>JAJJMC010007730.1:3276923-3505061 GCA_023531435.1 Papaver californicum
TAGAATCTAAACGTTTGGTCTCTTCACTTGCGATGGTTAGGTTTCCCGGTGCGGTCATAGACGAATTCTTTGACTCTCTTGAAAAACATCAAATAGATTTCAAACGGACGTTCGCGGAAGACGGGAATGAACGACTTGACGAGCTCCAAATCTTCATATGGTTCCCAATCCAGTTCCCCGACTCTAACTAAGTAGTGGATGACGTGGGAGTAAGTAAAAGGTGTAAGTTTGGGGCAAGTTTGACCAGGAATAAAGTTCCTTCTTATATATAGGAAGTCCCAACAGGTATTTTAAAAAAAAATCAAAATTTGGGTGAAATATTATGAAAGATTCGTTCGATATGTAAGTCCACGTAGAACGATTCTATATAATCAGAAATGTCAAAAACTAGGCTTGATAGAATCGTTATATACATATATGCACATCGAACGATTCTAAGCTACAAGAAATAAATGACATGTTCTCTTCTTAGAATTGTTATATATGGATGCCAACATCGAACGATTCTATCGGAAAAAAACAACAGTAAGTTTGTTTTTATCTTTGCCTAAATCGTTCTTTATGGATGCCCACATCGAACGATTCTAAACTAAAAAACTAACAAAAAGTTTATTTTTTTTTCCGCCTAAAATCGTTATATGTGGTTGCCCATATAAACCGATTCTAATTTTTCTCTGCCAAGAATCGTTTGTTATGTATACCCACATCTAACGATTCTTCTCTTAAAAACCAACAGAAAATTGGCCTTTTCTAAGTCCATATAATCGTTCTATGTAAACGTGTAACATCAACCGATTCTGAAAAACAACAAAAAGTTTATACATTTTCTGTTCAGAATCATTTGATATGTTTATCCACGTCAAACGATTCTGGCATAAAAACAGGCAGAGTTCCAATGATAAATTGACCCAAATTGTAGTACTTTTGTCGCGTCTTAGCCAACACAATAATTTTAAAATCAACTAAATTTATTCCTTCATAAACTAATAAAACTAGTTATCCATATGTTTAAATCCGAACGACAAACATAAATTAAATACATATTATCCAAAGTGAAGACATTTGAAAAACAATAAAACATTCATTCAACCACATCACCGCCTTCCCCACGACCACGACCACCTCGACCTCGTTTGGCAGGTCCTTGTTGGTAATATATGTATTTTCCACTGCTTGATTCAGCCCGACCAGACTTTCCCACTCTTGGTTTTCTTGTTGGCACCGGCTCCGCCGTCTCCCCAAACCTAGCACGTTCTTGTTCATCCCAGATCCCGGTATTCTTCAATCTTCGCCTGATTCACAACAACATGTTCTCCTCTCCCGATACACATTTTTGATTTGTTGATCACATACGTGATTCGTCTTCTCTGTTTTCATTTCAAATAAAAAACAAGTTACATCTCATTCTAAACCCTCTTAAGATACCATAAGAGACCACAACACGTACCATAACATCGAGAGCTCTATCCCGGTCCTTGATGAAGGGACTCTCGTCTATTCATATCACATGAGTATGAGAAACATTAAGGTATCACGATATATACACTGGGATGGCTTCAACATCGGAGTTCGTAGGCCTACCAATTCCGTATACATTCTTCGACCTATTCTCCCAAATAGTTTGAGTTGGTAAAAGACTGTGGACAACCTCAATATCGTTCTCAAGAGAAATACATTTCTCCATGTTAAATTTGAATTTGACTGCATCAGGGATCTCCTGCACAACACCATATTGCCTCGCCACTCTTGTCGGGTTGTACATTACATAGCCTCTGGGGTGAAAAAGAGGTCCATGGTAAAGTTGTTCTGGGCAACCAACCATCTTTCCCTCCGGAAATGCATCCTTGTATGGGTTAAAGATAACTCGCCGTCGTCAAGTTGTCCAGTCGCTGCCGCAGCTTAAGGAGGTCCTTCTCTTGATTTTTTGTCTTTCCGTTAAAGGAGTATTTGTTTTCAAAATACTCACCGTCCCAATTCCCTTGCTCACTGGACCTCTTAGAAAACTCTGGAAAGTGCAAGTATATCCATACCTGCATCAACGTTGGAATAAAGTTGAGAATAGGAATAGTAAGACAAAATTTTAACGTTTAACACTATACCCCTTGAATTACCTAGAAAAGAGCCACATTCTCTGCTGACTTGGGTATTGTCTACCCTAGTACACTTTCTTAACTCATTCAATAAGTATGCAAGGCGAGCAGTGCCCCAAGGTTACTTGCTGACTTTCACCAATGGTTCCACTAATTGGATGTAGTTTGCGTTCACCCGAGAACCAGAAACATCAAGGAAGATAACAGATCCTAGGATGTAGAGAATATACACGGTGGAGGTAGTAGTGACTTGTTGGGGGTCATCTCACCACTTTTATGAAGACACATTTTTCCTGAGAACTCTTCCCTAAGGTGGTTAAAATGGAATATTCTCTTCTTTTCATCTTTCACCACCGTCATCTCCATTGTGGTCTTGTCCTCATCCCAACCAAACACCCTAGAGGTGAAATCATAGATGTCTTTCCAATCTACCTCATTTTGGTAATTGGGCCCCCTCACGGATTTACCTCCAACACTGAGACCCGTGATCAACTGCACATTGTTTGGGGTTATTGTTATTTCCCCAAACGAAAGATGAAAAGTATCTGTCTCTGCGTAATATCTCTCGAGGAAGGAAGAAACAAGGGTTTTCCATACCAAACCTTGGATTTATTCACTCCATACATCAAACCCGTTCATTCGACGATCCGTTTAACTTCGGGTGTTTCTCCATCCAGTGGCCATAACTTTATTTTGTTGAATAACAATTGTTTTTTTTGAAGATGCACGACATCGGTGTGATCCTAAATAACATATCACGAAAAATTAGAAAGTGCATTATGCTTAAATAAATGTAGACGATATGTACAATAAGGTTGAGATACTTACCATAGTTGCACAGATCTTAACAGCCTAACTGTGCTTGTACCCCCCATAACAACTGTCCCCCGTCACCCGGTAACCCATAAATAGGCTCATTGGGACCGTAACTTAACAACATCGAAGCCGTTGGAAAGTATGCTCCCTTTTCTTCCTTCCTGACGTTGCATATTTATCTCCTTGTTGTTCTTATGGTGGTTCTTGTGGTTGTCATGGTAGTCCTCCACCTCTTCATTCTTCTCCGTCATGGCTCTCGCTATCTTCCTTATCGCTTTCCTCTATCATAATTTGTACCAAAAGAAGAAGAAGAGTCTCCTCTTTGGTGCTCCAATTCAGTTGGTTCATTAACGGAGACCACTTTAGCTTTGCCCGCCAAACCCTATGGTGTCTAGACGTCAAGTTCTTACCGTCCTTTCGACGAGGTCCCAAGCTCTCAGGAGAAGCAAGATCATGTTTTTTTCTTAGCTCTCTTTTCCCCTTTCTTAGCCTTTCCCTTATCCCTAAAAAGTACGAAAATATACAATAATCAACAATCGAATTCAAGGGGATTTAGGAATTCCAAGAGAGGAATCGGCAACCACCATACACACATATCCAACGATTCCTAGCACTATAATTCCAGCATCGTTCTATGTTGGTTTTCGTATCCAACGATTCTAGGCTAAAAAACCAACAAAAACACTGGAATTTTTTCAAACCAGAATCGTTAGGTAGGGATGCCCACAACCAATGATTCTGATAAATGCTCAGTTTTTAATAGAAATTTCCACATACAACGATAATGGTAAATGTTAAGTTTCTTCTCGACCTAGAATCGTTCCACAGGTATATCCACATCCAACGATTCTGGGTCGATGTTCTTTCTGACTTTTTAGTTGCAATGGAATCGTTCGACGAGGGCATGAACATCAAATGATTCAAATTAGAATCGTTTGGTGTGGACATGAACATCGAACGATTCTGGTTTTCATAGAAAACCTAGAAATCAAAAATTATCGTGTGATTGAAACCTAACTTAGAGTGAAGGAATGATTGAAAAGTACATGACTCGATCCATTTTCTGTATCGACCTAAAAGTTTCTTCGTCTTCCTCCTCCATAACAGTTTTTTTCTTCGGTTTATGTCGAATTGATAGTCCAATTCTTGGATCGCTTTCACTAGGTTCAGTTGATCCTCTAGTGGGATGCTTCATTTGTCTTGCCATTTTCGTTATATAGAAAAAAAATAACGATTAATCGTTTTTTGAATCGCCGATTATCGACGATGTTTTGGTTTCAAATGGAAAAGAGAGTAGAAGAATCGTTTGATGAAGAAGTTAAATGATAAATAAGTTAGAATAATTAGTTTTAGTAATGGGATTACTTTTAATTTCTAATTTTAGGTTTTTATAGAGGGTAATTTAGTATTTTGCACAAATTTAGACACCCCTTATCTACTAATATGGGTGGACATAAAATTGAGTAGGGCTAAAATGATTCTCATAGGCCCCAAAATAACTTTTCTTAGGCCCCTTATCTACTAATTCTCGTAGGCCCCTTTTCTACTAATTCTCGTATTCCCACGATTGGAGGATATGGCTATAAATTGAGGTATACTCAGGATTAAAACATACTGGATATCTTGATAAAGGGTATTTTAGGTTTGAAAAACATATGTTTTCCCTGAGAAAACGATCGTTAAAACGGTCACACCCATATACCATGTCTGTGAGGGTTCTCGATACTTATCTTTATATAACGCCATGAAATAGGAAATAATGCCAGTTTCTTAGGACTATTTTTTTTTGTTTTCACGCCCGTTATAACAATTTTTCTAAAATTAATTTGCATATTTTTTCTTCTAAATAACATTCTAACTTATGTTTTTTAGAACTGTTTTTCCGTTTTCATACACATCATAACCATGCAAATAACTTTTCTTACAATGTTTTTTCTATATATTTTCTTGGGGGATTTTTTTTCTAAAATGAAAGCTTAATACTTAAAATTCAAATTCTATAAATAATACAAGGTACTTACATGATCATAGGCATCCTTCTAAGGAAAATTAAATACAGAGGAAGAGCCTTCTTCTCGCTGCCGCTTCTCTAGCAAAATGTAGAACCTAGGAGTCCCACCATTTCAGAAGCTCGAAGCTGCTCAGATCTGCTTGGATCTTCATGGATCTAAATAGATATGAGCAGTACTAATATAAATCTTATAATTTTATTATCTTCAATTATTTTTAGTAGATTAGATAAGGAATATTAGAAGTTCTCTGTATTTCTTCTGAAACCCTAAAATTTATCATGCCTGATCCGTTAATTCTCGTCTAAATCTCCTGGTTTGGCGTCCTAATAACACTTGATTAAGGCTTTAATCGATATATCTATTCTAAGGGATTTTTTCTTCATTTTCGTTGTTGTGTTGTGGTATGGAGGGAGGTACGAAGACCTGAGTATGGCCGCTATTCTGCTTAGGACGTCATCCCTATACCTAATTGCTGCTACGTTTTTTTTGGATTCAGTCGTATTACAATAAGGTAATCATGATGCCGAGTTGATTATAGCCTTATTGATGTTTTACTTCTGATCTAGAAATCATTATTGTTCTTATTTTCCGGAAGTGTTGTGTGTTCATGAAACTTTTCTATTACCATTACCATGATCTTTTTTAACATAAACCCCATTCAATTCAGAACTGTTTCTTTATGTGATGCTAAATTGTATATATCCTTTGTTGTTATCCACACTTAAAAACTTTGATTATGATACAATTTCAATAAATTTATGCTTCTCAACCCTTTAACCCAAACTCATAACATAAACCCTTCCTTTTCCAAGTTTCTTCCGGGGTGTTTATTGTGTTTGAGATTGCTTCCTGCGTCCTTGAAGTTTTTGTGTGTTGATTTAGTCTTGTTTCATGCTTGTGCACCATGTCCTCTTTTAAGAATGGTGTTGGTTTCTATTTTTCTGGAGTTTTAGAAGGCGTTTAATTTTGGCGGAAATTCCTCGTGGTCAGAAGGTTGGGTTTTTTTCTTCTCAATTAGGTTTAGAATTTTTCTGTTTAGCCCGTGTTCTTCACTGTGATTTTACAACTATGTTTGGAGAGACTTTATTGAAGTGGTTTGGATACATGATTTTTTTTAGAAGCAATGCTTAATACATTGGTCATGGAATGGTATCTTTGGGATTTCGTTTTAAGTTATCCTTTTACAGCTACTTCAGTTTGATGTCATCTATTAATTTTTTATAATTCGTTTAAGAAGAATTGCAACTTATCATTTGATTCTACTTTCAAGAGTATTATGGAGTGGTATCTATGAAATTTTTCATTATCATGGGATTTCTTCGATCTATAATTTTTGGTATTCATGCCGACAATGGAAATGAGAATTTCATTTAGATTTCGCATAGTGCATGGATTACCCTATCTTTTTCCTTCATCATGTTCAAATAGGGTAGGGAAGGGAAAACTTTGTGGACTATTTGCAAGGAAGTAATAATAAATCCCCTTCAAGCGTGTTTCAACCTCAACAACTTTATTCATCATCGAAGACTTGTATCTGGTTTATCATTGCGCTTAGAAAACAAAGGAATTTATTTTTATCTTGAAAACCTGATCGTCTACATGACTTGTAACAACCACAACAAAACACTCAACAACACTCTCAGCAGTAGCATCATTATTAGATCCCACGGATTAGAACTAACTTCAGCAATACATAGTAAAAGAAGTTTATTCGATGTCTTTTTTATTTGCCGGCAGGCTGTTCTCGAATTCTGTTCGCTTTAGCCTTTACTATAAGCCATACCAGTTATTCTGCTTAAATCATAGTAGTCTGATTCCATTTTAGTAAATACTTTACTCAAGTTTCGTTGTTTTGTACTCATCAAACAATTTATTTTCTTTTCATTTCTATTACTTTAGTTTAGTCTAATTTGAGTCTGTAATTTTGTTTGTATCTTTCTTTCAGTTTTAATCTTTCTAATAGCTATACTCGCATTAACTGCACTAAATCCTTCAAGGGCATAATTTGGATACTACTTCAAGCCACAATCAAAGCTGAAGTCTCACTTTGAAGTTATGGATCAAGCCGAAAAATAAAGAGGTAGCCATATATCGTTCAGGCAGTACTATCCAGCATTTAGATACAAAGGCATGACTAGTATCTCAGATCAATTGAATAACAACCTGCCACCAACAACCAATTTCTTATGGGCAGAGCCGTGTCCATCAAAGTACAACTTTTCTTGTGGAAATCACTCGTCGAAGGATTATGGACCCTCGACAACCTCATCCATATCCACCTCACCGTTTACAACATCTATCCCCATTGCAATTCGGATCCGAAGACTACTACTCATATTCTGCTTTGTTGTCATGTTAATTTAGATTTCTGGCTTATCTTTCCAATTGTAATAGATGAACCATTGGGTATCACATACCCTGTTGTAATAGCCCTTTAGTAGTTTAATAATTTTATGCTTCAAATAAAAAATGATCAAAGACTTCAAATTTTCAGAAACATAAGATTATTAAACTAGTGTATATCATTTAAAAAGTTACACGAACCAACTACTAGCACCACCTTTTTTTAACCTATTTATTTATTATTTTATCGAAAATTCCTTTCCTTATTACTATAGTCACCGTCGTGTTGGTACTGGCTTTCTTCATTAACGTTAGTATTATTATTATAATCGCCTTCATATCATAATTATCGTTAACTACTTTATTATTGTACATAATATTAGAATCATAATTGTATTCTTCTTTCATATTTCGGATATCCTAGTCAGAATTATTGATAGTGTAATGAAAATCGTGTATGGGATTCACATTCTCATAACCTTGTGCATCACCTCCAAATGAAAGATTACCAAAGTCGTAAACAAAGTTACTCACCTATAACTTGGTATGCGATTTCAACTTCGGGATCATGCCAGTTGTATGGTAGAGGGACAAACTCTGGATTACTAACAACTTCCTCTTCCAGCATATTTAACCGTTCTTCTGCTTGAGGTAAAACGGTGTTTTGTATTCCCCCGCTATCCATCAAGCATATTGTAATCCCCCAATAGACTGTGAACGTCATGAACATCAATGTTATGCCGCTTTGCTTTACCCTGAATTCTTTGTTGCTCCAACTTCAAATTGTAGTGAACATATACCAGTCATTTATTTTTGATGAAGTAAATGATTGCGTAGTTTGGTATGGATTCTTACAAAACACTCCAATTCCTCTCTGATCCAGATGATGAGTTCGTTTGAATTAATATCTTTACTGAAATCTTTTAGAGTCATGGATACTCGACACCATAAGAAAACAACTAACTTACAAGATCACCATGTTGAGCTGCAATACATGTTTATGGTGATGAAAATTGACCTTGCATCACTCGTATTCTGCCCTCCTAGAAAAATTATGACTAGAAATTTAAATTACCTAATTAAATATATTAGATATAATATCAGTAATTTTGTATCTCTAGCACACATTTTGCTTGTTCTTGCAGGCCACTAACTATTTTTTATATGACTTCACTGGGAAAAATTTGGGGCTTAGACTTTTCATTAACGATGAAATTTGCTTTTGGGTTGAAAATCTATTAGGTATTGAGAAAATACTTTGTAGCATGAAGAGGATAACTCAACCCATTTTTCCATTGTTTGTTTATTACACCTGCAATAGAACCATTTCGATTTCATCCCAAACCCATATGTATAGTTTCGACATATGTAACAAGTGCATGAAATAAATAACCCATGGTATGTTTGTCAGATTCTAAGAAATGGATCATTTTCAGTAAAGAACCAACCATTATGCACGTATTTTGGCACGTGGTCCAAAACATATCATTTGAAATAATATTCTTCACATCTCTAGCTTGACGTGTTTTCCCTCTACCAATTTCAAAAAAATTCTATCAACAAATAGGTTGTCGATGTCATTACGTTGATCAATGATACTTTTGATTGCAATAAAATTCATTAGAAATCTTGTTAAGACAGGGCGTAATAGATTACAGACATCCTATGTGGTTATAATGCCTGCATTGTAGACCTAGGCATGTCCATAGATGCCCATGAACTGTGCGATATACCCTTTATGGCATGAGTATTCTTATTTGGTGCTTCTTTTTGTTTTGTGTTACTTGTTGTGGTTCTTAATCTGCATGAACATCTTATTCTTCTTCATTTATACCATACACGAGATTCCATGGTTCTTTTTTATATATTTGTTGAATTTTTGTATCTTCGTAATCAACTGATTCTGTTCTTCGTTGCCTTTTTGAATTTTATTTTTCTTCCATTGCAACTTTAGCAAGATTTTTTTACCTCAGGCGGCACTTGCATCCATGTGGTAACCGTACCACTTTCTTGTGCTAAATGAAATTTGAAGCACGAAATATCTAAAGATATTTCTTTTGCACAAAAAGTACACCTCAACTTTTTACCATCACTCATTACAACACAATATACATGGAAAGGATCTCGCCAAGCAGATTGTGTCAATGTTGATCCTTCCATCATATTATATAAAGCCACAATTATCTAACAAATTTAACTATGTTAGTTATTGTTTAATATCTAATTAATATGAATATCAACATCCTGCTTATTTAACATCATAAGCTTTAACGTGTATGTATGTGGTCATATTTAATTAACATAAACATTAACATTATGCAAATTTATTTCATCGTGTAGAAAGTTAAAGTGCTAAACTAAAATTTCATGCATTGGAATTATTATTATAATTATTTTATTCCCTTTCTAATACATAGATTTTATTGACTAATTTCTTATCTATCTATTTTCTTGATTTCTTTTTGTTCTGATCTTGGTTTGTACTTTTGTTATTTCTTTGAAACTTTATAAAGTTAAGGAAACATCTTGAATTCCCATATATATACATATGAAGAACATGAAGAAGATAACGAAAACATTACAAAAGAAAAAACAACTACTACTCTAACTTAAATGTTGAAATAAGAAAGTACCAGTATACTTCAAATTTACAGTTCAAACGTCAAAGATAACATTTTACATTAGCATCATTATTCGGTATCATGAATAAAAAAACAGACAATAAATTAGTGATATATAATTATTTTAAATGAAATTCTAATAAAAATCTTAAAATTACTTCTTAAACTTGTAATAAAAAATTGTAAAACTCAGATAAAGGAAAGAATTTCTCTGCGGAAGAAGCAAAGATTTCGAATGCTCATCTACTACATCAGTACATACTCACATATTTTTAAAGGACGATATCATAGAGAAGAGAAAGGAAAAAATAATAGTAAACTAATGATTTTGTTTGATAAAGTAGAAGTAGAAAGAATGGGAAAAAAAGTAACAAAAGATGCGACATGTTACTCATTGCCTCCCCAATCTGGATTAAAGTGATACACGTTCACTGCTTTATGTAAAAAACTTAAAATGAGAGAAAAAAGACAAGTCTAGCTACTTAGGTGTCTAGGTTCCATACTTTCTTATGTCTATAAAGGCAATTGCACTCATTCCATCTTCAACATTATTTAAAATTTGAATCGATGATCATTTGATTACTTCTTCATATTGCTTGAAAGTTGACACGTTTTTTTTTTGTATGCATGTATAAATTAAAAGTTTCTGACAAAATTTTACTGGTTACGGTTCACGGCCACGAATTGAATCAAAATTTCATAAATTTGTATGGTAAAAATACTAAGAAATTCAAAAAATAAAATAAAATAAAAAATTTCATATCATTATTTTTTTTCTTCTATTTAACCGATATGACATCTGTTATCTAAAATAAATATACAGAAAATGCATTTTTTCCTAAATAACGTGTTTTTTTGACCAGACGTGCTCACACCCGCCAAAACACGTTATAACGGTTACGTCCAGTGACCGTGACCTGGACCGTGATCCATTTGTCAAAACTTGGTTTAAACTAACAGTGTAGTCATCTTCGATTGATCAAACATGTTTATTCTAAAGTTTCTCTTTTCTGTTATAATGGCACTTAAGTTTGTTTGAATATTTAACTAGTACAATCTAAGTGATATAGATCTGCAGGATATAACGATTGATCAGTCAATGTTAACAGACTTCATTCTATGTGGTTGAGCAATAGCAGAAACTCTTTGTTTTTGTAGTGGTTACTTTTGAAGATTATAATTTAAAGACTGAAGAATTAAAAACTATTATTGTTGTTTCTGATTTTTGTGTGACTTTATGCGATCTTGATTCTATGGGATTACACAAGTAATTTATTCATAATCATCGATAGAAGATCGAAAAAACTGTTTAGGTGTATTAGGTTGCTTGGATAGAGTTTGTTCATCAATATTGATTATTTCTATAATCATTTTCGTGGTTTGATCTTTTGACCAAAGGATTTTTTTGATTAAATAGAAGATTCTTTGACTCTACTTTATATCTGATTTAAAAGATTGATTCTAGGAGATTAATAATTGAAATGGTTACTGAAGCAGGTTAGTCCTTTACTATCTTGGGTTACGATCCAAAGGAGTCAACTGGAGAAGTCTTTTTAGTGGTGAAGCGACTCAAGATAGTGGACTCCATCTTAGGATTCACGTGCATTTGCCAGATTGACTTTTGGCACAGGGATACTGAAGGAACTAAGTAACTTAGGGTATTTACTTGGTATAAACTATACGAAGTTGCAATAGTCAATTTGTATAACGGTTTAATTTTGAGAGTATTCAAAACTGACTAGGTCCCGGTTTTTTTTTGTAAAGCATTTTTCCCGTTAACAAAATCTTGTGTGTTTATGATTACTTTACTTCCGCATTATATTGTTTTTCTTTACAAATAAAGTAAATACACTTATACGTTAATCCCTTCTTGGTAACAATCTCATAGTTAGTTCGAATAAAACTTTAACTATTACCAAAAATCACCTTGTTGAAATAATCTTTTAGCATTATTGTTTCGATAAGATTATACAAGGTGAAATCTTCATAGGTTGTATCGATAAGATTGTGTACGATGAGAACTTAATTTATACATTTTTACTGTCTTATATATATATTTTCTAATGATCGTATTTGTACTAAATTTATTAATTTTATACTTTTATAGTTAGCAGATGTAAATGGCTAAGTAGATATAATTGTTGATGACACCTTATTACACTGTTCTCGGAGTGTTTGTTGGCTTAGGTGTACTTATCACTGCAAAGTAGAGAAGTCTCAGTGGATGATGTGTGTTGTAAGTGAAACAAATTACTCAATATATTTCTCACTAATTAACTAGTAATATAGCGATAGTAAGGATCGTTCCCACATAGAGCTGTGTGATTGATAGGTTATTTAGATTAGCAAAGCTAGAATAAATACTAAGAAGCGGGGTTGGTTGTAAGTTGACTGAAAAGATAATAAATAGAAATAAGAAAGATGATTAGTGACTCCTTCGCAGTTACCAAACGTTGACTGAACTAATATACTTACCTATCTTTCGTCAGAATCATTCATCACCAACTGTAGAATAACAGCTAGATCAGTGTTATTCCCAAAACTCCTTTTATCACTGGATATGGAAGTTCTCAACTACAAGTATCTATTTGTCTGAACCACCAAGTAGTAGATCACTCAAGGTGTAACCCAATCGAATGCTTTAAACTTTGTGAATTTAGGTTGATCCTAGTAGTTAAACTCTTAGATCAAGGTCCACTTGCTGGTATTATCTCACTCGCAATTTCTCCACAGAATCCCTCTGCAAGGTCTCGCGATTTCTAATTGTGTACGAGTCGATGGAAGATTACTTATCTCATAACTCATACTAGCATTAAACTGATCAATAGATTAATCCAATTGTACACTTGAACAATCTAGAAACCAATCATAAACCCTAGGTTTAATGAAAACAAACGATAATGATCAAAACTCCAAATAAACTTGTATTACTAATAAAGCTTCACGCTTAAAATATTTAATTAATCCTTAATCAATAAAAGGTTTAGGTACTCATATTACAAAGAAGAATGGTTTCCCCCTAAAGGGGTATACCCTAGGTTTTTGATGTAGAATTTTAATATCAGGGGTGGAGTATATGAGATTACTTCCTAGATGTAGAATATATCTTGTTTGAGCCTTAAATATCTTCTTTTATAGCTTTAATGCTTGGACCTCAAGTCTCCTCTCTTCTGGAGTTAAGAAACCTATTGAGACCAAGTTTCCTCCTTTTAGAAGTCCAAAACGCGTCCAAGAAGTCTCTCTTGGCTTTCCATAATCGGTAGGCTCGATACCCATCATATCTGCCGATTATAAGACTCCTAAAACAGAGTTTTTATGTGTCCCAAAACACCTATAATCGGTAGGCACGGTTTCCCATTATCTACCGATTGTAATACTGTGTGTTTCACTTTCTTCATCTCGGCTGGTTTGCTCATAACTTCCTCATACGAACTCGGAATGACCTCATTCTTTACGCGTTGACTTCGTCTTTCAATTATCTTCAAGATGATGTTAATAAATTATTGATTTGAACGAGTTGAATTTGGTTTTTGGCCCTTCTTCATTAATAGTATTTCACTTCCTTGTCCATTTTAGCACTTTATAACTCCTTTTTGGATGATTCACCTAATATAAGACATAAACTAGAAAATAATCATAATAACAAGTAATATGCAAGAATTATAACTAAACAAGCATGTATTTGACACTAGAAATATGTGAATTAAGCACTTATCAAATTCCCCCACACTTAGCTTTTGCTAGTCCTCGACCAAACTACTATCTAAACTTACCTAAACTAAATTAAATTAAAATACAAAAACTCTATTTCGTCGAGGACATGGTTACACTTAGCATGTTCAACAAGCTTTTAAACCCCTAGATGTCCCTAGTGGATGAGTTATAGTCTCGTGAGGGTTTACAAGAGATTTACCCGTAAAACCTACTCCAACTTCAAAGTCACAAGCATCTAAAGAGCTATAAGGAAATAAAGTTTCTTCATACTAACAATAAGGAGCTAGGAATTCCTAAGAACATTATTCTCATGCTTAGCTCTTGAGTTAGGAGAAACCACCACATGAAAGAATCCAGCGATCGAATGTTCTACCTTACCAATAGGATTTTATGAAATTGACACTCAAAAGACGCACTTTATGGTTCTCATGTGTGGAGGAAGGAGTGAAGATAGAAATCCTGCACATGTTGAATGATGGGAAGGAAAAGGAACCTTCCGAATTATATAAAAATGTTATCCCATAAAACGTGGGACGGAAAAGAACCTTTTTTTTTCTTTCTCTCTGATGACCTCTAAGAAATGAAATCAACCATTATGTGAGGATGGGAACGCTTCCTTACCTTCTCACCCGATTCACAATCAACACCATTCTCACAACATCCTATAGAAACGTCTCCAGTCTTCAACTGTTGATGATGAACTCTTGAACTTCGTAAAACCTTGACAAATTGTAACTTTTTTTCTTCTGAATTCCTTGTTGTTTGAAACTTCTATATACTTCCACACATCCTTATTGTATGAATACAAAAACAAATATACTAAAGCAATGATAAACATTTTTTTTAATTACATTTTTTCTCTCTTTCTTTTCCTTTTCTTTCGATTTTTTTTTATATGCTAAATTGAAAGACAAACTAAGAAATGAAACAAATATGGCCGTAGAAAAAGGACTTTACCACTTGAGTCTTCACAACTTGTATTGTCTCGATATCATAAACTTCACTAACTCTGATCTTTTGATTTCTTTCGGTCTTGTACATAAGTCTTCAATATGTATATATAATTCTGCTCATTGTATTGTTGCTTTACTTGAATATGAAATTTTCTCTTTCTTGTATTGTTGCTTGTAAACCTTGAACGTCTTCAACTTTCCTTCACATTTTTGATGCTCCGTTTGTTGATGATAATGGTGTTTCTATAGAACTGTTGTTGTCGAGAGAATGGTGCCAACTGCAAACAAGATTAAAAGATAAAGTTAGCAATTCTAATGACACCCTCATGATTGATACAACTAGCACTCAAGAGATCAAAAAGTAGTGGTGAAATTGGTGCGAGGTTGGGTAGCTCATCATTCTAACCGGAATTAGCGCAAATGAAACACTCTAAACGGACAACTGAAGATTTGGTGCGTCACTCATGGGTATTTAATGATCAACTTCTCTAATACTGTACTCTCTACCGACAGTTTAAGTTTATTTTTGTCAGCTCTAGCCTCTCAACAACTAAGCAACCCGAATGTAGTTCTTTAATACTTCTAAGTTCAGTTATTTTGGTAAGAACTCCGTATGTAAACTTAGCTAGAAGTATACAAAGTGACTCTAAAATCTCTAAAAGTTGGAGGTTTTTATGCAAATATGCACAAAAATTTCAAAAATTCTACATATAAGTAAAGAATAAAAACTCTATATGCTTAATCACTCCCCCACACTTAAACTTTACATTGTCCTCAATGTAAATGTTCTCTTCGAATGTAAAATCAAGATGAGAAATCCTAACATGATATGAAAACCTAAGAAAAACTCAAAATAAAGGGAAAGAAATAAGAAACGAATGGGTTGCCTCCCATTCAACGCTTAGTTTAACGTCCTCAGCCTGACCTTCTGGTTAGCGCCCGTAAACCAACAATCTGAAAATCTGGGGATCCACCCAGATATTAATCTGCAGTTCTAATAACAACTTCACAAAAACGTTAGTATAAAATATAAATAATAAAACTGTTATTTGGTGGAAGTTTCCCCCACACTTAGTTTTTCTACACATGGAAGTGTATAAAGAACATAAAACTTATTTGGGTTCCTCTCGGTGAACCTGCACATACACCCAACCCTAAGTGAGGTAGCTCCTTAAAAATCGGGTTAACAACTCTTTGAGGAACTATTTCGATCGGGGGAGGAGGATCATAAGATATAGAATTATGCAAAGGATTAGACAAACTTTTCACGATCTCTTGTATTACAGGATCCTCATCATTCTTAAAGAAATCCAATGAATTATTTACCTCATGTATATCGTGGTCCTCCATCAAACTCTTTAAAACCAATTCTTCGTCAGTTTCTGCTTCAACCGAAATCTCAGCATCATTATAATCCTTGATAAACTCAATTGGGTCTTCCACGAAATCAATCAATTTAGTTTCATTATCGACTAAAGGTTGCTCATATTTATCATCGTCATCGGACCAAAAATTAGGTTCATATATAAGAGCGTCCTCTAATGTGTAATCCTTAGAAATATAAAAATCCCTACACTCCTCATCATCAGAATCCTCTCCCAAAAAGTCTAGTTCATTGGTGTACATCCTAATATCTTCGTTTGAGTACATCACACCATTTAGAACAATAGATATGTCATACCCAATCTCCTTCTATTGAATAGGCGAATGATTATTATTATGATCCGGAGTTGGAATAATTTTATCATTGTTACATGGACTTTTGGAAGGTTGATCATCTTCATAATTATCATCGATTATATATTCATTACTAACCGTGGAAATGCCAGAATTATTTTGGCTTTGAGACCAAACTTCTTCCTTCGTCATTTCCTCTTTAAGTTGACCAATGCGATTCTTTAGGATATCCATAGTCATTTGAAGTTCTTGGAGTGTATCTTCCGTCTTTTTGTTGTGCTCTTCCGTATTTTGACTTTGTTGGTCCAATTTATTCATATATTGTTGCATCATATCTGCCAAACTAGAAGAGTCATGATTAAAAGCATAACTATCCTCCCATACTTGCGGTTGCTCACTTACATAACCACCATAAGGTTGATATATATGAGAATATCCATAAGGTTCCGTAGGGTATTTCTCATAGCCAAAAGATTGGTTTTGATTATACCCTTGGTATGGTTGGTAGTTGTCATAAAACTAAGAATGAAAACCATATCGATTACCACTATTATATGATTGATCTTGTGCACCGTACATGTTATTTTCATAAGGAAACATGATGACTCACAAGAAAAAGAAAAATATAACTAAAACCTAAAACAAACAAAAATAAAAAACAAAAGTGATACTTACAACCTGTTTTTAGAATTTACCTCCCACTTTTGACGAGCGGATAACACCTTCAACGAGTTGTTAACACCACGAAAACCTAAGAACCTGAAGAACACTAAAGAAAAACGTAAAAATATCTAAACTACTAAAACAAGTTAAAACAAATAACAAATCAATTAACCACTGCTCCCCGGCAGCGGCGCCAGAATTTGATGCGTGTCGTAAGTGCAACAAATTAATCAATATATTTCTCACTAATTAACTACTAGTATAGCGCTAGTAAGGATCGTTCCCTCAGAGAGCTGTGTAATTGATAGGTTATTTAGATTAGCAAAACTAGAATAAATTCTAAAAAGGGGGATTGGTTGTAAGTTGACTAAAAAGATAATAAACAGAAATAAGAAAGATGATTAGGGAGTCCTTCGCCGTTACCAAAACGTTGACTGAACCAGTATACTTATCTATCTTTCGTCAGAATCATTCATCACAACCCGTAAAATAGTAGCCAGATCAGTGTTATCCCCAAAACTCTTTTTATCACTGGGTACGAAAGTTCTCGATTACCAAATTATATTCGTCTGAACCACCAAGCAGTAGATCACTCAAGGTGTAACCCAATCGAATGCTTTAAGCTTTGTGAATTTAGGTTAAACCCAGTAGTTAAACTCTTAGATCAAAGTCCACTTGCTGGTGTTATCTTCACTCGCAATTGCTCCACAGAATCCCTCTGCAAGGTCTCGCGATTTCTACTTGTGTATGAGTCGATGGACGATTACTTATCTCGTAACTCAATACTAGCATTGAATTCATCCTTAATCAATAAAAGGTTTAGCTACTCATATTACAAAGAAGAATGGTTTCCCCCTAAAGGGGTATACCGTAGGTTTTTGATGTAAGGGGTGGAGTATATGAGATTACTTCCTAGATGTAGAATATATCTTGTTTGAGCCTTAGATGTCTTCTTTTATAGCTTTTAATGCTTGACCCTCAAGTCTCCTCTCTTCTAGAGTTCAGAAACCTATTAAGACCAAGTTTTCTCCTTTTAGAAGTCCAAAACACGTCCAAGAAGTCTCTCTTGGCTTGCCATAATCGGTAGGCTCGATACCCATCATATCTCCCGATTGTAATACCCCTAAAACGTACTTTTGATGTGTCCAAAAACACCTATAATCGGTAGGCACGGTTTCCCATTATCTACCGATTGTAATACTGTGTGTTTCACTTTCTTCATCTCGGCTGGTTTGCTTATAACTTCCTCATACGAACTCAGAATGACCTCATTCTTTATGCGTTGACTTCGTCTTTCAATTCTCTTCAAGATGCTGATAATAAATTATTAATTTGAACGAGTTGAATTTGGTTTTTGGCCCTTATTCATTAATAATATTTTACTTCCTTGTCCATTTTAGTACTTTATGGCTCCTTTTTGGATGATTCACCTAATATAAGACATAAACTAGAAAATAATCATAATAACAAGTAATATGCAAGAATTATAACTAAAACAAGCATGTATTTGACACTAGAAATATGTGAATTAAGCACTTATCAGTGGATTAACATGAGAGTAATGTACACAAATTCAAGCTAGCTTGCAAAATGGTTGTATAGATAAAGTGGGACCCATGAGCTAATATGCAAGGAAGATAGTAAGAATGATTTTTTTTTGAAACATTTAATTTATGAGATTAAAAGTATATTACACGTGGGTAGGTGGTATCCATTGAGTCATTTAGAACAATTTGGTTGATAAAAGAAGGGATTGCGTGGTCCCAGATTTTTGTAAATAGATTCCCTGTCTGACTGCCATCCGCGGCGTGGTTAGCAAGACCTTCAGCTGCTTGGTTTCATTCTTTATAATTATGCTGAACAGTGCAGAGAGCTATTTGGCGCATTCTTACGCAATCATGCCCGATATATACCAAAGCGGTTCTGTTGTAGTGGTTAGGAATCTTAATAGATTCTCTGAAGCCATCTAAAAAATGACCTTTGGCCACTGTCTTTCCGTTGTGGTTCTAGAGGCCAGAAGCATGGCCTAAGCTTCAGTAATAAGGCAGTTGTGATTCCAAGCGGCTACGCCAGTGCCAGAATTATTCTTGTCTTCCGGATTCCTATAGATGAAACCTGCGCCTGCTAACCCTTTGTGTCCTCTGGAAGCTTTATCAGTGTTTATTTTTATCCATTCCAAGATATGACTAGTCCATCCTACTGAAATGGTTGTTTTCTTCTAACGACGTTTGATGGGATAG
This sequence comes from Papaver californicum, assembly GCA_023531435.1. Taxonomy (NCBI): domain Eukaryota; kingdom Viridiplantae; phylum Streptophyta; class Magnoliopsida; order Ranunculales; family Papaveraceae; genus Papaver; species Papaver californicum. The sequence continues at coordinate 3,296,053 of JAJJMC010007730.1, forward strand.
TTATTGGTGATTCGCCTGGAATTACTGGAGGTAATACTTATTTTTCCCAGGAAATCTCCTGTTGTTGTTTAAAAGCTCTAGGAACAATGTTATCTGGTGTTGTTTGGGTATGATAGAATATATGCTCATTTCTTACCAGCCAGAGAGACCATAAGAGGAAACAGAACGAGGTGATTGTTGCAGATGGTCCAAGTTGGTTTAAAGGTGGTTGTTTGGGGGGTTATAAAAATTAGGATTGTTGTTATTGTGATGGTTATTCGAGAGACGAGCGAGAAGAGTGTTCCAGGATAAGATTGCTATTGGGCAGCGTATGAGTAGTTGTCAGCCGTTTCTGGTTCAATGTTGCATTGGGGGCATAGGTTGGAGTTGGTGAGTCGGATAAGAGATAGAATGAAGAAGGTAGGTATACCTTCATTATAGCTTTTGACAAGAAAAACTAATTTTTTGGTCGACATGGTAAGCTCCACAGAAGTTTAGAGTTTGGGAGGGGGTTCTGATTAGGATGATTCGTGTGTTGGATTAGATATTTGTATCCGAAAGCGGTAGTGTATTTTGCATATTTTGAATGTGTCCTATCTTGGGGGCTGTCCTAGGGAATGTGGATGTTTATGATTTTTCGGACTGCAAGTGGTGGAAGGTTATTGAGTTTTTCATATATCCAATTATGATTAAGAGGATCAATGATATTTGCAACTATTTGGATAGAGTAGCATTGGTTCGGATGAAGGTTTAGGTAGTGCAGAATCCAATTAACATTGTTAATCCATTTCCAATATGGTAAAAAATAAGGTTTTATAAGGTGGGTATAAGTGAAGCTAATTGTTTCCATTGTGCACTAGAAGAAGAGGGGATGTTAGTGAGTGGTTGAAAAACTGGTTGTTGGTTGAGATACTTTTCATGACAGAGATTGGCACAGATGGAATCCGACCGATCATGTAAACTCCAGACCCTTTTCATAAGTAGTGCTTTGTTATGTACACTAATTTTTCTAATGCCCATTCCGCCAGCGGAGATCGATCTGGATAATTTGTCCCAACCTAAAGGATGCAGCTTTTTTACTGAGGAATCATGCCCCAATTTTTTTTCCTGGTGATACGGTCTATCTGATTATGCACATGGGTAGGTAGCATTTGTGTTTGTATGAGGTGGTTTGTGGTGGGTGTTAAAGAGGTTTTGATTAACACTAACCTTTCAGCCGACGTCATACATTTTGTCATGCATCCATTTGCATTCCTCGTTAGTTTTTGAAGAACGGGTTTGAAAATATGTCGAGATGATCTCCCTTGTTTGAATTGTACCCTATTTAGATTTGGAGTGGTTGGCATGCCAAATAAATGTTGCAAGATTTTACCGCATTCTGATCTAATCTCAGTGATGTTTAATTGAAGATTTGAAGGTATTAATTAGCTGGCCCGCTGAAGAGCTATACGATTGTAGAACATTCTTAAGGTGATTGCTGCTATCTTTGGAATCCTTAAAAGTAATTAGGAGGACATCCGCGTACATTAGATGCAAGATGGGTGGTGTTTTTTGGGATATCCGGATCCCCTTGTCTTGTACCTCTTGCCGGAGTGATATATCCATCCTGAGTATCATTGATATTAACTGAATACGTGACTGTTGTGATGCATAGCATTATTTAATCCACAAAGGTTGTTGGAAACCCCAAACCAAGCTATTTTGATGAAGGCTGTTTTGATGAAACCCCAAACCAAGCTGTCGTAAGCCTTTTAAATATCCAATTTTAGGGCTATTTTCGGATCCTTGATTAAAGGTAAAGATTTGATGTAGCCAATAGCGATGTTGTCGTGGATTTATCTTTGGGGCACAAAGGCACTCTAGTAAGGGCTAATCAAAAATGGAAGAAATGGTATAATACGATAGACTAAAATTTTGGCAATGATTTTGTAAGTGACGTTAGAAAGCCCTATAAGTCTGAATGGTGATGGTTTTGAGGGGTGTTCTATTTTTGGAATTAAAGTGAGATTTGTGTGATTCATAATCGGGTGAATATTTAGGGAGTTAAAAAAACTGCGAACCATAGGTATTAACTAAGTATCAGTGGTTTCCCGAAAGATTTTGAAGAACTTACTGACGTAGCCATCTGGACCTGGAGCTCGCTCAGAAATCAAAAAGGTGACCTGGAGCTCGCTCAGAAATCAAAAACCTTTTTGATTTCCGATGGGGTTACTTCGGCAGTTAGCAACACGTATTGCCCGGGAGTTAATCTTGGGGTGATTTTTCTACAAAGATCTTCATCAATCGTTGTGGGGCTTCATATATTGTTCAATATAATGATCCAGAATGATATGTATAATCTCGTCTTTATTGGTTACCCAGTTGTTTTGATTGTCTTATAGTTGTTGTATATTGTTGTGTTCTCGATGATAATTGCCTCGGTATGGAAGAAAGTTGTGTTGTTATTACCTGATTGCATCTCCTGAATTTTGGATCTTTGTTGCCAGTACGTTGCATGGCATTGACGTAGGGTCAAATGATGAGTTATAAGCTCTTTCTCACGAGCTAGCCAGAAATCTTTCTCATTTCCTTGTTAAATTGCACGTTGGTGTTGCGCTGCCTTTATTTGTGCTGATGAGTTCTTGATCCTTGTAGGGAGATGGCCAAATGTTTTTTTATTCCCTCCGATAAGAGTTTGACTGGTTATGATGAGCTTCAATTGTAGGTCTATAAAAGACTCTGTGCCGCTTTGCTAAGTCCAGGCAGTATCTACCACTTGCTTGAGTTGCGGATGAGTGAGCCAAAGATGTTCAAACTTATGGTGTTTCGTACATCTCCAGTCAATCGATTTCGTCTGCAACAAGATTGGGGCATGGTCTGAAGCTATCCTTGGGAGATGAGTAACTCCAGCATGGGGTTAAATGTTCGCCAACGTTGAGTGACTAAAACTATATCTAGACGTTCTAGAATATTGTCTTGTCTAAGCTGATAATTTTTCCAAGTAAATGGATCTCCTCGGAACACCATATCAATAAATCACATATGATTTATCATTGTGAGAGAATGCTGAGTCTGCGCATATGTTAATTTCCTTCTTTTTTCGGACTAATCCGTTATACCATTGAAATCACCCAACAAAATACATGGAGTGTTTGTGTTGATATTGGGGAAATTCTTCCCAAAGGTTTTTCCATGCTTCTGGGTAGGATGGGCTATAAATATCAGTGCACAACCATGGTTCTGCAGGTGGAGGCACGCTAATGAGGGCATGTATGCAGCTTTGAGGTAGTAAATTTTTCACATTTAGATTATTTTTCTATAATAAGCACAATTCTCCGCGACTTCCAATTTAGGGACTGTGAATGCTGCTGGAATTTAGAGAGTATTTAAGAGAATTCATATAATTTTCATTGGCTAAGGTTTCCGAAAGAAATAAGACCAAAGGTTTATATATCGAAACCAGACCTCGTAAATGTTGTATAGTTTTCGGTTGATTGATTCCTTAACAGTTCCACGCTAGGATATTCATTTTAGGAGCCAAGAAATGATGATGTCGTAAACTATATAACTTCTTAGTTGAAATAAAGTTGAAAATATGGTTATGGCTTTCATTGGGGCCAATTGGAATAACTTGAATTTCAGAAGTTGAAAAAAGTTGCTGACAAAATGAATGTAAAGAAGTATAGAGACTGAAAGGGAGATCAGATGAAGAATTCTATGAAAGTGACCGAAGTAATTACAAACGCAATAGAAGAATAAAATTGTAGAAAAACATTCTTGGAAACCTAGAAAGTAGAAGCAGGAAGTAATAAATGACATAAAGAAATATAAAATCTGAAAGATGTGAAATGGGAGGAAGTAAAAAGGGTCCTTAGACTTGGAGGGGAAAACACCTGAAGATTATAAAAATAATGGGCTCAATAGAGTTACTGAAAAAGCCCACTAGCTAAACTTGATCAGAAATAGAAGATCAAGAAATCAGAAGCCGTCAGATAAATTATGAAGTATCATATGTACTTTAGATCACTTGGTAGCAAAGAATAGGTCCCTTAAACTAGCTGAGAGAAATATATAGAATTATGAAGGTTTACTGATCACAGAATGGTAAATGGAAAAAGCAGTCAGCTATATGAAGCATATGAAAAAGGTTGATATAAAACAGAAGGTTAAGGATTACGGTTATAGAAATATGGTTGTCAATTTAGTTGAACCGATAATGAATTGTAGTTTAGGATTCAGTTGATGAGTTTGAGGTTATTTTTTGTTCTGCAAATCTTCAGTGACGTTAATGGAGAACTTTAAATGTAACAATCTCAGGAAGTATTTAGCATATGTAACAATAAACCGAAAGTAGTTAATAAGTATAGTTTCTAAGCGAAAAAGAAGCAAATTGAGTCTAAGTATGAGTTTTTGAATGCAATCGAATTAACCAAAATGATATTGAATCCTTAAGAAGTAAATATAGTGAAGTACTAAAGTCTCCGAGAATCGCCTAGTGAAACAATTGGACTAATGTACCTTGTTAAGGGACCAAAACTAGAGAACAACAATTACAGGTGAACTAGATAAACAGATTATAACCAAATACATGGAAAACTAACTAAAATAGGAATATAACTATAAATACTAGATAACACAATATGTACTTAGACAGTCTGCAAAAATAAAATAAAACAAACAGTTCGAATCAACCCTAAAGATATAGATCTGAATATATTGAAACTAAGAACTTTGTAACTTTCAAATAGGTTTATTAATGATATGTTTATACTTATTTTATGAAGACCTTGTGACACAGTTAGACTACTAAGTTTTAAAAAAAATCAGGTTTAAGTGATGGTTTACCGATCCAACTAACTAACTTTGTTAATATGTTGATTTCAGAAGGAGTGTTCCATGTTAAGGAGTTACTGCTGTGATGTATTATGTTTGAGGAATTTATGTGCTTTAGGAGGTCTCATTGAGTTTTCATTCTCCTTTGTCATATTCTTGATCATAACTTCACCGGTTCTCATCCCTCGGATGGTGATGTACATATCCAAAGAAATAAGATCAACTTCCTATATAAACCGCCCTAGTTCCACATTTAAACCAGAAAGAGTCATATATATCATTTCTGGATTCTTGCTGACAATTTAGCCCATTCTTGGTAATTTTCAGACCTTATTAAAACAACCCAAATCGAACTTTGGGCTAACAATTCTCTAATCTTCCATATGAAAAACAGTGCATGCTTGAGCCCGAAGAAGATTACGCAAGATAGATAATGAAGATCATCAATAAAGCCACACAAAACTCCTACTACAAATATGCTCTGTTCAGGATCCACATATAAATCACAATAAAATCCTCTATACCACCTCTATCCTCTTGGTGAAAAACTTTTAACTAATTCAAGGTATTGATTAGACCTTATTATAAAACTCAAATCCAATATTCAAATTGAAAAATCTCCTCTAATCTTCCATACAATAAACAGGGAAAGCTTAAGCTCAATGAAGACAACATAAGATAATTATAGGAATCCACCAACAAACAAACAACAATTCGTTACAACTTAGTGCAACACCAACTTTGACTGGTGAACTATCAAGATAGAAAAAAGCTATGGCAGGGACAGAAACATGGAAGCCTTAGGTTGAATTGATCAGTCTAAACTAGGATAAAGGGAACAGGATATGGTAGGTTAAATATAGCCTTTGAACTGCCATGAAGAAGCTAATACAGAACACAGGTTCAGGATGATAAATCAGAGGCACCGAGAGGCATTTATATGAGATTAGGGTTGAAAAATAAAACACCGAGAAAATTAATGGGGAAGTAGCAAACCAGAAAGAGGAGAGTTGTGATATGAAAAGGGTCTTTTAATAAGCTAATTGAATGAGTAGTCAATTTAAATCTTAGCAGCAACTTAAATGGTTTAAAAAGGGGAGAAAAATCCTGAAACAGAGCAATCAATCAACTCTATCAAGGAAGAGAAGATAAAAAAAGACTACCTGGTCCAGAGATGTCGTAGAATCAAACCCATGAAGCACAAATCTGGAGGAGTTAACTGATCAATAGAAGGTGAAGCCGCCACCATCCTCGATCTGAATTTCCCCAAGTGAACGTCACAGCAGCAGTTACAGTTTGAAAGACTTGAAATTGATAATGAAAGAAGAAATCAAGATAGCGGAAAGCATTAATTTAGTAGCATTAGGCCGACAAACTTATGGTTTTAGCCGATTAAAGAAGAAAAAATCATGGTGGAAAAATTTAGGGTTTGAGGAGTTTTTGGAACTGGTTTCAAATGGGAAAGCGTTTTTTCGTTGGTGTGGATTATGTTTATGTTGAATTGTTTAGTGTTATTTTGATTCTTAAGCATGATGGTTTAACAACTGAATTCCATATTGATTTTCCATTTGAAAAGATATGGGACAGATTATAATTTGGTTGGAATTTGAATTGCCGGTAAAGGGAAATGGTCGAGTAGATGAATGTGATAGCTCGTGAAAATTGTATGTGGAGTATGGGGCTTGTATGTTTTGGGTGTCAGCTTTTGGGTCCAAGACGTGAGTATACAGACCAAGCTAGTCATATTTACATACTTGGATTACAAACCGAAAGAAGGATTCTGTATATTTCTTTTCTCAGTCCGTGATAAACATAGGAGAAGGAGAAGGAGAAGGATAAGGAGGTTGTGAAGGCTATTTGGGAGATGAAAATAAGAGAGAAGGACGACGACACTGTTATATTATTTTCTCTCTACTTCGTTAGGTTGTTATCCAACCCCATATTTTGCTAGACTAAGAGCAACTCCAATGGACGACCAGATCAAAGACTAAATCATATATTTGATCTTTGGTCGTTAAATTTGAGGCACAACGGGTAAGTTTAAATGGTATTTGGTCCAGAAAAAACACTGTTCGGGAATAAATTTGGTCTCAAAACTGGACCAAACGTATATACACTCGTACGCTCCTCTGGTATAGCGTAAACAATAAAATGTTATGTTAAGAAGACGTTCCAACCCAGACGTTCTCGTAAGACAGCGTTCTCAAACACGGACGGAGGAGTTGAGCGACGCCTGATGAAACGGTCACACAAGAATGCATCTGATGTAACGCTACACTAACACAACGCTCACTGAAGAAGCGTTACCCAAATGTACGCCTGAATCAAACGTTCCCCTACAATAGCGCCGTGAACCAGACGTCCTCTTAGGCCGACGCCAAAGAACCAAACGTTCCCCCTACAAGGACGTCTCTTAATGCACCAAACAATTAATAATCACAAACAATTAATAATCACAAACAGTACCATCACAAACGTCCCTACATGGCAACGTTTTCATCTTGTTTTGTATCATCATTTCCCAAGCAATTAATAATCACAAACAGTACCAACAGGACGTTTGTAATTTGGCTTGTAATTTGTAGGACGTTTCGCGGCCCGGCGTCCATACAAGGTTACGTTTCAGGATCAAGCGTCGTTGTGGGAGGACGTTTATGATTGTGGCGTTCTTGTGGGAGGACGTCTGTGACCAAACGTCTACACAAGACAACGCTCAATTTCCATACGTTCCCATATGACTATGCTTGGATAAGAGACGCTACTTGGTGTTGACGCTTAAACATACGTTTGGTTAAGACAACGTATGAGTCTGCAACATTCCAATAGAAGTGCGTCTGTCTCCAGGCGTTTCTTAGTGTAGCGTCTAAAATGAAGCGTTACCCAAATCTACGCTCAACACCAATGCGTTACACCAGCAAGACGTCCGTTCCATCTAATGTTCAGCTAGAATTACGCCCAATAACAAACGTCTGGTTAGAAGAGCGTATGAGCATATTTTGGTCGAAAACCGTTGTGTTACGGGTGAATCAAAGAGCAAACAAATTTGGGTTATGCTCTTTGGTATGCTCGTGCCGTTGGAGATGCTCTAAGTAACTAGGGTTTTACGACGGAAACAATTTTTAGTATTAGACCACAATTAAAATATTTAATACTCTCTCCACCTAAGTTATATAGGTATAAAACATATTTATATTAGATTAAGAAAAAACATGGAAGTTAAAAAAATGTATCTTTTTTTGATGAAAACTAAAACATTAAATTAATTTTGGTATAATATTACTATCATAAATAAGGGTATATATGAAAAAATTATCTAGAAAATAAAATATGCTTATATAGATGGACAACTAAAAATAAGAATTGTGCTTATATAACTTGGACGAAGGAAATATTAACCTTTTATAAATTGAATATACAATTACTTAATTATTTCTATGGATTTTATAATAAAATACATATTTTTTTTTAATTTCAGTTTTTTAAGATACAATTACCTAATTCCTAAATGTTTAAATAGCTTTGTGATTTTTATTTGCTAAATCGTTTGATAATTCATGCTTATGAAGAGTTTAATGAGTCAAGCTTATTTAATGCAAGTAACAATTGGGAACCTATAAATATAGATTTTTGATAATTTTCTTACCTTTATAGTTTGATAGTCCATGCTTAGGGATACTTTGATGGGTTATTCTCATGCGATGCAAGTAATATTAGAGAGATTCTAACTATAATAGGTGTAGCAATAGAATAAAGAGATGAAAACATATTCAAAATTACAAGTTCTCTTCAGTACCGAATATAAATAGCGATGGAATCCGTAGACCCTAGTTATATACTTTAGCAATGTAATTCTTTATTATCTTTAGATTAAATTATTTTTCTCATTTCATTCTCAAATCCGAAAATCCAAAATTATCATTTCTGGTTAGTTTTCTTAGAAATATTAGTTACGGTACTTCTACTGCTCCCTGTGGGTTCTGATCGATATATTTTCTTGTCTTATTTGATCACATATTATATTGTTAGCACTCAATTTTTGTACTAATATTGTTATTTTCTTTATTCGTAGGTACTTTTTTGGAATTGTCTATTGTGGAAATTTTGGATTAAAATTGATAAAATCACTCTGATTTTGGATAAATACACCCATGATATGGATTAAGGGAACCCACCTTCTTTTCAAATTCAAAAGAACTTTTGGAGGGAATTTATGTGTATCAACTGAGATTTATTTCGTACGAGATTTAGAGGATATTTAGAAGAGTCTAAGGCAATATTTTTTCTTGCCTTATTAGTAGGATCTATACACGATATTGAAACACTGAAATCAAAAGAAATCTCGTGAAAAAATAGTTGTTGCCAATAAAAAAGGAAGAAACAATATTTTCGGGTTCGGAAGATATTCTAAAGAAGTTAGTATCTCACAAGTTTTGGAAACAACATCGAGCATATCACTCTTGAGTTTAAAAGAGGGAAACAACGAGAGTTGTTAAGGAAAAAATTTAACTGCTAGAACCAAATATTTCCTGAATTCCAAAGAAAAAAAGATACGATTTGAAGGTTTGGGAAGATATTTGGTAAGTGTTGAGGTGTTGTAGTATAAATAGGAGCCTTTTGAAACATTACAAATAAGTTTGGAGAGCCGAGAATCGAAGAACAAGAAGATAAAAAATTTCTGCAACTGCCGAGAATAAACAGTGAAGAGGAAGAAAAAGAAGAAGATAAGGCGCCAGAGAAAAGTCGCAAAGAAACCCGTCACTGTTTCCCTTCTCTTCAACAGCCAAAGAACTGTCATTTGCTTGACAATGGTCTTTTCTCTTCTTTTTAGTGACAAAATGTTTGCAACAGAAATTCATCGTAGCAAATTTCTGTGTTATTTTTCTTTCTTTTCTTTCATTTTTAAAATACTTTGATCCGAGTATAATTTTATTATGGGAGTGTTAAATATGTAAAACTAATTTTTACACCGAGGCAAGGGAGGAAGCTATCTACTTCATGGTTTTTGGGTAATATTTCTTAATGATTTAATTAATTTTAATCTTATTGTTAATTCACTCAATCATTGTTTTATAGAGTTTTTATTTGATAACATAATTTTTTTAATAATTTGTCATTCGATTTGATAGCTTATGCTTATATTAAATTATTTGATGATCTATGCTTAATGACTACAAGTAATTTTTGAGAGTTTGTCTGATTGATAGTATGTTAAGAATAACATGGAATTTAATGGCGATTAGAATAAATATAATCTTTATAATTCTGATAGATAAATTCTGAGTAGTAGTGGATTCCATAGCCTCATTTATCTTTAATCCCGGTATCCTCCTCTGTATAAATCTGCTAGTTTAGAACTAGAATTTAGGTATAAAACAAATCTTCACAAGTCTCATGGAACGAACTTTATTTTATCACTTTTCTAAAACGAACAAGTTTTTGACGCTGCTGCCAGGGACATGTTTTTAGATTTTTTTTCCAGTTAGTTTAGTTTAGGATATTTTTTTTTTGTTTTGTTTTTTTACGCGTTTTTGTATTTTCTAATTATTTGCAGATTCAGAGCGAAGTTAAAGAAAAAAAGAAAAAGTGCTAAAAAAACCGAAGCAAAGCTCAAGAAGAAACAAACCAAAGAAAAGATCCAAAAGAAGTGAAAAAGAAGATTTACCTTTAAATTTAATTATTTTTTTTAGATTTTATTCTGTTTAATTTTAGAAAGTGTATTAGGATTTTATTTTTGTAATTTTTCTTTATTTTTAACCATTTGGACATTTATTTTTGAGACATTCGTATTAAAATTTATTATTTTTTAAATCCTACGGAAGGATATTTAAATATAAACTGCAAAGGGAAGGACAACAATTACGATATTGTCGCTGCCCCTCTGGTTCGTACACTAACACCGGAGTTAGTGGCTCGAGTCAACTCCAATGGTTCATCCCCCGTCTGGTATGGGAGGTAAGACTCGCTCAGCCCACGAATCTCCTACAAGTGGGTTCACTATATTCCTTCATTTACATATATGTTGAGGACCTGCATATAGATTTATTTTCCAGTAAAGGGCAAAACATGCCATATAACATAAAGGTTCGGATTTCATCACCGTTCCTTTTTGCCCGCTTTAGGAACATCTTCCCTAACGCGAACCTAATTTTAAAATTTGACTGAAAAGAAGACTGATAGGGTAATAAACTTATTGGAAAATATTTTAAAAAGACTTCAAATATCGGGTACCTTAATAGCTTAACTCAAGGATCAAGAAGATTACTTTAACTTGACTAGATCCGCCTTGTAACCCACGAAAACGTGCCAAAGTGGTAAGGTTATTCAAGCTCCTTGAAGCTTATCTTGCCTCTCTTCAACTTAATTTAATGCAAACTGTTCTAGAGAGATTCATTAGGACTGTAACTAGTTTCCTTTTTAAAGAATAGAAGATGGTCTAAAAACAATCTAAGTGGACCCATCATGCTTTTTGTTTGCTTGATTCAATAGGTTTGAATTGCTCGAGTCAGTCTTGCTTGTATTTTTTTAGAATTTTCTTCCAATTAGGATTTATTTTATTATATTGTTAGTGTATTCACAGGCCGCCCAAAGCTTTTAGTGAGCATTCTTGGAAAAGATATTATATTGGTCCTTTGATTAGTGATGAGAATAAAACCTTTGTTTTTGAAAATTAGAATTTAGGAAACCCTTCTTTTGAGAGACCTACTTTGGAAACTTTAGTTTTGAGAATTTTTCTCTTAGTGAGGAAGTTATTCCTAGTATTACGACTGTGCCAGTAATGGCAAGTTTAAGAGATTACATGTACCCAACTAAGTCCAATCGACCATCGTGTATAAAGCTTCATGCTACTACAACTAATTATGACTTGAAACCTGATATTATTTAAATGATGCCTATATTTTTTGGGAGAGATGATGAAAACCCTTACTTTTATGGGAGGGACTTTGAGGAAATTTGTGGGACAATTAGAATTGAGGACCTTAGTGATGAAGTTTTGAAACTTAAATTGTTTTCTTTTTCTTTGAGAGATAAAGCTAAGTCATGGTTGCATAACTTACCTTATGAGTCTATAACCATTTGGGATGAGCTTACTGCTTCTTTATTCTAAAAGTTTTATCCAAAGAATAAAACGACGTCTCTTGGGAAGAAAATTAGTACTAGTATACATCAATAGGGAAAGTATCTTTATAAGTTCTTAGAAAGATTCAATGATCTCTTCTCCCCACCATGGGTTTGAGAAAATGAAACACGAGTGCAGATTCTTTATGACGGGTTAGAGTATTCGACCAAAGGCATGGTCGAATCATTGTGTGCTGGTGGGTTCTTGAATAAAACTGTTGATCGAGCTTATGCTTATTCAGAAGAAGTAGCTAAAAAATCCCAACGATATGGGAGTATTTTGTCGAATAAAATAAAAGACTCCTAGTTAATAAAGGTAGTACCAACTTGGTAAACATGAATCTGGAGTCGGACGCTATGTATTCAGTATTATTCAAAAGGTTAGAATCATTAGAATTGAGTCAGTCTAAACACAAGACATTTGTTGAGATCGATAATATGACAATTGCTTCCCAAGTCTTAAGTTATGAAAATGAACCTAACACTTTATTCTGGGAAGGAAAAAGTAGTGATGACTAAGTCAGTGCTCTATACAATAACTCTATATTTGGTAACTGTCAGAAGTATGACCCATTTTCAAAGACATACAATCCAGGTTGGAGGAACCATTCTAATTTGTCTTGGTCTGAGGGTCAAAACCAAGGTTCGAATAGTAATCCCCAAGTTCCACCAGGGTTTAGTTATCCCAAGAATCCACTAGAGGCAACTTACTCTCAAAACTCTTCAGGGATAAAATTAACTAGCTTAGAGGAATATCTTACTATGTTATAATAAATCCAACTTATATTACAACTGGCAGCCGAGCATAGTTTTCATTATAATGCCCAGACTCTTGATAAGTTAGAACTCCAAGTAGGTCAGATAGCTAAGACACTAAGTGAGGGAGAAAATGGAAGTTCCCTAGTCAAAATGATTTTAATCCAAGAGGAGAGAAACCATTCAATCATGTGAATTCTATTACAACTTTTAGAAGTGGTAAGTTGGTTGGAAATAAGGTGACAATGTACCATAATACAAGTTATAGACTCACCTTCATCTGAACCATATGAGTCGGAAGTTGAAAAGACCAGTAAAGTTTCTAAGAATACTTGTAAAGGTCCTGACCAATCCAAGTCTTGTGAACCCAAAGCCCTTTATCCACATTTGTTAGCTCCACGTAGGAAGGAATCACACTTCAACGAAGTAATGTAAATGTTTAAGTAGGTTAACTTTGACATTCCATTATTAAAGGAAATTAGGCATAAATTCATTATTTGCATTAGTTTGATACTCTAATTCATTGCTTTCTTATTAGTTTTTATATAATTATGCTTAGATTTTGTTAGTTTTTGAGTTTCTTAGGAGTTCTGAAGTATATTTAACCGAAGAAGAAGAAAGGAGTTCATCACTTCATGAAATAAACAAGGAAGTAAAGTTCTACAAGTGAAGAAGGGACAAAGACAAAGTTCAACTTGTTCAAATCCAGAATTTCTTATCATCATCTTGAATAGAATTGAAACACATTTCTAACGCAAAAAAAAAGGTCATTCTGAGTTCGTATGAGGAAGTTATGAGTAAACCAACCGAGAAGAAGTAAGTAAAATGATCATACCTCGATCTTTTGCCCTTAGGTCATCGAACTTCCTTTAATATTGGGCACAAAATAACCGGTAGATAATGGGTGCCCATGTCTACCGAATATGGGCCATTTTGGACCAGAAATATCTGTATACTTCACAAAAATAATCGATAGATAATGGGGGGTCGTGCCTACCGATTATGGCAACTTTGAGAACACGAAAACTCTGTATACTTCATCAAAATAATGGGTAAAAAGGTGGGGAATGAGTCTACCGGTCATAGCACGACGGGAGCCACTTATAAGACACGTTTTTGACTTCTAAATCAAGGTATCATGGTCCCATTAGGATTCTAACACCTATATTGATGAGAAATATATAAGAATACTTTTGTAACTCAAAGAGAAGACACTTACCCTTGGAAAACACAAGGAGAACAAGGAGCTAAGGCTTGGGATTGGGATTGATCATCACGATTTCTAGGGTTTTCTTTACTTGTTATCTTCTATATTTTCCATGGATTTTTAAAAATCCATGATGAACTAAACCTTTCATATTGGTTAGAGATGTAGTCCGAAGTTGAAAAAAATATTTATTAATTAAAGTATTCATTCTCATATGTTCATAATCTCTTCAATATCACTTATGTTCTACCGTTTGTAACGCCATGTATGATTGATTGCTTGTTTGTTTAAATCGTGAACTAGATGATCATGCATTGATATCTATATCTAAAATAGGGTTTGAGATCCGGAATTATCGAAAGATCCTTGTTACAAGTAGCATAACATAATTGTTAATGACGGGATGTTACCATGCAATTATGTGTAGAAGCATGACCTAGGTTAAATCGGGGTGGCTCTTGCGCCAAGTTATCTAGTGAAAAGGATTCAAAGAGTGGCCCTTCCGCCTTTGATGATAATAGGAGTTTTTCCGAAGTAAGCCTACGATATGATGCTTTAGGGTTATCGATATTGAGAGTGAATGAATATTGAGTATGATTCGGTTGATAACATGTTCGAAGATGGAAGATGAAACCTCTAACTAGTACTCCTTTTCTCTGATATTCGTTTTGATCTATTTGTTTTAATATAACTTAGTTATAATCATAATCAAAACCCATTTGTTTACATAAGCAATTGAGAATAACTTGGCAACCCATATCTCCCTGAGGAACGAACTTGTTCTTACTACTATATTTTAAACCATATTTGTGAAGTAAGAACTTGAATTAATTTTGCTTGGTTGACAACTGACCACCCTGCATATGCCAAGTTCCTTAAATATCTTTTTATAACAAAGCATAATCTTAATTTACATAAGAAATCCTTTTTAAATGGTCAAGTAAGTTTGATCATTCAGAACAAGACTCATCTGAGTGTTAAGACCCAGGTTTCCACACCATATCTTGTGTGAACGGCGATCACTCGGTTGATAAGGTATTTTTTGACATAGGAGCTAGTATGAACTTATTACCATATCATGTATACAACCATCTAGGTCTTGGTGAGCTAAAACCAACCAAACTGACACTGCAGTTAGCAGATAGATCTGTTAAAATTCCTTGCGGTGTTATCGAGGATGTCCTGATTTATGTCGATAAATATGTTTACCCTGTGGATTTTGTTATACTAGACACTTAATGTGTTCAGGATCCATAGGCTCAAATACTAGTAATTTTAGGTCGTCCATTCTTGGATACGTCTAATATTGTGATCAACTGTAGAACCGGAAGAATGAACTTATCTTTTAGTAATATAACTACCGAAATAAATGTTTTTAATGTTATTAGACAACTTTATGAGATCTATGATTTAGAATAAGTGAATATGATCAACAGTTTAGTTCATGATCCTTTACCAGACATGTTGTTGGATGATTCCTTAGTTGAATATGCTGATAGTATCGTTTTAGATCAGTTATCTGACCAAACTCTAGAAGAAACTATGTTGCATTTTTCTGACTTTAAGAGCAACCACAATGGGTCGACTAGTGTAAAAGACCAAAGACTGAAATTTTTAGTCTTTGATCCGGCCCAAGAACATCCATGTATATTCGGGCGGTGTTCTAGCGATGCGCCTGGTATTGGGCGGTGTCCCAGCGATGCGCTTAGAAAGACGGGTGAAATCCTAGGATAACGCTTGCGCGAGACGAAATCCTAGCGTAACGCTCGATGTGGGGAGGAATCCTAACGTAACGCCTGGTATTGGACGGTATCATAGGACCACGCCCAAGAGACGGGCGGTGTCACAGAATCACGCCCGATTGGGCGAAGTGCTAGCATAACGCCTGAAGGAGTTGTACATGTGCGAAGTTACCGTGTCGGATGAATGGGACGAGCGATGTCTTAGCGCCCCGCCTGGGATTCCATCCGAGTTGCTAACAGCCCGCCCCATTCTCATTTCATTCTTCTTCCGCCGAACCCTATTTTTTTCTCCTGAACCCTTTGTTTTTCAACACCAAACCCTCTTCCGCCTACCCTCTTGAACCCTAAATCTTCCCAAATTATTAACATTGAATTTTTAGTTGAACAGAAAACTTTTTCTTTTCTCATATTTGAATTATCTTTTCAATTATTTTTCTTACATTTATAATCGTTTAATTTATCCTTTAGTTTTGTATTGTAAAATCAAAACTCTGAATTTTTTTTCCTTCGTCGTTTTAGCCATTTGGTATTGTCTTGTCAACCGACATTTCATATCTCTGATGCGTCCGTCCACCCCACTTGCCTCAACTCTGTTTTTGCATTAAAATACCCGTGTATTGTCAATTCAATACTCTGAATTTTTTTCTAACTTTTGTCTTTTTGGTCATTTGGTATTATCTTGTCAACCGACATTTCATATCTCTGGTTCGTCTGTCCATCCCACTTGCCTCAACTCTGTTTTTGCATTAAAATACCAACCGTATATTGGCAATTCAAAACTCAATATCTTATCTTAATTTGCCTATAAATTGAACACTCGATTCTTTAATTATACAAACCCAAAATACAAACATCAAAAAAGCAAATGACATATTATCAAAATAACAATCAGTATTATGGTTTTTGTTCTTCTATTCCTCCTCCTTATTCTTCTTCTTCTTCATCGTGTGATGATGATAACAACATTCTGTACTCATCAGACGAAGGTTTACTTGCATTGAGCCAAAATAATGAAGCAGTCACTGTGCGATTGATCGCTTCAAGTATGAACTGGCCTCAAACTCGTATCAAAATACCAAGATTATGTGATGACGGTGCAAAACTTTTTTGGAAAGATTACTTTTGCAGAAACCCGACGTTTCCTCCTCAAGTATTTCGTAGAAGATTCAGAATGCGGCGAGAATTATTCAACCGTATATTGGGAGATGTCATAGCTGTAAATAAGTATTTTGTTCAAAAAAGAGATGCTTGTGGTGTTCTTGGATTAACCCCTCAGCAAAAAATTACTCCAGCAATACGAATGTTAGCTTACGGATGTGCGGTAGATGCAATAAATGAGTATTTACGGATCGGAGAAACCATAGTTTTGGAAGCAACTCGTAGGTTTTGTAAGACGATAGTGCATCTGTACGAGAAAAAATATTTGCGCACACCAACTAAGAGGGATGTTGAACTGCTTCTTGCTGAGAACAAGGAAAAGGGCTTTCCGGGGATGCTGGGTAGTGTTGATTGCATGCACTGGAAATGGGATAAATGCCCATCGGCTGAATCAGGTGCTTACACTGCGAACAAAGGTAGTGAAAGTATTATCCTGGAGGCAGTGATGTCATATGATCTGTGGTTTTGGCATGTATTTTTTGGTATGCCTGGTTCTAACAATGATATAAATGTGATGAACCGTTCATATATTTTCAAAAAGCAAATCAACGGGAAAGCACTGGCTGTGAACTTTGTTGTCAACGGACATCAGTACGATATGGGGTACTATCTTGGTGATGGAATATACCCGAAGATAGCTACTATTGTGATGTTGATTAAACATCCAGACTCGGCGAAGAAACAAAAATTTTCTGCTAGGCAAGAGGGTTTCTGAAAAGATGTAGGACGAGCCTTCGGCGTACTGCAAAATCAATTTTCAATCATCAAGCAACCAGCACGAATGTGGAATCCTGACGTACTAGCATATATAATGAAGACTGTAATCATTCTACATAATATGATAATGGAGGATGGACGTTTACCCGGTGATTGGACGCATGAGTATGATCAACGCAGCCACGGTGCACTGGTAAATATTTCTAGACACAACACAGGTGAACTTTCGAGAATGGGAATGGACCAACGCTGACGTGCAGTATTCGAAAAAGATACTCATATTCGTTTGTGAAATGACTTGATCGAACACTTATGGTCAGATTTTGGTGAGGATTAAAAATTTGTAAATCCTCTGGATAGGTTTTGTGGGTAAATCTCTAGTAAACCCGCCCGAGACATAACTCGGCCGCTAGGGGCACCTAGGGGTTTAAAGGCTTGCTGCACATGCCAAGTTATTGTCGACGACGTCCCTTCATCTTCCAGATTCAAATGGAAGATTGAAAAAGTTTCTAAATTGAATGAGGAAAGTCGTTTCTCACCTATTTTCAGAACAAGTCCTCATAAATGGTATATGATTCAATTTTGTGACCAACCCTTTCTCTGAGTACTAGTACTATCTCTATGTTGCAATTCCTGTTATGATATGAATACTATGTGAAGTTGTAAATTTAATTACCTAGTTATAATAGTATGACAATATCTTAGTTCATATATATTTCAACAGTTGCTTACATATTTATTGAAACTTAACCTTCTTACATGTTTGACATAAGTCGAATCTGTTTCCAATAGATTCAGGTTTTTTAGAAGTGAGCAGCTTCATATTACCATCACAACATGGATATGTGCATGGTAAGAGATTGGTTCTGCAGTTGTAAGCCATGTGATCAGCTTCCCCACATGAGTAGCAGTAAAATTGCTTCTCTTTAACCACTTTTTATCATCTGGTAAAGTTGGTGGAATACCTTGGTGTGAAGCTACATAAGCATCTAACCAGATGAAAACTCCATAGTAGTTGCACTTCACATAAGGCTGAAATCCAGCATTTCCTTTTTTTACTTTTCTATGAAATAGGTACCCCTTGCAGTTGGTTAGTGTGCATTTTCTACCTTCCCAAGGACAATCTCTGGCAACATGACCAGTAGAAATACAAAGAGAACACTTGGTAATTTGTGATGAGCTTGAACCCTCCATTATGTATGTTTTGTTTGAAATTTTTGCAAGAATTGTGTTGTTGAAGCAGAAGATGGGAGTTTGCAGGTGATGGTATTGAAAGTAGGATATGACAATGGTCATTTTATAACTGGAGTGGCAACGGTCATTTTTTTTGAAAAATGTAAAAATCAGCCCGTTAGATACTGTTAAAGGCATGTGAGTTTTTAAAAAACAAAAAAAATTAAATTTAAAATAAAATTAATTAGTTCATACAAGTTGAAACTTAAAACGACAACGCTAATAAGACTGCCCTTCACATAGGTATAAGGTATTCCAAGAATCCTTAAGGTTTGTTTAATCTTTTCTTCAAAAATTTTGCCTTCCTAAATTCGAAGTACTGTCTTGATCCCATATCCATCCATCATCATTATACGGAATTCCTCGTCCGCTTATTTCCTAGCTTGTTTTGCCGCAAACTTTGCCGATTGCTTAGCTAGTTTTGTCGCTTTCTCATCTAGTTTTGCTGCAAACTCGGATTCTCTCTGCGCCATCTTCATTTTTGTTTGTTCTGTATAGTTGGTGTTGAAGTTTTGTTGCTCTATATAAATATTTTCCATCATTTCCTGTTGGCCACTACAATGTGCTTTCCTTTTCTTCTGTCGTTTCGACTTTTTTTTTCCCATTTGACGGGTATATGTGTTAGGGATATCTCCTATGTCTTCATAGCCACTGGAATTGTCGACCAAAATTTCTTGTGTTTCCCGGTTTTCCTCACCGCTTTCATAATCTGACTCAGCTTGTGATGAATCGAAAACAGTTGTCGATCGTCGGGAATATTTTATATTATCTAACATAATTGTGTAGCACTCCTCATGCTTAAAACTTTTCCCACCATTAGCTTCCTTGAAAAGCCTCCTTACTTCTGAATCTGTTTTTTTTAATTCAATTCAGTGGAGGATATACAATTCAAAACAGTAATTTAATTATTAAAATTAAATGAGTAGTTACCTTATTTTCGGGACCCCAACCAGTATGGTGTTCACGTTCCACTTCCGCCTCCTTTGCAGAGTAAAGTGCCACATCTTTACTTATTCCCTGAAATCGTTTCTGAAGGGAGGTCCAAGTGCGCTGTGGAATCGAAGGTATGGCTTCTTTCATCCCATATAATATGCGAGACCATAATCTTTCTTCTGATTGATCGGTACCAATACTAGAATCTTGAGATATTGACAAATGAATTTTACACATCGCTAGATCTTCATCTGTAGTAAAATTTGGACCTCGTGGTCTTGGTGGTGGTGGCATAATTCTAATTGATTCAGAAAGTAGACTGAAATAAATAAGAACTTAATTATTTTCGAATACTAAGTAGATATCAATGAGTGAGTTTAGTAAGATGAAATTGGATTAATATCCCATATAGTGCCATAATATAGCCGTTGTCGTTGCAACGGTAAACTCAACGGTAACATCCAACGGTAACATCTCAACGTAAACTAAACTCAACGGTAAAAATATAGCAGGCGTTACTCTAGAGTAACGCCGAAAGTGGGGCGGGCTTCTAGCGACGCACCAAATTTCAAGCGCAATTCTAGGAACCCGCCTGGTGTTGGGCGTAGATCCAGTGAACCGCTTGGATGGGGCGGTGTCTTAGGAGTCCGCCTGGTGGTGGGCGTGATCCATAGAGTCTCGTTTCATCAGGCGTTATTCTAGGCTACCGCTTGATCAGGCGCATTCATGGGATACCGCCCGTGTTTCTAAGCGTTGTCTTAGGATAACGCTTCGTTCCATGCGGTACACTGCAACGCCGCTTGATGCCAGGCGGCACACTACGAGCCCGCCCGACTAAACCATGTTTACTCTGGAAAAATTCCTAAATCTACTCTGCTACAGTGGAATTTGGCGACTAAACCTCAAATACACTCGCGCCTCTGCGCTTCATATTTACGGACCAAAGAGGGTATTTGATCTTTGGTCCGTGTTTTACTCGCACCCTTGTGGACGCTCTAAGGACCTTGAAATCCAAGAAATAGTTTTAGGTCTATCTCACAGTGGCAACTACCATAAGTTTGGGAGTAACGATGATTCTTGTGATCGTCAGTATCCCTTCTTAAATTACCTCACTTGGGAAGGTATTACTTGATTTTTTTCCAGACACTACATCCTGATCCACCAGATACTTCCATTAGAAAAGCCATCCCTTTGAGACATTTTATTTAGTTGAATCTTTTTAATCTAGATCCTTTAATATAGTCTAAATGTGAAATACAACTAAATATAGTTGTCTTAAACAAAACACTAGATAATAAGGGTGTCCTTGCATTATTCATTTTCCTGGAATGTTGTAGTTTCCTTTTGATACAGATGAGCAAGCTATAACCTATTTGGAGGCTAAAAAACCGAGTGTCGTAATTTAGCTCAAGAGGGGTCCATTTTGATGGAAAACGGGCCAACGATCAAGATATGTTGACCTGTAGATCTATAGATCCACATGGTCGCCATAATTTAGCCAAATTCCATCGTTTTAGGGCTTTAAACATGCGTTTTTTTCTATTTTAAGAAAGTTTTTGTTTTATTAATAACTTATTCGTTAGGAGTCCATTTGGGTCGCCTTTTGCGGAAAATAATTTTATTTTAAGAGTACTTTCATTATATTAGGTCGACCAAAATTTGCCAAAAATAGCAAATTAGGGTTTGAGTCGAATTATTGGGTTTTTTCATCCTTTCTTGCTACACAAGTTAGAGTTTTTCCCAAAGTCTATTAAGAGTCTTCAAGTTATTGTTCTAGATATCTGAATTTGATTAGTAAAATTATTTTCTTAAACTTGTTCAAGTTGATTCTGATTTTTATTTCTAGTCGGGAAACCGAGGTCTAAATAATTATCTCTGTTCATAGTCGTTATTCCTAGGAATAATTCGAGGTCTGAACAAAAATATTTTTTTTTTCTTTTCAACAATATCCGCTGCATCAGTTGGTTACCAGAGCAAAGTTGATTATAGGGTTGATAAGATGCCACCAAGATTGGCAATCGGTCGTGGTCGAGGTCGAGGCCAAGAAGGAGTTCCAGAAGATTTCAATGCATGAAGAGAAGAATTCATTGATTAAAATAATCCAGCGAGAAGATTCTGATCGTTGGAAGGAAGGAATAAAAGTAGAGATTCCAGAATTTCATGGGGGTTTAGAAAAAATAGATCTTCTTTCTTGGTTAAATACGGTTGAAGAAGTCTTGGAATTTAAAGATGTACCAGATAATAAATGAGTTTCGCTGGTAGCAACTATGTTCCGTGGGAGAGCTAACTTGTGGTGGAAACAACACAAACTAGAACGGAATCGTAAGGAAAGGTTTTTCGACTAGTTATTGATCCTGGAAGTTGCAAGAATCTGGATGATGAAGAGGTCGTGGAAAGATTCAAGATGTAAACCAAGACACGTCCACATCCCTACAAGCTTTCTTGGATTAAGAAAATGAATGAGGTAAAAGTAAATAAATGTTGCTTGATTTCTTTTTCATTTGGAGATAAATATCAAGATACAGCATGGTGTGATATCACGAGTATAGATGCATGTCACTTGTTATTGGGTCGTCCATGGGAGTTTGACAGGAAAACTAGTCATGATGGGTTTAAAAACACATATAGTTTTTTGTGGAATGATGTACGTATAGTACTTGTACCTACTAAGGAGACTGTTCCTAAACCATTTAATGGAGAACCTACCAATCTCTTGTCGTTCAAGAAGTTTGAAGATGAGATAGAAGATGCAGGTGAATTGCATATGCTGATTAGAAAGAAGGACATGATGAAAATAGTATCCCCATTGCATCTCAACCTTTAATTGAAGAATTTATGGAAGTCTTTCCTAATGAATTGCCTGATGAGTTACCTTCACTCCGGGATATTCAACATCGTGTTAATCTAGTTCCTAGATCAAGCTTTCCAAAAATTGCACATTACAGAATGAGTCCTAAAGAGCATGAAGAACTCCGTCGTCAGGTATAAGACTTGTTACAAAAGGGACTGATCCGGCAGAGTCTTAGTCTATGTGCAGTTCCGGCCTTGCTGATCCCAAAGAAAGATGGTACATGGAGGATGTGTGTTGACAGTCACGATATCAATAAAATTACAGTCAGATACCGTTTTCCTTTTCCAAGGTTGGATGACTTGTTAGATCAGTTGAGTGGAACAAAAGTGTTTAACAAGCTAGATTTAAAAAGTGGATACCATCTGATAAGGATAAGTGAAGGTGATGAGTGGAAGTCTGCTTTTATAACTCGCGAGGGTTTATATGAGTGGATGGTTATTCCATTCTGTTTGACCAATGCCCCTAGTACATTCATGCGTACCATGAATCAACTGCTGAGACCTTTTATCGGTACTTTTGTGGTTGTTTATTTTGATGACATTCTCGTTTATAGTGCTAATATGGAATTGCATGTGCAGCATCTTCGAGAAGTGCTTTCTTTGTTAATAAGGGAAAACTATTAGCAGCCATTAAGAGATGTTCCTTCATGATGGATCAAGTTTTGTTTCTCGGTTACGTTGTGAACAAGGATGGGATAAAAGTAGACGAGTCCAAGGTTGAAGCTGTTAAAATTGGACAAAACCTACTACTTTGCACGAGGTAAGGAGTTTCCATTGTTTTGCATCTTTTTACCGAAGTTTTATTCCCCACTTCAGTACCATTATGGCCCCAATCACTGAGTGCATGAAATGATGGAAGTTTACATGGTTTGATGAAGCCTTTGAAGCTGTCAAAACAAAGCTAATTACTGCACCACTATTAGTATTACCAGATTTCAGTAAGCCATTTTAATTAAATTATGATGCATCAAAAATGGGGATTTGAGCTGTGTTGAGTCAAGAAGGACGTCCTTTAGCTTCTTTCAGCGAGAAGATGAATGGTTTTAAGCTCAACTATAGTACCTATGATGTGGAGCTTTATGCAATAGTTCAAGCTTTGAAGCATTGGCGTCATTATCTTATTCATAACGAGTTTTTAATGTTTTCTGATCATGATTCTTTGAAGCATATCAATAGTCAAGAAAAACTTTCTTTTATACATGGTAAGTGGGGTGGTTATATACAAGAGTTCACTTTTGTGCTGAAACACAAGGCTGGATCGCAGAATCAAGTTGCTGATGGTTTAAGTCGCAGGATTCTGTTACTCAATGCTATGAAAACTGAGGTATTGTAATTCGATTGATATTCTGATCTTATTTTAACTGATCCATATTTCACGGAGGTTGTGGATGTTCTCAACACCTGAGCGAAAAGTGACTACCATATTCAAGTTTCCGAGTGAAGATTCTCAAAGAGTTACATGACGAAGGACATATGGGAAGGGACAAGACTTTTCAACTTGTTTCGAAGTCTTACTATTGGACTTCAATGAGACGCGAGGTCGGAAGATTTGTTTATAGATGTTGAATCTGTCAAACATCGAATGGAAAAACGTCTAATGCAAATTTGTATATGCCGTTGAGAGTTCCAAGCCAGCCTTGGACAGATTTGAGTATGGTTATTCGTATTGGTTTTACCAAGGACTCAACGGGGTAATGATTCAGTATTTGTAGTGGTTGACTGTTTTTCTAAAATGACACACTTTATTGATTACAAGAAGACTATTAATGCGTCAAAGGTAGCTGAATTATTCTTCCGAGAAAAATATCGTCTACATGGATTACTAAGTACAATTGTATCTGATCGAGACACAAGATTTCTGAGTTATTTCTGGAAGACTTTGTGGAAGTTAGATAACACAAGGATTAATTTCAGTAGTGCATATCATCCTCAGAGTGACGGGAAAACAGAAGTGGTGAATCATTCATTGGGTGATATACTGCGATGTCTGGTTGGAGAAAATCTGAAGAGTTGGGATCAGAATACTGTCTAGCTGAGTTTGCGTTTAATCGCTCTGCAAACCGTAGTCTGGGTATGAGTCCTTTTGAGGTTGTTTATGGATACAATCTACGGGCACTAGTATATTTAGCACTTGTTCCTGATTTGAGGAGAATTGAAGCTCGAGATGAAGAGCGTATCCAATCGTTGCAACAGGTTCACAAGTTGGCTGAAGAACAATTACTTCGGGCTAATGAGAAGTATAAGCAGGCAGCAGATATAAATTGCAGGGATCTAAATTTTTAAGTAAGAGATTTTGTATGGGCAATATTAACAAAGGATCGTTTCTCTGTGGGTTAGTATAAAAAACTGAAGGCACGAAAGATTGGTCTAGTGGAAATTATTGCTACGATTGATCCAATTGCTTATAAGTTGAAGCTTCCTAGCCCCATCCATACTTCTGATGTTTTTAATGTCAAACACTTGGTTCCGTATCATGGAGATAATTTAGATGACGAAGATCAGCAAAATTCGAGGGTGAATTTCTCTCAACCCCAGGAGAATGATGCAGACGAGCAAGCTATAACCTATTTGGAAACTAAAACCCGAGTGTCGTAATTTAGCTCAAGAGGGGTTCTTTTTGTTGGGAAACGGGCCAACGATCAATAAATGTTGATCTGTAGATCTATAGATCCACATGGTCGCCTTAATTTAGCCAAATTCCATCGTTTAGGGCGTCATAGGCGTTTTTGCTATTTTAGGAATATTTTTGTTTTATTACTAACTTCTTCGTTAGAAGTCCGTTTGGGTCACCGTTTGCGGAAAATGTTTTATTTTAAGAGTAATTTCATTATATTAGGTTGACCAAACTTTGCCGAAAATAACAAATTAGGGTTTGAGTCGAATTATTTGGTTTTTTTATCCTTTCTTGCTGCGCAAGTTAGAGTTTTTCCCAAAGTCTGTTTAAGTCTTCAAGTTATTGTTCTAGATAGTTGAATTTTATTAGTAAAATTATTTTCTTAAACTTGTTGAAGATTAATTCTGATTTTTATTTCTAGTCGGGAAACCGAGGTCTAAATAATTCTTAGGAATAATTCGAGGTCTGAACAAAACTATATTTTTTTTATTTTTCAATAATATCCGCTGCATCAGTTGGTTACCAGATCAAAGTTGATTATAGGGTTGATAAGATGCCACCAAGATTGGAAATGGTCGTGGTCGAGGTCAAGGCCAAGAAGGAGTTCCAGAAGATTTCAATGCATGGAGAGAGGAATTCATTGAAGAAATCCAAGGTATGCTAGATCGACATAACAATCAGCGTGAAGAAGATGAAGGAGAAGAAGAGGGTGATGACAACCCTTTTGATAGAGGATATCGTGAAGATAAAATAATCCATCGAGAAGATTCTGATCGTTGTAAAGCAGGAATAAAAGTAGAGATTCCAGAATTTCATGGGGTTTTAGAACCAGAAGATCTTATTTCTTGTTTAAAAATGGTATATGAAGTCTTGGAATTTAAGGATGTACTAGATATTAAACGAGTTTCGCTGGTAGCAACTATGTTCTGTGGGAGAACTAACTCGTGGTGGAGACAACACAAACTAGAACACAATCGTAAGGAAAAAAAAAAGTTAGTCTCATGGGAGAAGATGAAGAAACACATGAGAGTAGATTTTTTTCCACATAACTACATTGGCCTGATGTATTAGTAGTTGCGAAACCTACACAAAGAAGCACGTTCTATTGATGAGTACACCAAGGAGTTTTATCGACTACCTACTCTTAATGACTTGTTAGAGTCGGATGCAAAAACAGTCGCTAGTTATGTTTGTTTCCTTCCTCAACAATATCAGGATACACTCAACATGTTCGACTACAGTACTATTTCGGATGCACATCATAGAGCAAAACAGATAGAGAAACCAGCGGGGAGTAGAAGCTCAAATTGGGATATCAATGTGGCAGCATCTCCAACAGGTAAGCGTAGTACTTCAACACATAATACAACTAATAAACTTAGTTCTTCCTCTGCACCAAATAAACCTCAATTTAACACTTTTGGAGGTCGATGTCATAAGTGTGGTGAATCTGGACAAAAAGGCAGTGACTGACACAAAGGAGAACGGGTAAATAAGGTGATGTTTGTTGATGAGGACATTGACGATGATGGTGAGCCAAGTTTGATGATTATCCTGAAGATGCTGAACCTATTGATGAAGTTGTTTCTAGAGACCAAAAAGTGAACTTTGTGGTTAGAATAAGTTGACTTACTCCGCGTCAAAAAGATAGCGATCTATGGTTGGGCACCAATATATTCCATTCAACCTGCACGATATAAGGAAAGGTTTTTCGACTAGTTATTGATCCTGGCAGTTGAAAAAATATGGTCGATGAAGATGCCGTGAAAAGATTCAAGCTGGAAACAAAGACACATCCACACCCCTACAAGCTTTCTTGGCTTAAGAAAGGGAATGAGGTAAAAGTAAATAAATGTTGCTTGATTTCTTTTTCAGTTGGTGATAAATATCAAGATACAACATGGTGTGATGTCACGAGTATGGATGCCTGTCACTTGTTATTGGGTCGTCCATGGGAGTTTAACAGGAAAAGTAGTCATGACGGGTTTAAAAAAATATATAGTTTTTTGTGGAATGATGTACGTATAGTACTTGTACCTACTAAGGAGACTGTTCCTAAACCATTTACTGGAGAACCAACCAATCTCTTGTCGTTCAAGAAGTTTGAAGATGAGATAGAAGATGCAGGTGAGTTGCATGTGTTGATTAGAAAAAAAGGACATGATGAAAGTAGTATCCCCATTGCATCTCAACCTTTAATTGAAAGAATTTATAGAAGTCTTTCCTAATGAATTGCCTGATGAGTTACCTCCACTACAGGATATTCAACATCGTGTTGATATAGTTCCTGGATCAAGCTTTCCAAACCATGCACATTACGGAATGAGTCCTATTGAGCATGAAGAACTCCATCGTCAAGTAGAAGACTTGTTACGAAAGGGACTGATCCTGTAGAGTCTTAGTCCATGCGCAGTTCCGTCCTTGCAGATCCCAAAGAAAGATGGTACGTAGAGGATGTGTGTTTACATTCGCGCTATCAATAAAATTACAGTCAAATACCATTTTTCTATTCCAAGGTTGGATGACTTGTTAGATCAGTTGAGTGGAGCGAAAGTGTTTAGCAAGCTAGGTTTGAAAAACGAATACCATCCGATAAGGATATGTGAAGGTGATGAGTGGAAGACTGCTTTTATAAATCACGAGGGTTTATATGAGTGGATGGTTATTCCATTCGTCTTGACCAATGCACCTAGTACATTCATGCGTACCATGAATCAACTACTAAGACCTTTTATCGGTACTTTTGTGGTTGTTTATTTTGATGACATTTTTCGTCTATAGTGCTAATATGGAATTGCATGTCCAGCATCTTCGAGGAGTACTTTCTTTGTTAATCAAGGAGAAACTATTTGCAGCCATTAAGAAATGTTCCTTCATGATGGATCAAGTTTTGTTTCTCGGTTACGTTGTGACCAAGGATGGGTTCAAATTAGACGAGTCCAAGGTTGAAGCTGTGAAAATTTGACTAAACCTACTACTTTGCATGAGGTAAGGAGTTTCCATGGTTTTGCTTCTTTTTACCGAAGTTTTATTCCCCACTTCTGTACCATTATGTCCCCAATCACTGAATGCATGAAAGAAGGGAAGTTTCCATGGTCTGATGAATCCTTTGAAGCTTTCAAAACAAAGCTACTTACTGCACCGCTATTAGTGTTACCAAATTTTAGTAAACCGTTTGAATTATATTATGATTCATCAAAAGCTGGGATTTGAGCTGTGTTGAGTCAAGAAGGACGTCCTTTAGCTTATTTCAGTGAGAAGATGAATGGTGTTAAGCTCAAATATAGTACCTTTGATGTGGAGTTCTATGCAATAGTTCAGGCTTTGAAGCATTGGCGTCATTATCTTATTCATAACGAGTTTGTAATGTTTTCTGATCATGATTCTTTGAAGCATATCAATAGTCAAGAAAAACTTTCTTTTATACATGGTAAGTGGGATGGTTATCTACAAGAGTTCACTTCTGTGCTGAAACACAAGGCTGGATCGCAAAATCAAGTTGTTGATGCCTTAAGTCGCAGGAGTCTATTACTCAATGCTATGAGAACTGAGGTATTGGATTTCGATTTATATGTATTTCGTTATTGTTTTCTCTTCAGGGGTAATCAATTATTTATTCCATATTCAAGTCTCTGAGTGAAGATTATCAAAGAGTTACATGAAGAAGGACATACAGGAAGGGACAAGACTTTTCAACTTGTTTCGAAGTCGTTGTTATTGGCCTGCAATGAGATACGAGGTCGGAAGATTTGTTGATAGATGTCGAATCTGTCAAAGATCGAATGGAAAAACGTCTAATGCAGGTTTATATATGCCGTTGAGAGTTCCAAGCCATCCTTGGACAGATTTGAGTATGGTTTTCGTATTGGTTTTACCAAGGACTCAACGGGGTAATTGTTCAGTATTTGTAGTGGTTGACCATTTTTCTAAAATGGCACACTTTATTGCCTGCAAGAAGACTTTTAAGGCCTCAAAGGTAGATGAATTATTCTTCCGAGAAAAATATGTCTACATGCATTGCCAAGTACCATTGTATTTGATCGAGACACAAGATTTCTGAGTTATTTCTGGAAGACTTTGTGGAATTTAGATAACACAAGGCTTAATTTCAGTAGTGCATATCATCCTCAGAGTGAAGGGCAAACAGAAGTGGTGAATCATTCATTGGGTGATATACTGCGATGTCTGGTTAGAGAAAATCTGAAGAGTTGGGATCAGAAACAATGTCAAGCTGAGTTTGCGTTTAATCGCTTTGCAAACCGTAGTCTGGGTATGAGTCCTTTTGAGGTTGTTTATGGATACATTCCATGAGAACCAATAGATTTATCCCCTGTTCCTGATTTGAGGAAAATTGAAACTTGAGATGAAGAGCGTATCCAACAGTTGCAACAGGTTCACAAGTTGGCTGAAGAACATTTACTTCGGGCTAATGAGAAGTATAAGCAGGCAGCAGATATAAAGTGCAGAGATCTAAATTTTGAAGTAGGAGAATTTGTGTAGGCAATATTAACAAAGGATCGTTTCTCTTTGGGTGGGTATAACAAACCGAAGGCACGAAAGATTGGTCTAGTGGAAATTATTGCTACGATTAATCCAAATGCCTATAAGTTGAAGCTGCCTAGCTATATCTGTACTTCTGATGTTTTTAATGTCATACAATTGATGCCGTATCATGGAGATAATTCAGATGACGAAGATCAGCAAAATTTGAGGGCAAATTTCTCTCAACCCCATGAGAATGATGCAGACGAGCAAGCTATAGCCTATTTGGAGGCTAAAAACCCGAGTGTCATAATTTAGCTCAAAAGGGGTCCATTTTGATGGGTAATGGGCCAACGATCAAGAAATGTTGATCTGTAGATCTATAAATCCTCATGGTCGCCATAATTTAGCCAAACTCCATCGTTTAGGGCTTCAAACAGGCGTTTTTGCTATTTTAAGAAAGTTTTTGTTTTATTAATAACTTCTTCGTAGTTCGTTTTGGTCGTCGTTTGCGGAAAATTGTTTTATTTTAAGAGTACTTTCATTATATTAGGTCGACCAAAATTTTCCAAAAAAAACAAATTAGGGTTTGAATCGATTATTGGGTTTTTTCATCCTTTCTTGGTGCACATGTTAGGGTTTTTCCCAAAGTCTGTTTAAGAGTCTTCAATTTATTGTTCTAGATAGTTGATTATTAAAATTATTTTCTTAACCTTGTTCAAGTTTAGTTCTGATTTTTATTTATAGTCGGGAAACCAGGTCTAAATAATTATCTCTGTTCATAGTCGTTATTCTAGGAATAATTCGAGGTCTGAAAAAAACTATATTTTTCTTTATTTTCAATAATATTTGGTCAACACAATTTTGTTTTATGACACACAATTGTTCTGGCTATTGTATATGATTTTAAGAGGTGACTAGCCATTTGATGGTTTCCAATGTCATGGATGAAGACTTTAAACTTAGTGGTCTATGTGAGGCAACCCATATGCTTATGGCACTCAGTTATATATGGTAATATCCTTCCTTATTTCCTTTAAATGGTAACAATTCCTCTTTATTCATGCTTTAATTTATTTATCTTTAGAAAATTAAGGACAATGTTAGATTTATGTTTGAGGTTAAGGGAGAAACTTTTAGTTTGTAATTGTACAAACAATCTCCAACTTTTAGAGTAACATACCTTTTAGCTAAGTTTACATATTGATTCTCACCTATAAAGAGAGAGAATTCAACATCTACGTTCTTTACCTTTAAGAGAGTAATCGTGACGGACCCAACCATCTATGCTAGGGACAATTAGACAGAAAGACATAACTAACCAATGATTAGTGGAGACTACCCTTTTGAGTGAGGCACCAAACCTTCAACTGTTCTCTTAGAGTGTTTCATCTGTTTAAACTTCGAGTAGAGTAATGAGCTACTCAACCTCGCACCACTATCTGATCTCTGAGCGTTAATTCTTTTTACCATGAGGGCGACATCATAACTAGACTCATCTTGTAGTCTTAGCCACAAAATTACAACGATCTCAATAGAAACTCACCATCATCAACAAACGGAGAAACATCAATTCATGAGGAAGTTGAATACGTTCAAGGTTTACAAGGAAAACAATATTACAAAAGATGTACAATTTTGAAGATTTGTGTTACCAATAGTTATGAAGAATCAAGGATAAAAGTCATTCTTCATTGGCAAGTAGAGTTTCATGTTATATATCATTCATTTTTGTTTCATGTTTTATCAAAAAGTAAAAACAAAAAGAAAAAATATTGTGTAATAATTTCATTAGGAAAGCCATGGAGAAGAAAAAGAAATCCAAAAGGAAGTTTCAGGACAACAATTGATAGAAGAAAGGAGTAAAGTTCTGTAAATTTCAAGGGTTTATCATCAAAGGTTGAAGCCGAAGACAGAGTTGTTGCTATTGAGTATTATGAGAGAGTTGTGATTCCAAGACTAGAAGGTGAGTGTAAATTCTCATCCTCATATATGATCGATTTGCTAAGAAATCATCAAATTTATTTTTCTTTAAGATCGCCAGAGAAAGAAAATAAACATTACCATCAATAGTTTGTAAGTGTTCTTTCTTCAATCATGTTAACACACATGTGTGACCCTTAAAATCGTTTATTATGAGTGGATAACTTGTGAGGAAGAGTCGAGGAAAATTACGTATTCGGTTGCTTTATTACTATGCTTTTCATCTGACAGAAGACATTTTTGGCGCTGATTTAACTAATCACACACACTATCTCTACCGCTGTTGAACGAATATTCTAGCATGTATTTTCTCTTGCACTTCTAATTACTTGGCATTAAGAGGAAAAACTTTATGTCCTCTTAGCTCTTTGGATACTTGTGATTAATTAGAAGTTAGAGTAAAGGTTTTTTTATACCTCTTGTAAACCCTCACGAGACAACACTTGTCTGCTAGGTTCATAGAAGTTTAAAGGCTTGCTGCATATGCTAAGTGTAATCGTGATTCCTTCGAAAGTGAGTTAAATTTTTATTTTTTGTAGGTTAGATTTACTCGAGAACTAGCAAAATATAAAAGCACCCTGATTCTGGATAATATCACCCGCTGTTTATAAAGGCACCCATATTTTGGATTAAGAACACCCATATTCTTTTCAAATTCGAAAGATATTTTGGCTGGAATTTGTGTATATCAACTAATATTTATTTAATACGAAATTTAGAGGATATTTGGAAGAGATGAAGGAATATTTTCTTGCCTTATTACTAGGATCTGTACACGATATGGAAATACTAGAATCAAAAGAAATCTCGTGAAAAAATAGTTGTTGCAGTTAAAAAAGGAAGAAAAAATATTCTCGGGTTTGGAAGATATTCTATAGATTTTAGTATCTCATAAGATTTGGGAACAACATCGAGCATATCATTCTCGAGTTTAGAAAAATGAAATAACTAGAGTTGTTAAGGAAAGAAGTTAACTGTCAAGAGAAAAATATTTCCCAAAAATTTTTTCCAAAGAGAGAAAGATATGATTCGAAGGTTTGGGAAGAGATTTGGTAAGTGTTGATGTGTTGTAATATATATAGGAGCCTTTAGGAACATCATAGACAAGTTTGGAGAGCCAAGAATCGAAAAACAAGAAGGTAAAAATTCTCTGCAACTGCCGAGAATAAACAATAAAGAGAATGGTCGCAAGGAAACCCGTTGCCGTTTCCCTTCTCTTCAAAAATGCCAGAGAACTGTCTTTTACTTGATATTTATCTTTTCTCATCTTTTTAGTGATAGAATGTTTACAACAGAGGTTGACCGTAGCAAATTTATGTGCTATTATTCTTTTGTTCCTTTCCTTCTTAAACCAATTTGAGCCATGTATAATTTAAATAAGAGAATGTTAAATATGAAGAACTAATTTTCACACTGATGCATTGGAGGTAATATTTCTTAATGATTTAGTTTATTAAGATCTTCTTATTAATTCACAAAATAATTGTTTTACAAAGTTTTTATTGAAAACATAATCTTCTTAATTATTTGTCATTCAATTAGATAGGTTGTGCCTATATTAGATTATTTGATAATTAATGCTTAATGACTACTAGTAATTTTCTAGAGTTTTGATTAATAGTGAGTTAAAAGTAAAAGGGATTTTAATAGTGATTAGAATAAATATAATCTTTATAATTTTGATTAAATTATGATTAGTAGTGGAATCCATAGCCTAGTTATCTTTAATTTCGGTATCCTCCTTTGTTTAAATCTACTAGTTTAGAATTGGAATATAAGTATAAAGCAAATCTTCTAAAGTCTCGTGGAACGAACTTTATATCATTATTTTTCTAAACAAACATGTCCAACATGTACTTCTAATTGTCTACTAGTTAGACACTGTGCACTTGCAATATTATTATTGTAGGTTTTTGTACCTATTGGTGTACTTGGTACCCTCGTCATGTCAACATGATCATTTTCCAATTGACAAGACACCAAAAATTAATTATCCGTTGTTTTTTTTTTCCTTTGTGAACCATGGATTGGTTCATTACCTTAAAGGCATTCAAATCCCTAATAACACCAATTTTTTTCGTGACTATAGTTTATTTTAATGGAATAAAAATCATAAACCATCTTTTGATATATATTTATATTTCTTCTTTCTTTGTAAAATTAAATTAGAGAAGAAAGGATAATCGACTTATCAACAAAGTTGATCACCCGCATCATACAAATAATGAAACAAAAATCAATCACATATTGTATTGTATAGTATATCATATGATCAAAAACTCACTATATAACTGTAGATGGTGAATTTTGGACAAGAGATTGAATTATAAAATCACCCTCTGCCAAGCAGCATGAACATAGAGGTATATGCGCATAATTTTAGGCGTATATCTCTAAATCTATATCAAAACATGAAATGTATTTCTGCATATATTCCGCAAGCGAATTATGAATACATTTTCTCTGAACAATTATATGCATTTTAAACTAATCTTGTAACCTCTCTAATGTTCACTATATTTATGCCATATCGAATCAGTCTCAAACGCATAAATTCCACATCTGAATTTCCTTGAACTCAACTTGAATGTGCATCGATGTTCCAATAATATCCATTAAACATGGGAATAGATAATGTTTAATCCCAAAACATACTTTCTAGCTTAATGCTTCATTCACAAAGTGAACATCACAAATTATTGTCCTGAGCTTAAAATACACCACTCTAGCGTTTTGCTGAAAGACAAGCAACAAATTATGCGTTGTCCCTCTTGGACACGCCACAATCAAAGGGCAATACCTCCAAATAAGCATCACGTCTTCGTGCTAAGCTTGCCATAGTTTTCTTACATGATAGCACCAGGCTAGCACTAGCCACGCATAAAGTAAATCTTAGCCATGTTATCAGCGTCCCCAGGGTCGCGACAACTTTGCTAACTCCAAGGATAACGCTAGTTCTTGCTAGTAGCGTTCCCGAGGACACGCTAACTTCGCTATCTCCAACACTAGCAGCGTCCCTAGGGACGCGATAATTTTGCTAGCCTTGCCTAGCAGCATCCCTAAGGACGCGACACTCCCACTAGCATTGAAGCTAGCTCTAGCCTCTGCTAGCTTCTTCCCTTGGTGACGTGCTATATTTTCTTAGCACTGGCCTAGTACCATCGCTAGCCTTATATGGCTACCTATTAAGCCTTCTTACCTAGGATTCTTAAGTGCGCCACGGCTGGTCCTTGAGAACTTTTACACAATCTCAATTTTAAATACTTTCAAATTTATGCCTTGTCACTTCTAAGATGATTTTTGGCTATTGAAATTACGCCATGTTACTCCTAAGCTAGTACATGGACACTAAATATACGAAACCTGACACTAATTAGTTTGATTATCAATTTAGTGAGCTGTGCAACTTGCTCCACTGACTTAGCAAGTCATTTATTTGACTTGTCCTAATCAAAAGAGTAATGGTTCACAACTCCATAATTTTTCTACGAGATATCAAATACAACACATGGGGGGACTCTCATTGGGGTATTGGTCTGGCGGTCTACGATAATCGTGTGTTGTGGCAACATATCCACGAAAAAGAAGGTAACAAGTAATGGGACAGTTATAGAGCAGTTGAGAGCACCAGGTGTCGTGGTCATACAAGACCTTCCCATTTTTTGTACATGACTCCTTTAAAATCTCCACAATCTTTACTCCTCCATTTCTTCTATAAATTCCACCACTTACGAAAAATCAGTGTGTCTCCTATAAAATATAAGTAGATGGCTTCATCTATTCGAAAACAAGAACAAGAGAAAAGTTAGAGACAAGATATATAGAGTTAAAGATTCATCCCAGAGATAATCCATTCTTCATGATACTACTTATCATACGGAGATTTCTCAATACCTTTTTTGATTCCCTCCTATAAGACCTACCTAA
The DNA here is from genome assembly GCA_023531435.1 of Papaver californicum. Taxonomy (NCBI): domain Eukaryota; kingdom Viridiplantae; phylum Streptophyta; class Magnoliopsida; order Ranunculales; family Papaveraceae; genus Papaver; species Papaver californicum. Next base: position 3,331,562 of record JAJJMC010007730.1, read on the forward strand.
TTTTCTCCTCCTTTGTGATCGAAGCAGGATGTGAACGAATATTTTTTGGTTTAGGCTCGTCCTGTTGGAGCTTGGTCTCTCTAACCTACTAAAAGGTACTCTTCTATAATATATTTGCTTTCACTCTAATACAATTGGTGACCACAGGCGGAAGATCATCCTCTTAATTACAAAAGTCAATTTTTAGTTATTCAAAATGGTAGATCTTAGGGCTGGAGCAGTTACAACTCCTATTGCTGGTTTCGGTAGTGCTACTGGTGGCGATTCTGAAAAAACTATGTCACTGCCGATACTCCTCGCACTAATATTGCTACTGAAGCAACCACCATATCTTCTCCTAGTGACAAGACGGCTGAAAACGCTAGGAACTTTCAAACGCCGCCCAACATTGCTAATTTGATGAAGAGATAGGAAGTTCTTGCCAGAACACAGGTGGACATGGCCCCACTCAGAAGGAAGTACTCATTTGTATCAAGACCTTGACGGAACAACTCTCCTCAGAACAATAACATTTCCTGATGAAGCAAACCGGAACCAACCTGCAGTAGCAGCCACCGTGCTGGGATGTCAAGGACTCAAAGGGACGATGAAGTTTATGCTATTATTGACCAACCATTGCAGATTAATCAATAATCCAACTTCGTTACACGTGAATACTTGGAGAGACTCTTATGAAATCATGTCAAGGAATACTTATCCTTACTTCATCAACATCAACCTCCTTACCACCTGAAGTTCAGAGAATTCCACTAACAAGAGGTTACTCCTCTCCAACTTTATCGTTTTAAGATGGAACTGAGAATGCTTGTGAATATGTCTCCTGATTCCTAAAATCACTTGGAAATCACGAGTATAATCATATGCTCCGTCTTAAAGAATTTTCAAAGTCCCTCACTGGAAGAGCCTACACATGGTACAACAACATCAATCCCAATAGTAATTCCTATTGGAGAGAAATGATCAATTCTTTCTATAAGAAATATTTTTTTATCTTAGAACAAATCACTTTGCCATATCTGGGAAGAATGTTCCAGAGGAATAACGAGTATCCTAACGATTACGTGAAGACATTTAGGATTCAATCACTGGATTTTCATGATCCAAATATGACAGAGCTCTGTCTATCGTGCTCTTTTATAAAATTTACGTTTATATACTTTCTCTGAGTTACACAAATCCGTGAAAACGGTATTCCATAACTGCTCCTGTCCTTCTGGAGAGAATCAGACTAATAAGAGAAGAAAGTCGTGGAAACACCCGTGGGATTCGACGACTGATCAATCAACAATATACCGTTCAACCATCAGTAAGCGCCATCGGTAACGAAGGGATCAAAATAAAATCTTTGTCTCAACAAAATCAACAAACTAAGTGCCTCCCTTCCGCTCCAGCCATGAAATAGGAACAAGAACAAGATGTAAAGTCGAATATAGCCTTTCCTGATTTTCCACTTCCTATGGAAGAGGTTCTTGATCTACTAGAGGAATGGGTTCAAGATGGGATCATTAAGTTACCACCTGCGCGACACCCACCCACTCCTCAAGAAATGTCAGACCCAAAGTATTGTCGCTTCCGTCGGTTTGTCAATCAAGTTACTAGTGAATGCAACGGTTTGGAGCGCATCTTTTAAGAGAAAATAGAGTTAGGGGAGTTACAATTGGGGACCGAAAGTGTTCATAAAAATCACCTTCATGTTAGGAGGTTCACCATTTCTTGAGATCCGGTCAACCAAATAGTTCAATCATTAATGGACCAAAAATGCAAGCTCATCCACTTTTCAAAGGGCTATCTCAAAGATATTTTTACTACTCTTAATTGAATCGTGTATGGCAAGCGCCTACCATCTCTGGATGAAAACACTTATGCTCAAGACAAACTTCCTTTGGAGAACATAATCGGTGAAAATGACGAAAAGCAAAGTCGGGGTCTTCTTACTACTTACCGTCTCAGAAATGTTGAATTTTAAAAAATATTAGTTGATACTGGCATGGATGTCAATGTTATCACCATCAAAAATATCAAAGCAATAGGAGTAACTCGAAAAGAAGCTACAAGCTCGCCAATAACAATAAGAGATTCTGAAGGGACGACTAGAGATGCCTGCGGACATATTACTCTCGCGGTAATGACGGTAATCACCCAAACAGATACCAAATTTCATATCATCCAACGAAAGCTCGATCGTGACATGATTTTAGGACGTAGGTAGCTGCAAAAATCAACGTCCATCATAAGAGCCCGACCAGAAGTCCCACCTCGAGTCAGGGGCCCTCTTTCAGGACCCCAACGCAATGTTGATAAGAACTTGCCATGTACCTGGAAGAATATCAATTATTTAAAGCCATAGGAGGGGATCAAGTGCCAACAGAGAGTACATCAGTATACGTCAATAGGTACCGCACTCAGGTAGCTCTTACTCAATTTTCTTCCTTGTCCTTAAATCATCCTCATTCATTACAAGACTGGGGACTGGATGAAATGTACGATTGTGCTTTAGCTCATCGTTCCGAATGGGTTTCTACTCTATCCCAATATTTCAACAGATGGTTGAAGGCCATTTCTGTCCTTTATGAACCATCGGAGTTCTTAAAGATATTCTCTTACATATGATCTAAGAGATAGTGTAAAAGAAGTTCGGCCCTATCAACAAAAGATTTATAGGGCCAAGAAAAGCAAGCTAAATACCTTCCGGGTAGGAGACTTAGTTCTTAAAGAATCAAGAAGTCATTGCTCCCCAATGATGGGATTTTTAATTAAACCGCAAGTGCACATCTATCGATAATATAGTATACAAATACAAATTCATTCCACAGAGATTTTTAAAACTTGAAACCCTAACTTTCGATTAGTTAGTGTGCTAATAATAATTTAATTGGTGAATGTTTCATAGAAATCTAAAAATGCTTAAATTAAGAAAATTGATTTTTGTACTTAAATAGAAGAAATCCTAGTATTTCAAGACTCTACCATAATTATTTATACTAGCTTATTATAATCTATCCCAATAATAATCTTCACTACATTACACAAGACGATACAGGGTTGTTTCTACGTCTCGGAAAATATAACATTTTAAATTAATTTTTATTTTCAAAATATTAATAACTTTCTATACTTAAATGCTGGTCTCAAAATAGACATATATATCATAAATCCATATCAAGCATGAGGATACGTAAAAAATCAATTATTATCATTACACAACGAAATAATATTACCAATATGAAGATTATTATGGAAAAAGTTAAAACTATCTAGTATCCATAGATGGGTTTCATCCCTAATCCTAGAAAAGAGATTTAGATACTCATGGTAATTGAGAAAAAAGAAAATAGATAATAAACCATTGTATTCATAGTTTAGAAATGCTTACAAGAAGTGTTAGTCTATTTTCTGTCGATTTAACGACTAGTTCCAGAAAGCAGTAAAAGAAGAACAACTCCAAATTGAATTACGACACACAACATGTGCGGTAAATAAAGCAAAGGTTCAATGTATATGAAAACCGGGAAACAGTTGATGCTACTGTAGCAGGGACCATGACTGATTTGTTTGAAAACTGCTACTAAAGTGGAGAATACACCACAAAGTTAATGACAGTTCAGAAGAGTTGTTTGTTCTTCTTCTTCATCCTTCTCGCCTGAGTTGCAGAGAGTATTATTTCTCAAACTTTTTTTTTTCTAACTCTCCTATGGCTCTCCCCTTCTTCCCTAATCTCTTCCTATTTATAATAGAACAACCGAGCAAACAAATCTTGTCAGAATCTTCGAAAATAATCTGTTTTAATGAGAAAACTATTCTCGAGAAATTTTCTTCTTCTCGCTATACTCTTTCACCCTGTTACAGCTCAACCATATTATTTATTCACGTTGTATTATCCTAACATATTTGAAAAGATAGAAACAAATCGTATAATAAAACCAAATTTCCCGATCTGTTTTTGTACCGGATGTTTACGAGAAAATATTTCACACGAATCTATATTGATTTCGTGTATAATGGTCGAGTATAATCTTCTCTAGATAATGCAAAAATATTCTTGTCTTAACTTTTGAATATTTCATAAAAGTCTCGTAAACAAAATCGTACAAAATCTTCACATTTTTTAGAGAAAATTTTGCTGCCGAAATTTGAATTTGAAATGAAAGATACGGGTGCCCTTATCCAAAACATGGGTGTCTTTTATCAATTCTCTTCGGGTGCCTTTAACATTTTTTGAGAAAATTTTCTCCATAATTATTTATTCTTCAAAAACACCTACAAAAGAACAATATTAGTACAAAAACCGAGTAACAACAATATAAATGTGAGACTAATTAAGACACAAAAGTGTGTCTATGAAATATCCTCAAGCTTACATTTTGCTAGTCCTCGAGAAAATCGAATCTAGAAAATAAAAATTCTAACTTATTGTCGCAGGGCATCGCGATTGCACTTAGCGTGTGCAACAAGCCATTGAAACTCTAGGTGGCCCTAGTGGACGAGTTTTACCTTGTGAGGGTTCACAAGAGATATACCCACAAAAACTTTACTCTAAACTCTAAATACTTGCGAACGATTGAGGGTTTACACTAAACATGCTATTTAGTTGGCTACAAAATTCTTTGGTTGTGGAAGGAATTACTCTGTTTTGAATCCAGTTGTTGTACACGAGTTGCACTCGAGCGTGCTAAAATTCATATATAAGAAAACAAAGCACTACTCAGAAATTCGTACAATGGACCACGATACTCAGAATCTGACAAACCACAATCACATAAATAGATTAAGAAGATGGATATGGAGATAGAAGTGTGCACATGTTGACTAAGGTGAATGATGTTTCCCATAATATCTTTATGATCATCGGCGCCAAAATGAACCCTAATAGATTGAGATACGCACGCACTGTTTGAATCCTAATTCTAGTATCAACTCAGCTGGTATGTACAAGGGCCCCGACGTTCGATTTATTGAATATATACAATTATTTTTTACTTTATTTATTTATTTTATTTTTTCAACAACATGATTAGATCTTTTGAGCCTAGGCGCATGCTTCGTATTAGCAGATTACATGATAGTTCGCATGGATCTTGTGTCCATGCTTGCTAGGTAACGAAGACATGGAGAACACATACATATTGCTATCCAAGTGTCGTCATTTTTTTTTATCAATTTTAATTAAAATAATGGGGCTTGATCTCAATCATTCTACTTCATCCTAGCGGAGACAACAAGGCGATACTAGTGCCCCACCAAATAACTTAGAGAAACAAAAAAGGTTGCAAAAATAAAAATAAAACGTGATATGGTGACGACTATCATGTTATTTATAACACCTGAGCTCTGTCCTTTTATGAATAAACCGTTTAGTTGGGTCCCTCGACTCCTACAACCAAGAAGTTTGTTTCTATACTAAGAATTGTTAGTATCATCCTGAATTATTTACAAGTTTCTAAATTTTGGAGTTTTATTATTGCATTAAAAGTTTCTCCCTTACCCCCAAACTTAAATTGTACATAGTCCTCGATGTTCCAAAAATAATAAAATGAATGAATGAAAAAGGAGAAATACCGAACAAAGTAAAAGAGATAGAGAAAGATGTTATCAACACCGTGTACCAAAAGCATATGGCTTTCCTCCCATAGAGCGCTAAGTTTAATGTCTTCAGCCAGACAATATGTACCTGCAGAAAATTAGTCGTGATAAACGGGATCCTCTAAATTTATATTTTCTACTTCAGGGTTGGTCAATTCGATAAATGTTTTTAATCGTTGACTATTGACTTTGAAAGTCTCTTTAGTATCATGATTTATAATCTCCATAGAACCGTGTGGAGACACGGAATTGACATAGAATGGGCCAGTCCAACGAGATCTAAGCTTACTAGGAAAGTGATGAAGACGAGAATTATACATGAGAACTTTTTGGCCTGGTGTAAACGACTCTCGAAGGATCCATTTGTCGTGAAAAACTTTGGTTTTTTATTTGTAAATTTGTACACTTTGGTAAGAATCATTGCGAATTTCTTCTAACTCATTGAGTTGTAGTCTTTGGTTGGCTCCAGCAGTGGACATGTCAAAGTACAGCAGTTTGATGACCCAATAAACACGATGTTCTAACTCTACTGGAAAATGGTAGGATTTACCGAAGACAAGTATGTACGGAGAAATCTTTATAGGAGTCTTAAAAGCGGTTCGGTAGGCCCATAAAACATCCAATAAATGTAAATACCAATCTTTTCGGGTAGGGTTTACGGTCTTTTCCAAGATTTGTTTGATTTTCCTATTAGACACTTCTACTTGGCCACAAGTCTGTGGATGGTAAAGTGTAAAAACCTTATGGGTGATGGGGTATTTCTTGACAAGGGACTCAAAGGATATATTGTAAAAATGGGAACCTCCATTACGAATAATTGCTCGAGGCATACAAAAAGGGAGAAAATGTTCTCTCTTCAACGGTTTAAGGAGAACCATACTTTGTGTCAACATCTGATGAGATTTCAGTAACTTAGTTTAGAAAGGAGAAAAAGAACCATTTCGGTTCATATCCAAGGCCCTGTGTCACAATAGTGATTCTATTAATCACAACGTGGCGATCATTTGTCTTGGTAGCTCCAGCTTCAACCCACTTGGACACATAATCAACAACTAGCAGAATATAAAGTTGCAAAAAGAATTAAAAAATGGACCCATAAAATCTATACCCCATACATCAAATATTTCTATTATTAAAATAGGATTCAGTAGCATCATATTACGGCGGGTCAATCTTCCTAATTTTTGACATCTTTCACAACTTTGACAAAATTTGTGAGAATATTTAAATAAATACGACCAATAGAAACCATATTACAAGACCTTAGCAGTTGTTTTCTTTGCACTAAAATGATCCCCACAAGCTCCAGAATGACAAAAAGTGAGCACACTGGAGATTTCGTTGTCAGGAATACAATGACGTATGATCTGATATGGATAAATATGGGTCATCCTAGAAAAACTGTTTGACCTAAGACAAGAACTTTACTCTATCCTTTTTAGAAAAATGCTCAGGCATTTGACCAGTTACCAAATAATTAACAATGTCAGCAAACCATGGTAACTGAGAGATGGAAAACAATTATTTATCAGCTGGTCTCTCATTATCTCTAGACTCAACAAGGATATGAGATAAATGGTCGGCTACTACATTTTCAGAACCCTTTTTATCACAAATCTCTAGAGTAAATTCTTGTACCAGTAAAACCCATCTAATCGGTCGGGGCTTCGAGTCGTTCTTAGACAGAGGATACTCGAGCACGGCATGGTCAGAGTAAACTATAACTCTTGACCCAATAAGGTATAATCTAAACTATTCAAGACAAAACACAATGGCTAAGAATAATTTTTCGGTGGTGGTGTAGTTCACCTAGGCATCATTAAGGGTTTTACTGGCATAATAAATCACAGAAGGTGCTTTATCATGTCGTTGGCCAAGATGGCACCAACTGCATATGGACGAATCACACATGAGTTCTAAGGGGATGTTCCAATCAGGTGGTCATATGATAAGGGAAAAAGTAAAATATTTAAGCTTCTCAAAAGCTTCAACACAAGCTTCATCAAATACAAAGGCAATATCTTTAGCAAGTAGGTTCGACAGAGGTAAGTCAATCTTGATAAAATCTTTGATGAAACGACGATAACATCCAGTATGACCAAGGAAATATCTAACACATGTTATATTCTTAGGAGGCCTTAATTTTGAAATTAGGTCAACCTTGTCTCTATCAACTTCTATTCCCTTAGCGGACACCACATGTGCTAACACTATTCCATATTTAACCATAAAATGACACTTTTTTTAGTTAAGGACTAAGTTCTTTTCTTTACAAAGTTCTAGAACTAGTGTAAGGTGGTGCAAACATTCATCGAAAGAAGAACCAAAAACCGAAAAATCATCCATAAAGACCTCGAGAAACCGTTCACCATGTCCAAGAAGATACTTAGCATGGAACGTTGAAATGTTGCGGGTGCATTTCATAACCCGAAAGGCATACTCTTCTAAGCAAAAGTACCAACTGGACATGTGAAGGTCGTTTTCTCCTGATCTTCTGGTGCTGTGGGGATTTATACCCAAAAAATCCATCTAGAAAACAGTAATGGCTATGACCGCCTAATCTTTCTAGCATTTGTTCAATGAATGGTAGAGGAAGATGGTCATTCCTAGTGACTGAGTTCATCTTACAGTAGTCAATACAAACTCTCCACCCAGTAGTAACTCGGGTGGGGATCAATTGATTGTTCTCATTCTCAACTACAGTAATCCCATACTTCTTTGGGACAACCTGGACATGACTGACCCACTTATTATTAGAGATTGGATATATGATCTGTATCTAACAACTTGAGCACCTTTGTACGGACAAAATTTCTCCATCTCCTTACTACTACCTCCACTACTTACAAGAAAATACGTGTGTTCCCAAGCTATTATAAATAGGCTACTTAGCCCATTTTAGAAGGAGGGAACAAGTTTATCATTCTCACAAGCTTTGTCATTCTCCATAGTTCAACGCATCTACCCATAAATCGACACACCAATTTCCTCAACTTTCTCTATTTCTCTCCCTTGATCAACCCATTTTTTATCCTTGTAACCGAAGCAGGACGGAACGACTACTTTTGTGGTTTAGGCTTGTCCTGTACGATTTTGATTTCCAGAATCTGAAGAAAGTATTTGTACAGTACATTGTTTTTCATATGAGTAATTTTTAGGTAGAAACAATTGGCGACCACAGTGGGAGATCAATCTCTCGGTCATAAATTCGATTCTTCAACCGTATGAAAAATCAATTTCTCGATTTTCAGAAAATGGCGGATCTTAGGTCAGGTTCAGTAACCAAACCCAATTTAGGTTCAACAAAATACCAGTGGTGGAACTCCAGAGATTATTCCTCAAAATACCTCCACTGAAAATACCAGCACTCCTCTCTGTACTATCAAAGAAGTCGGAAAGGAGAAGCAGGCATCACCAACCATGGATGATCTGATGAAGCGCCAAGAAACCTCGGCCGAAACTCAAGTAGCCATGGATACTACCCATAAGGAAGTTCTTAGCTTTCTTAAGACTTTAACATAGCAGTTATCACCAGAACAACGTCATCGTCAAATGGAGCAAGCTAGGAACAAAACTGTTGGCGGCGCCAGCACGTCAAGAGCTAATACCCAGGAAGATGATAAAGTACATGTTATGACCGGCCGTGTACTAGAAATGAGCTAGCATCAACAAAACTTTATCACTCGTGAATACCTGGAAAGGATCTTGCGAAATCATGGAAAAGAAGACTCATCCTCATTCCATCAGCACCAACCACCTTACCCGACAGAGATCCAGAGGATCCCACCGCCAAAGGGATATTCGTCTTTTCTTTTCTCACTGTACGATGGCACAAGGAACGCTTGAGAACATGTTTCCCTATTCTCGAAATCCTTGGAAGAGCATGAATATAATCAAGTGTTGCGACTCAAATTTTTCTCCAAATCTCTCATGGGGAGAGCTTACACTTGGTACAACAACACTGCTCCCAACAACATTTCTAGTTGGTCTCAGATGGTCAATGTTTTTTATAAAAAGTAATTCTTTGTCTCTGAGGAAGTTACTCTCTTGGACTTAGGAAGAATGTTTCATAGGAATAATGAAAACCCCAACGACTATGTAAAAAAGTTCAGGACACAAGCTCTCGATTTCCATGACCAGAACGTGACTGAGCAACAATTGGTGGATATTTGCATTAATGGTGTGTTTCCTAATTATCGTGCTTTATTAAAAAATTTACGATTTTAAACCTTCTCTGAACTGTACGAGGCCGCCAAGAGATTGACAACAACTGCTTTATCCCTGTTGGAAAGAACAAGGCCCGCCAAAAAAGAAATTCTTGGAGACACCCGTGGGAATAGACGTCTGGTAAACAAGCAATATTCTACCCAACATTATATAGGTGTTGTCACTAAAGAAAGATCCAAAAGAAAGGAAGCACCTCAATCAGCATCGTATACTAAGCACCATACATCGACCCATGTGACGACGCCAACGCCAATTCAAGGAAGAGGCTCAGCCAAGGCTCCGCGTCAACCGCAACAACCAAAGACAAAACCTATAACCCCAGATTTCCCCTTCCTGATAGAGGAGGTTCTCGAATTATTGGAAGTATGGATACAAGACGGAGCTGTCAAGTTACCTCCTGTACGGCGCCCACCAATCGCTGAGGAGATATCAGATCCAAAATACTTTCACTTCCACAGATTCGCCAACCATCCCACCAGTGAATGCAATAGCTTGAAGCGTATCTTCATAGAAAAGATTGACTCAGGAGAACTACGCCTGAAGACTGAAGGTGTTCCTAAAGACCCCCTCCTTGTCAGTAGCTTCACTCTCTCCGGAGAACATATCAACAGAACTGTTTAATCCATGATAGAGCATATGTGTGAACATCTTCACCTATCAAAATCACAATGCAAAGATATTTTCACTGCCCTTAATTGTGTCATGTCGGGTAAGCGTTTACTCTTCGCTGAGAAAGCAACTGTGTATCCTAAGCCTGGTTTAGAAGACATAGCTGTCGAGCATAACGAGAAACCTGGTTGGGGACTTTTCATCACTGCCTGCCTCAAGGATACCAAGTTTAAGCAAACGTTAATTGATACGGGGACAACCATAATCAAGAATTTTGAAGGGAAGTCCAGGAGCGCTTACGGCTACATCACTCTTGTGGTGAGGATGTGAGATGCCCAATCACACGTTAAATTTCACATTATCAAAGATGATCCAAGTTACGACATGATTCTGGGACACCCATGGGTTCGTAAGAAACAAGATGGAATCAAGTGTATTTCCTTTGTTAGCGTCAACACCTCCAAGGCTCTCAAACGAGCCGGCAAATCTCGAGGACTACCTATCAGCTGAGTTCTGTCGTACCATGAATCTGGATATGAAGCAGTTGCTAGGAGAGAACGAGGCATCTTACATCCGTAGGTTTCGCACACAAGTAAGTCATATTTAACCAACTCCTTTGCAACCTGCGATCCCACGTCCCATCAAAGCTTGGGTACTCGACCCGGATATCAACCCTACTCTGACTCAGCGATGTGAATGAGAATCGGATCCTTTTCAAAATTATGTCAAATGGGTATGAATTGTCTCAACTAAAGATAAGAAAATTAGTAACCTATTTATTCGGAAGATGTGTCATGAAATTAAGGTGTCTGAACCCAATTCCTTCCATGTCTGAGATACGGTCGAGAAGATAACTGCCTCTTTTGAAGAAGAGACATATCTCATCATTGAAACCCTAATCAGTGGCTACTACAAGCTTGTCAATACTGACAAGCTAGAAGGGGTATTCATATATGGAAAATGGCTTGATCTCTCAATGCTTAAGCATTATATCAACACTTAACAATATTTCCTTGTTTTATGCAGTATTTGCAATTCCTCCAAAATATTTGCAATATCTTGCGTTCATACTTAGGATTTCGATTTATTAATCAAACAAAACATTATTTCCTTCAAAAGTATATATATATATATCTTCGCAAATCATTCAAAAAAAACCTACCCACTCAAAAAAAAAACCAACCCAAAATAAAACCACAAAGAGTCATGTATCTCAGAAAACAATAAAGCTTAGAAAAATCTAGAAAAAATCCTTGAAAACTGGTTCAACACCTTCATATTACGTCTTTTTCATCTGCCCAAGAATTTCAGTTTCAAGCTTCAACTCCCGAGAAATCCTTTGAACCTCATGTCTAGCCTTGGTGACCGTCTCCAAGTTAGGAGTCATGCCTCCCTCCTGCAATCACTTCTCAATAGCATCTAAGTGACGGCGAAGCCATGTGACATTAAGCTCAGGTATTTCAGCTTCCTCTAAGGAATCCTTCAAGTCTGAAGCACTATCTCATAAATTTTTTTACGGGGAAGAGAAATCATCTCATGCACAGTTTCCATCAGCACAAACACATTCTTCTCTAGAGTACGATAGTTTTTGGGGTTACCTACGAAGAAATGGCCAAACTTCTTTTATATTTTGGTGTACAGCTCAGCATAGGCAGACGAGACAGTGAAACCCCCAATATACATGTGGCCAAGCTGAGTCCTATCAAACTTAAAGTCAAAATTAAATCCAGCATTGGGGTATTCAATCAGAGCAGTCTCCATCACATCAATATTCTGTACAATGACACTACTCAGAGTGCTTTTTTCAAAAACCATGTTAGAAAGAGCTCGCTCGTGATTTTGAGATGGAATATACACATCACCAGTTTCATGTTTCATGTTAATCTCCAATTCTTCATCTACAAGCTCATCTCTCTGTTTTGGTTCATTCTCCCCCTAAAAATGGAGACAATATAGAAATAGTGAGTTGAAATATCTCAAGCACAGAGAATTGAAGTATAAATCACGAAGTTCATAAAATATGTCCATTAGCAACCTAAACATTCATTAAAAAGTGTTTTGGGTCATGTCACATAGTTTAGAAAAGGTATGGGTCGTTTTGCAAAAATGTTGTCAGAAACGTTTTTACCCTGCCCTCAGGAAGAACTGAAACTGGCGCTAGATGTTAAGGAATTTGGGTATTATTTATCTACCAAATTATTCATATGTTTTTCTACTACAACATACTAAAAGTGTGCGCCAATCGGATGAACGAGCTAATAAGGGTGGCATAAATGCTCGACTACATGACAGCTGAAAACCTACAGAATTCTGCCTGGAAAGTTATGAACTCTCGGTGTCAGGTATTTTTCACCTAGTAAATGAAATCCAAATCCAGAAATTATTTTTTCAAAAGTTATCTCTTTCTCTTATATAAAGAATAATGGGTCAACCACCTCATTCCGACTTTGGATGAAGATTCTAAGGCCATTAAGGCAAGAAGATCTAAATCTGAATTTACTGACGACGAAAATTACTAAAGTTATTCATGAAAGCATATGGTATTACATATTTGGTGGTCTAAGAACTATAATCATTTCATTATGATTCTAAAACAATAAATTGAACTTACTTGGGGCTGCGATAAGTCATCGGAAGCAGAAGGCACTTCATAATGCGACTCACCGCAAATTCTTCGTTTTCGGCTCCGGATTCTTCAATTTCTTTAGTATGGAACGATTTTTCAGTTTCCTGGTCATCTTCGTCTTCTTTCTCAGTGCTTCAAACAACAGCAGTGCTTTCTGACACCAAAATATCTATTGTGTTAATCATCTAAAATGGTGGTTATTCGTGAGAGTCAAAATTCATCAAGTTCAACAAGACAAAAGATTCTACAACACATAAATCTACAAAAGAAGTTATACTTACTGCATAAGGAGCTGAAACGCCAAAAACGGCTGGGACACCAAACCTGGAAGATCGGATACTCAAGTCACCTCGATAAGCTACGCCTCCAGACTATGCAATGGTGCTTCACTAGTACAAATATGGGCTTTGGTGACAGTTCAAAATCCAAAACCATGACAGTTCACGAATTAACTGTTACAAAAGAATAAGCTTTGAGATATAAGAGACAGTTTCTTACCAAAACTCACACCAATAGTGGTATACAATCACGACAGTTTTTTAACTGTTACTGAATAGCTATACGATGACAGTTTTTGTAGAAAAATGATAGTGTACATTGATGTATAATACAATTATAAACTGTTACTATTCTTAAGGGTTGCAACTGTTTCATATTAAAAGTTTTATCGAAGTGTATAGTTTAAGATAATTTTTCTTGTAATTACCGCCACTTCCATTTATAGTGACAATACTGATCCAAAACTGTTACTACTATAAAGCAACTCAAACCCACAATGTTGTTAGTTTGAGTAGTCATTATCTATGTACGAGTAGTGGCCTAGTGGGTCTGTATTGTTAGTGGTCTTCTCTAGGATAAAATCAGTTTTAAAAAGAAGTAATCTCTTTTCTAACCTTCTCTAGTCTCGACTCTGCCTCCTCTCAGTTTTGTTATACAAGCAGATCCCATCAATCACTTCTCATGATAACCATCAATCTTGGGTTTAAGTGGAATTTTTTGATTGAGAAATAAACATTTATAATGAATTTGGGGTTTGATTAAAATGGTGTAGTTGTTGTCAATGGGTGAACAACTGGTGGTGGTTGATTTTATCCGTTGGTATCAAGAGAAGAACAACAAGCCTATCTACTACAAGTGAGTGTTATAAGAAAGAAAAGGTCTGATTGACTGATCTGTTGACATGGTCATGGTGTTACTGCCAAATCCAGGGTTTCTATCTATGAATCACTTGAGTATATGTCAAGGGTTAGAAGGGATTTTAGGGTTCAAGATTGACATGGAGATAGAACTGGCAGAGAATTGGGTGTCGAAGAAATAAAAGATGTTGGTCTGGTGGCTCGATTTGTGATAGGTTTAAACAATTTATAGGGTTAAAACATGGCAGAGATGAAGAAAACAGGGAAGAAATTGTTGATAGTTGAACACTGACACTGCTGAGGTTTAAAGAAATAGAGAATTGGGTACGAGTTTGAAATAGAGAGTTTTTAGAAGCTGAGAATGAATTGAAGAATGGGTTTATGTTGGATTCCAATTTACATTGAGAGAAAGCCAAGATTTGATGCCAAGAAGTTAGGGAAGAAGCTAACCGTGCTGTCTTTCTCCAGGTCTTATCTATCCCCATATTTATTCATTTGAGTTTTTCTTTTTTATGGTGATTTGTTCAATTTTAGGTTTAGTTGAATCAGTATCTTGCTTACTTACACTTTTTTTTTCATTTCTAGGTTACCAATCCATTTTTTCCAACATCAATTATAGCTGCAATCAAGTTTCTGTATAACTCCAGAAAGATTTGATTTTTGTAGTGAAATGTTTTTCACTTTAGAAAACTGTCGTTGTTGCTTTAATTGATTTATTCATTAAATGTTTCTGAAATTATAATTAACCATTTGAACTTATTGGTTGCAGATAGTAAAATTAAGTTCCCTCTGAATTCACAGTACCACAGATATCATATTTGGGTGTTGAGGTAAGACCCATTATTTTTGTTTGTCTATTGAGTTTTCATAATTCGTTGTTTATGTGATTTCTTGAGTTGTTTGCATTTTCATTGCTGATATATGAGAATTTTATTGCATAGGTTGTTTCTTCGAGGCGCCTTTACAATAATAGTTAACCAGGTGAACCAAAATAGAAATGAAAGTTATTTTTTACTTTTGTTCAATTTTAGTTCTTATATATCTGTTTTCATTCTACAAAAGATGGCCTCGTACAAATGCCCGTTGCATAGCCTTCAGGTTCGCGCAAGCTTAAGATTCTACACTTCCAACGCGTCATGCGCCAATATGGCACTTGATTTGTTCGTAATGCCAATTTATGCTTCTTAAATTGCTATGAAGTTCAATTTTAGTTTTTTTTTGTTGTTCTTTTTTAAGTTTGATACTTTTTGTTCATTGGATTCGCAATCCCAATCCAAAGTATAAGTTTAAGATAAGCTTTTATCTTTAAATAGTGTCGCATTCCTTCCTTTGTGATAGACTGATAGTAGCCTCTTTATTTTTTTTGGTTAGATTGAAAGAAAAATACTTGATACAAAGTTATAGATGCTTTTGACTTACATATTACGTTGGAATGTGACTGATTTTGAATTATTGATGTTTGACACTGCAGAACACATTAAATCAATTTTCTTATAGGATCTAGAGAGGTAGAGATGGAAAAACATGAGGTAATTGCACATAACATATTGAAGTCTAGGTGAAATTGCATAAATGCTCATGTGTTTTACTTAATTTGAAGACATTCTAAAATATACATTGAAAGTTCAATATAAATTGTAACTCTTACATCGCTCTGATATATGAAGGTATGCCTTAGGTGTAAACGTTCGTTCTGTCATGGAATGAGTTATAGATGATCCAGTTGTGTGTGCATTGAATATTTTATTCCCCATTGTTTAACTGTTTCATTTGCTTGCTTCTAATTTCTCTGTAATCTGTTTTTGCTCTCCAGAGTCTGCCTGCCATACCAAAAGCTCTGGGTGATGAAGTCGGTGATACCTCAGATGTCCCTGCACAGGCACTGGAAGAAAAGGATTTTTATGACATTTATCTTTTAAAGAATTTTTTGAAATGTATGTTAAATATGGATGTGATCTGCTCATACTGAATGAAGTTTACTATAAATTTCAGGTTGGTGCACTGTGGCTTCTATCTTAGAAAAATGAAAGACAATTATTGGAGAGGAATGTCAATGCTGCTCTCCAAGAGAAAATGGATGAGCTGCAAAAGAACTTACTGCAGATAACATTCTGAATGCCCATACATAGAAATGTATGATGATATTGTTCCTTCACCTTTGTAATTGTAGCTCATCGCAGCACTTCCTCTTAAGTCTTAATTAATTTGGTTTTCTGGATGTGTTCATGGCTAATGCAACTTATTGGTTGTTCAAGGTGACAAATGAGAAGGTGAAAGCTCTTTTGGAATTGGCACAAATAAGGCTGGAGTATCAAGTACTACAAGAGTATGACTTCTTGACTATCAATAAATGGCTTCTTTTATTTGTCTTTCCTTATTCTGTCTCAATTGTTTATCTTTTGTAGTTTGAAACAATTGAGCCAGAATAAGGTATTTTCTTCTCTATCAACGTTTTATGGTGATTATCTCTCTTATATTGTTATCCTGATTCCCCTAATTTGTAAGTATTTCTTTGTTGATTCAAAATTTTAAAGTGTTGGTTTAATTTGGTTAGCGATTAATGAAATTGGTACTAGTACTAAAGTGTGTTTTGGTTAACAAATTAGTGGTTTTCATGTTGTCCTTGTTCAATGATTAATGCATTACCGATTCTAACCTTGTGCTTCTTGCAATTTTTGTCCCAGTTGTCATTATTAGCTTGTATTAGAATCTGAATGGATGGCATTCCCTAGGTATAAATTGATTGCAATAAAATGTTTCTTGAACATTCATACTTCAAAATATGGGTTTATGTCTAGATTTGTTTACTTTGTATTCCTTATTCCCACTTGCAGGAGGTTGATAGGTTCCAGTACTTAGAGAACAGGCTAAAGGTCCATGGATATGATGGAAAATGGTTGGTTTTTCCTATACTAGCAGATCATTTGTTATGTCAAAAGTGTCTGTAGTTCGTTGCATAATATCTCAGTTTGTTTGTGTATCCAGGGTTTGGTTTAGGTGATTTTATTCGTTCTTTCTGTATTACTTTTTAAAAAGCAACTGTGGTAATACATGACCCACAAGTGTTCTTTAACAGAACTTCTTTGTGAATTTACAGATGCGTACATGACAAACAATTGATGGATGTGCCATTTTTTTTTGTACAACTTGGTACCTCTTTCCTTTTTAATTTGGATAGATCTTTATCATTTTGCATGAAGCTCATCGCAAAATTGGTTGAATTCATCTTGGTTTCCATATGATTGAATAACTATAAAAAAATTGTTTGTGCTTGTTCTGATATATAGAGTCTTAATGGATGAAATATCAAATACCTTCTGTTGAATTATATATTGGTATTAGAGAGCTTATTGGAGATTTCCAGTAATGGATCAAATTTCACTAATGTTAACTTTCATTGACGTTAATATTTGGTGTGATCAGATTTAATTTACGGCATAAGAATCTATAGAGTTCGGAAACCTTGGACTTCGGGATAATGTTGCATAAGTCTATAAAGAATTTCACTGACAAGGTGTATGAAGGCTCTCTACAAGGTATAATTTCTTCTCAAATAGTTTCATATAAAAAATGAATTTGTGTTGCGCTCTACTGTGATGGTCTTCTTTTATCTCAACATGGAACTGATAACTAGGCAATCTAAGATTAAATTTCCTTGACCAAATGGACATCGGTTCTAGCTAGTGTAGACTGTGTATTATTTATTTGGGTATGTAGTGGCTATTTATCGTTAATCATCTTTGCATAGGAAACTGTGTTGATAGGAACAGTTTAGTAGTGGATAGCTCAGGCCTCAGGCACATGGCAGTGGGTGATCGTGGTTCCTACATCTATCTGACTGTCCCATTATGTTATTGCTGGTTAACAACTCACAGTAGCTAAAGATTGGTCATAAGATCAACCAGAAGAACCGGGTTTATGTTACTGCAGTGATAAAAGCGTCAGGATACTTAGATATTTGTGATCGGAGTCGGGAGTATACTGGCCACTTCCACACGAAAGGAAGTATGTTTTTTAGTTGCTTATTTTCTCGCTCTATCTAAATATCTTGTCTGTTTCGCATAAATGAATCCACATTTTTAGATCGAGATTGTTGAAAGATATGAAGGAGGATATTTTGGAGGAACTTTCCGTTCAAGCATTGAGCCAGGTACTTCCCCATTTCTCTTTGAAGCTATCCTGCATTTGTTTTTCCTACGGTATGAACTTCATTATTTAGTTATTGGTGCAAACATTCCACAGAGATTTGGGACCTTGAATTTGCTATATTCATTGGCCACCGGACTAATTATCCTACAATTCCAGGGTACATGAATTGGCAGGAGTAGATTTCGGGGACATGAATTGGCAGGAGTAGATTCCGATCAACACTTTTTGAAAAATGGATGTGGTTTCCAACTTCACTGTTAATTTCTTTAAGTTTGTACTAAGATTAATTTCATATGAAGTCTTTTGAATTATGTAGTACATTCACTTCTGGTTAACTTATTTTGTTTGAACTTACTAGTTTCGTACTATCTATTAAACACTTTATTGAGTAATTTAATGATAATTTTAATAAACGCTAAAATATCTTTCAATAATTATCTCGATATTAATATCTGACTGAGCATGTCACCGCCAACTGAAACATGAACTAGCTGGCTACAAATTAGCCTATATGATAATCATTTGAACAAAACAGTGCGTCAAATAATAGGATTAACGATAACAGTTTTCTACAAAGTTGACTGTTCTATGACAGTTTTATTTAGAAATTGTTGCTGATATTTGCCAACAATGATAGGTTTATAAAGAAACTGGTACTTTAGTATAAGAAATCGTGTTACTGATGACAGTTTTCCTTAAAATATGTCACAATAACTTGTCAATAATGAGAGGTTTATGAAGAAACTGTCATCTTAGTCTAAGAAGTTAAGTTTTTAATGACAGTTTTGTTTAAAAAATGTTACGGTAAGTAGTAACAATGACAGGGTTATGGAGAAACTGTCACCTTAGTGAAATAAGTTAAGTTACCAATGACAGTTTTATTTAGAAAATGTTATTGTATGTTGTCAACAACGACAGGTTTATGAAAAAACTGATACTTATAGTCATGATTCCGTAACAGTTTCTTATAGACCCTTTCGTAAAAGAGGCTTTAATGACAGTGAAATTATTTTTTAAAACTGTCATATAAACCTTTTGGTGGCAGTTTTTAATTGTCACATAAGCCCATTTTTGTACTAGTGCTTGTCATAATAAGATATAAATGTACTTCATACAGAAAAGAAGAGTAAAAGAAAATACGAAACACTTACCTTCTTCAAAGAACGGTCTCCACTTCCAGGAATAATTACCTATGGTCTCGATTAAGGAATGACATTCGTTGCAATATCAGGCACAAAGTATTCTGGGAGCCACGACTGCAAGAAACGAATTAAACATTTAATTACTGAGTAAAAGATGGTGATCAAACGAAAAATGATTTGAGATACCTGTGTCAAGTTGGTGATTAAGTCACTCCTCGCTCCAGAGATAATTTTCAAATTCGGTTGAGCCACTATCTCCTCTTCAGAAGGAATACCGCGTACACCAGAAGGCTCACTAGACATGAAATTCTTGAGAAGAGTAAGTTGTGCGTTCCAGAAATCAGCATATTCATCAGTAACACATCCTTTTCTACCATCCTGGAGAAAAAGAATGCTTCAATCAGGAATGACGAGGTCACCCTCAGATTGCTGAAGCATATCTATAGAAGGCGCCTTAGTGCGAAAATGAGGAGTGGACTGATCAAAGCCCATTTGTCGAGATGCCCTATCGATGTTATTAACTCTGAATGATATAGTTATAAGAGGAAACAACAAGAATGTACCCTGGGGTACAACTATCCATAAAAGTGCCTCACCGACTGTATGAATATTACTCTCACCACTGAGCGCAGGATGATACCAGATCTCTCTGCAAAGGTCCCAGGTGGAATCACATGTGGAAGCTTCAAACCCTAAGGTATGAAATTCACTTTTTTCTCAGTATCCATTAAATCGATAAGACTAACAAAGGGTTTTTTCTACTCCAACAAAGTATTCTAGCATATTCTATCCCTGCACTGGGATAAGAAGGCTTGGCCTTTAGCGCATATTCAAGAAAATGTTCCCATATCCAAGCTTGCATAAACATAACATGGATAAAAGACTCTACCTTGGCATGACCATTAAAAATCCTCATGTCAATAAAAGAATCCAAATGAGAGTATAAAAAGCCTAGAAAAAAATTACCAAGAGTAATATTCTTTCCACCAGCGAGCGTAATGGAAATCAAAACAATTGGAGGCTTCAATTGACATCTAGAAGAATCTTCGAATACGTCTCTGCAGAACCAAAGTACAAGGAATGCAGCAATGCATAAAAGGATCGTCAACAGCAAGGCCGTCAACACTTATACCCCCGTTCCACCAATAATCAACCCAAGATGAATAATTTTTGTTATTGAAATGACCAGACTTCTGCAACTCTTCTATTTTCTTAATAAGGATGGCACAATATTTCTTTTCCTTCTCAGACCATTTGAAAAGAATGATACCAAAAATGGGCAGTTGCAACAAGACTTCCATGTCCTCCAAAGTGATTTTTAACTCACCTCAAGCTCATGCTGCGGAATGGGTTGGACCGCACCAACGAGAAGCAAATGCAAGCAGACCCCTCGTGTCCTTATTAATTCTCAAAGTCTCAGACACTCGCACAATATGGAATATCTTAGAATATTCTAAAACCAGCTTCACCTGAGGGTTCTTCAACATAACTTTATCCCATCATTTCCATTCAGACAGAGGAGTTTGGAACGTCTTAAAATTAACAAAATGAAGTCATGTATTCTCTTCTCTACAAATAACACCTGATAAGAACCTGTGGATAAATACCCTGAGGCTGAGAAACGCTATTGATGTTCAGAATAAAATTTTCAACATAACCTGGGTCAGCAGCCTCTTCGACAACACCATCAATGAATTTATAATAGATGTTGGGAACATCGTCTAGAGAAGCAACACCAAAATTTTTGCTTCTATCACGACTAGAAGCAGTGGTAGCATTATCTTCATGATTGTTATACATCTACAATAGGTTCGAAAAATATTTACGTCAACAACTGGACAATCATGCACAAGGTTTGGTTTTATTTTATGTATATATAGTACTGAGATGCAAATACATGCTTATA
The DNA here is from genome assembly GCA_023531435.1 of Papaver californicum. Classification (NCBI taxonomy): domain Eukaryota; kingdom Viridiplantae; phylum Streptophyta; class Magnoliopsida; order Ranunculales; family Papaveraceae; genus Papaver; species Papaver californicum. The sequence continues at coordinate 3,352,937 of JAJJMC010007730.1, forward strand.
TATATAAATTAAAACCAACATCAAGGAAAATCGCTACAAACCCTAGCGTACCTGGTTAAAGCTTAACAATGCTTCAGTGAAGCCAATAAAGGATTTTCACAATCAGAGACAATAATTGTGGAATTAGGGTTTACCTGCAAGATGCTATCAAGAAAAGATCATTATCAATTCAATAGCATGCTTATGCAATTGAGCAAGCAATGGTAATTGAACTAGTGAGTTAATACTCATGTTAAAAATAAAAGAAATATGTGAGTAAATACTCATGTAAGAGCAAAAAAAAATATACTTGAAGTCTGCCGGAAACTGATCAGAATTGTCGTTGGCGGTTGGTCAGCCGGTGACGTCACCGATGATGAAGTGTTGCTGCTGCTCGGAGGTAAAAAAAAAGAAAAAAAAAGAAATAAGGTGTAGGCGTCGATGGTGATGGAGGAAGAACAAAAAGTAATAAAAAGAGGGTTTGCTCCCTTTTTTTATAGTAATTATTCTCCAATCTAGGTCAAACAATGATTTCTTCTTTAGAGCTATGGTCCCGTGTTGTACACAGGTCAATTTTAGTCCCACCATCATATAAATCAGCAACGCTTCACTAATTTATGCTCTCCGAACAATGCTTTATTATCCTGCAAGCACTATTGCATCAACTATTGTCCCTTCAGCAATTGCTCGGCATCAATGGAACGTCACCAAATCAAAATTCCTGGAAATATCTAACAACTAGGCTTGTTGATTTAATTTTCTTATGTCAGTAAAAAAAAACACCATCTAGTTCTTATCATGAAATATTACTGTTTTGCACTAAGTAGGGGACTTAATGTTGATGGTAGATTTTTAACAAAAGAGAAAGTTATAATATTGACTTTGCCAGCTGCAGAGACATAAGATAGTGTATATGTATAAACGTTCTGTCCCAGGATCAAAATTATGAATATGTATTTTTGTTTTACATTCCGTAAGAAAATTGAAAATGCATATTCATCTCATGGCTACATTAATCCTGTAGCTCTTTTATATATGTATGCGCCTACAAAATTTCAGGGCTTTACCTGGCTAAACCCTCGTTATTTCATGTAAGCTATTTGTATTAATCGGAACGCACTGATTATGCAAAATTATGAACATTCTGAATGAATGATATGTCATCGCTGAATGAAAATACAAATTAGATTCATACCATCTAAATGCAAAGTCGCATCGAACATCATCTCAAGTCGTAAACTTCCACGGATGAATTCCTTGAAGATGTTATGTATACATTGCACAAAGGCCAAGCAAATGCTAACGCTAACAATGCATAGGTAACGGTCACAACACCAGCAAACACCGACGCTAACTTACCAACGTGGCTAGCAACAGCGCTAGCGCCCTTCTTCTTACCTTTTCTCTTGTGTGATATCCTCGCCTTGCCTGATCGTGCCAACATTATCCTCAGTTGCTATCGCCATTACCTAGGCCATATCCACGACATTAGCATGTGCTAGCAATACCTCAATCGCGCCTATAACACTCACATGCGCCATTGTCGCTAGCATAAATTACATGTTGCAAATATGCCATTGCCAGGCTAAGTTGGTATAAAACTTATTGGTATCACTATTATTCACGTGCTATGAGTCCATGACTCCAGTATTACCACGAGATATCAAATACAACTCATATGGGGATTCTTCATGGGTATTGGTTTGGTGGTTTACAGCAACATGCGGCGCGACAACACCCCATGATGAGAAAGTTGCAAAGTAGTGGTGACGGTTGAAGCAATTAAGGAGATAATGGAGTAATGGTTTCTAGAAATTTCCCAAATATAATGGGCATTTATACCATTATCCCCACAATCTCCATCTCCTCATTATCTCCACTACTTACAAGGAAATACGTGTGCTCCCAAGTTGTTATAAATAAGCTACTTAGCCCATTTCAAAAGAAGAGAACAAGCTTATCATTCTTACAAGATTTTTCATTCTCCATAGTTCAACGCCTCTACACACAATTCATCACACCAATTTCCTCAACTTTCTCTTCTTCCCTCCCCTAAGATCAACCTATTTTCTGTCCTTGTGACCGAAGCAAAACAGAATGGCTACTTGCTTGGTTTAGGCTTTCCTGTACGAGAATCTACAGAAAATACTTATACAGTATATTGTTTTTCCTATGAGTAATTTTTAGGTACAAACAAATAGAAAGGGAGAAGTAACACCCAATACCGATAATATCCCCACTTTACTTACCGACAAGTTAGTATCCCTGACAAGAACGTGGACATATACTAAACCTAGTTAGGTTTAGTACTAAGGGGCACATTTCTCAATCTCAGAGAAGCTAAGTACATCTTCTTATACTCTTAAATTTTTTGATTATGCATGTATAATTGTTATAAACATATTGTCACCATCTAGTGCTTACTGTGCAATATTACTGTTCCTCACTAAACATGGGACTTAATATAGATGGTGAGTTTTTGACAAGGTCTAGAATTGTAAAATTTCCCTTTGCCTAGCAGCATGAATATAGAGGTATATGCGGATGATTAGGCGTATATCTATAAATCTATATCAAAACATGAAATACTGTATCTCCGCATATATTGTGCAAGCGAAATAAGAATACAATTTCTCTAAACAATTATAGGCATTCCAAACTAATCCTGTAACCATTCTAATATTCACAATATTTATTCCCTATCGAATCAATCTCAAGTCGCATAAATTCCACGGCTGAATTCCTTAAACTCGACTCGAATGCGCAGATATTCCAATAACATCCATTAAATCTGGGAATAGCTAATGCTAAATCCCCAAAAACATTGCTTAGCTTAATACTTTGTTCGCAAAGAGCACGCCACAAATTACTTTCATGAGCTTAAAATACGCCACTCTAGAATTTTTCTCAAAGACAAGCCACAAATTATGCATTGTCCCTCTTGGATGACCCACAATCAAAAAGAAATACCTCCAAAGATGCACTATGTCTATGTGCTAAGCTAGTCCTAGTTTTCTTCCGCGCTAAAAGAAGGCTAGCACTAGCCACGCATAAAGTTAACCCTAGCCATACTAGCAGCGTCCCTAGGAACACGACAACTTCACCAGCTAAGAGGCTAGCGCTAGCCCTTGCTAGCAGTGTCCCTGGGGACGCGCCAACTTTGTTAGCTCCAAGGCTAGAACTATCTGTGATACCCCATATATTTCGGTATCAGTTTCGGATGTGAATCCGGTTTGGTTATCGGTGGGTCTATAACTTAACTTTTGGGTGTACTTAACTAAAAGAATTTTATGAGACAAGTAAAAAATGATTGTGCCCACTTTTTATTTATTTTAGCACGTGTTAGTACTTTTCTTGTTTTGAACGAAAAAAAGAACAAAATGAAAGAGTGGGGAGTCGCCACTATTTTTCAGTCTTTATCTCCTTGTTTAGTTAGGAGAGAACGATATGGAGTTGTACTAAAAAACATCTGTGAAAAACACGAATAATTAAAAAGGAAAAATCATAGGGTTAGGGATTTGAGATTTAGATGGGAAGAAGGAAAAGATGAAAAGAGAGGAAGGTTACTGTATCTAGCATTTTCTTCTTTAAAATAATTTTGGGAATTTTAAATTTAGGGGAGGTTCTGGTTCTTTCTCTTTTATGCAAAAAGCTGGTACAACTCTCACCTTGTTGCTGCCATGCTTGTTTGTGGTTGTGATTACCAAACATCTGGCGTCTTGGATCACAACCAAAAAATTTAAATTATAGTTCTGTATGATATCTTATCATGAAATCAACTCTCATGATCATTTAAACAATGAGAATTAAACAAATAACTTAAAATAAATTGACTCAAACATTTGCATGGTTCAGCAGTCAAACTGTCTACATCCACGGGAAAAGATTTGTATACATTTTATTTTATATTACCATAAGATACATCAAATAACTGATATGTTATAATATGATGAACATAATCATAATAAAAATGAACTTAAATATTTACATAAGTTCATACCTATACTCTTTGTTATCACTTCAACGTCTTTAGCTTATTTTTCTTCCTCTTTTCCCACCCCTTTTCCAATTTATGAGCTTGGTATTTATATCCAATTTGACAGGTCCCACCAATCTACCTTTCCATCTATTTATTCTTATCCATTCTTGGTGCGATATGTAGTCCCGCAAAGTTGATTTGTGATTTCCGCAAGGCTTGATCGTTTCTCCCGCAAGTCTTAGTATGCGTACTGCTTGTTTCTCGTGATTTCTCACTGATTATCCTGCAGCTCTTCTGAAGTCTTGTATTTAAATTAATATTTATGGATTAGGATGAATGTTACGGTCTTAAGTAAATCATGGCATGTTGGACATGTATCCCTTTAAAGTGAAACGTCATGCTTTAGTTCTTGTTGTTCCGCAGCTTGTAAAATCGATACGTGTCAGTCATGCATCAATACTCATTATTACTCTTTATTGAGCCATACTTTTCTGCAACCTGTTGTCAGTCGAGTAGTTAATGTTGTCTGTTTTGAGTAGTGTGCCTTATTTTCCCGCAACCAACGTTTCGATCATGCATTAATGTTGTCAGTTTCAAATTTTGTCGTGTTTACAGCTATCAATTTAATGCTTTAAAAGGCTTAGTTCCATTGTTTCTCGTCTCATCGTAGTTCGTTACTTCTCCAATAGTTTTTTGGACACGCGTACCTCAGAATTTATTCTCTCACAATTTGCCCATTTTTTCCTTTTTTTGGAATTGACAGTTGGTAAAAATTTTGAAAAAAGAAAAAATAATAATTACCTTTTCAATTCCCACGCCTGCCATAACTTCCTTTCCCACATTACACTTTTATGCGCTTTTTTCTCTTTGTACGTTTTTTTCAGTTGGTGTTTTTCAAAGAAATCAAATCTCTGAAAAAGTTTATTTCTTTTTAGTTTTCGACGGTTCGTCAGTTCAGTTTTCTCCTATTTAATACCAATTATTTCCTTCATTCCATTCTTTACACCTCTTGTCTTCTTCTTCTTCATAAAGTTGCAGTGCTTTTATTTGAGCTTTTCAAAAATTCTTCAGTGCCTTTTCATTATCTCAATCTTCTGTGATCTAGGATTATTGCATCGGGATCAAGTTCTTATCTTTTCAATCAATCAGATTTTTCTTCTATCTTTTGCTTCACTGTAAGTAACTCTTTTGCTCTTTTCTTTTTCGTATTTGCTTGTTTATCAATCTCTGTACATGTATCCTAATCATTGAAGATGATATTAATAATATTCCTATATGTTTATTATTGTTTTAAATGTATGATGATTTTGATGTCATTGATTTCTCTTTTTGATGATTGGTTATTTTATCATAATCTCTTCTTTCTCCTGATCAGAGAATGATTAGCTGACTTGTATTTTGATGTATTGATCATCTTGTTACATCTGTCCTTCATTGTTCTTGCTTCTTGCTTTTGATCTTAATAAGCTTATTTTATATGGCTTCCCTGCATAGATAAAAATTTATCATGGCTGGAAAAGGTAAAGCTACCGATAACGCTTTTCATGAGGATGATCAGCCTTTAGTTAAGAAGTCATCTCGTTACCCTGTATCGAGGAGTCATCCTTCGGAATCTACAAGGCCCGCAAGTGTCCGTGACACGGTCAACAATCCTGCTCCCAAGGATAAACGTGCTCATGAAAGTTGTAGCTTTAAATCCCTGAAGATGGTCTTCTCCAATTCAAAGTTTCTTATTATGACTGTGTAGAAGATGAAATTACCTTGGAGATGATGGAAGGTTTTGCCTACTCCAACAACAGACTATTAATCCCTGCGGGAGCTTTAGATGTGGGCCTACAGCTTCCCTTATACCAAAGCGCAAACCCCTTTCAATTCGAAGTTCTTTCCAGCCGCAATCAATCCTATCAAGGCTTGGTGCGGTCCATCACTCAGTACAACGGAAATTGGTGGCGCATACTAGATGAATGTATCATGCGTAACCATGGAGGGACCAACTTTACCTGCTACGTTCCAGACCCTTTAGAACGCAAATATTATACAGTGAAAAACTTTCATGCTACTTATGCGGACAATATCACCGTAAAAAATTTCAAAAGATGGAGCGTTGTCCCGAACCGAAAAAGTGGTGAGGGATTCCGTCTACTAGAGGAAATTGACAACGCCAAGATGAAGTATATTCCTGGAACAACGCGTCCTCTCAAGGAAAAAATTCGGGAAGATCACGACAACAAATGGTACCGCACCCCACTCGTCATTGAGGGCCCATGGGTCTTCGGGTTCGTTCCCGATAACATTGTTTACGATTTGCTTACTCGCTTCAACGGTTATTGCCCTTGGCGTTTAAATTTTGCTGATTTCAATTTCCACTTGTCATTGGAGTACGTAGAGTTTCTCTCTGTCTTTTTGTGCTTTATGTATTGCTTACTGATTAGAGTTTCCACCTGATGACTAAATTTTCCTTTTCTTTTTATAGCCGCAAGTTGAGCCGGAAACTGAGTCGCTGGTTAATGAAGGCACCCAATATGATGCGGAGGTAAAACGCAAGGTCGCACTCCTTGCAGAAAAGGTATTATTTTAATCCGATGACTTCTTATATTTCTTAAGAATTTCATTTAATGAATTTTTGCGGTGCATTTATAGGGTCGGAAGAAAGCGAAGAGTGCTCCTTGTGCTTCCACATATAGGGAAGAGGGAGAAATTCAAGATTCTCCCCTTCATCATCCACTCTTAAGAGGTGAGGGAAGATCAGCCGTAGAGATACAAGAAGAGCAAAATATTCCTCTCCGATTAACAAATTTTGAGTCTGCGGAACAGGCTGGTATCGCCGAAGAGATTTCAAATGCTTCTGTCGATCTTTCGCACCAAACTGTCGCTCCTGATCCTTCTTTCTACCTTCAGTTATCCCCTCTGACTGTTGATGAGCCGCTTGAATCCGCTTCTGATGAAGATGATTTGACTAATGAAGAGGATCGCAACCCTCAAGACGATCCTATAGTTACTTTAACAGAAGGGGTTCCGCAATCTCATGATGCGGAAGTAGATGAGCCAGCAATTACTAGTACAACAAGTAATGTGCTCTCATATACTATAGCAGAAGTTAATCCTTTCAGAGTTAATGCTTCGAGCACGGCTGCTGCTGATGCAGTTCAGCCAAACAGGGATTTTCCGCATCCAAGCAGAGGAAGGGATATTGCAGAGACCTCCAATCTTTTGGAAAAAGAAGAAGAAGCTTTTCAATGGTTCGTGTCAAAGAACCTTTTGTCTGTTCCATGCAACTCTCTACCGGTGAAATTGGACAGCTCTTCGGTCTCTCGGTTGCGTAAGTCTATGGAGGTTGCGCCATATGAAGCAGTTAGAGATGCTTGGTTGAAAGATAAAGGTGAAGTCGTTGATCCCTTATTCCGCATCACCGAACCTTCTTCTCTTGCGGAAACTCTCGCACTTGCGGACGGACAAGTGTATTCTTTTCCGCAACAAGCTCTTCTACATGTATTTTAGTTGCTTTTCTCCCGTTTGATTTCTTCTTATTTTAACTCTAATTAATTTCGCAGCTTGGACGAGGTCAAAGTGCGGCACATACCGTGTATCAATTCTACAAAGCACGGTCCACCATGATAGAGTCCTGATTTAGGGCCGTAGAAACTGATGCTTTGGATTTGAAACGGGAAAATGACGTGCTCCGCCAAAAAGTACTTAATCTTCAGAACCAAGGTTTTATTCTTTCTTTTAATTATGTTTTCCTTATTTTATTTCACTTGTTTTCTGAATTACTTTAAGGGATCAGCGGGGGATTCAGAACTTGTAACTAGGATGCAGGGTAGAATTACGCAGTTGAAAGATCATTTTATAAGAGTTAATAATGAGAATGTTGAAGTCAAGACAAAGTTTAATGATCTTGTTGATAGTCATGAGTCGTCCATACGAAAGTATAATGAGTTAGAATCTCGACATCGGCTTTTATTCGTAGAGAAGGGTCGCAAGAAAATAGAGTTTGATGCTACTTTACTGTGGACCAAAGATTGCGTTTCTGAGGCATGGGCAAAATCTGACAAACTGGAAGAAGAGAACCGCAAGCTCTGTGTGGAGTGGCAAAATATCCTTGCGGGATTTTCCCGTTCCGGATCATATCACCATTCAAAACTTTCTTTGCATATAGCTCAGCTCATTGAAGACAGAGACAACTCAGCTTCTGAGGCTTATGCTAAAGGAAAAGATCTTACGGACGTCAGGTTATGATCCATAAGTTATCTGATTTTGTTCTTCACCGCGACAGTGATATTCTCCGACTGCACAAAGAAATGGCAAGATGTACATCCAAATTGAACCGTTTGCGGGATAATGAAGCAGAGTTAACTCAATGTCAACAGCATCTTGAACAAATCAAGACCAATTACAACAAACTTTCGGGAGAATATGATTTTCTTGATATTACAAGCTTAAAATTCAATAATATTCCCGCATTGATTAATCCGTTATTTTTGTTTCATGTTTGGAAGATAAATTTAAGGAACCGTTAGAGCTGATAAAGCTGAGGGAGAGCTTATTGCAGCATATGCTAGGATGGAAGAACTCAATAAGCATTTGAAGCTATCCTCAGTCAAAGATAACGAAGCACAAACCCAGCTAGAGCTTGCTGATGCGTCGGGAAACCGACTTTGTTTTACCGCAAGCGCACAGTGTCGAAAGATGTAGACAAGAGCGAATACGGTTCGTTCCCACGAGGAGTTTATATTAAAATTAATTAAAATACTTTTTTTTAGGTTTTTTTTATATAAAGAATTAAAATTAACGAATGAATTAAAACTATTTAATAAAGTTTAAAAACAGTAAGAGAAAAACGTTAAGGTTTCGGGAAACCGTTGTAGATTAGGGTTTAATTGCGTTCGTCACAAAGGGTCTCGATTTTAATCATGTAAAATAGCAAATCTAGCTACTAATACACGAAAGATTTTTCGTTTAAGAATCGAAGAAAGAATTTTCAAAAAGAATTGTTTGTTCTCAATCTAAGGTAGAATTCGAAGTACTAATTATACGTGGCATAAAGAATCAAAAAATATTCGTAAAACGGTTTAAAGTAGTGTTTCAGCGAGTTCTTCTACTAATCAAACAATGCACTATGCGTGGCATAGAACATGAAAAATTATTGAGAAAGATAAAACGTTAAAAGAGAGACAAAACATTAACATTAAGTTTTTATAATTGAAAACCCTAAGTTTGAAACACAAAGAAAACCATCTCTACAAGTTCATCCTTTCTCCCTAACAAGAGAATTAGTCTGACATGGCTTTATCAAAATCCATAAAAATTAATTAATAAAAGAGACTCAAACTAACCGATAATTGTTTGTATACTCGGGAGCTTGAATCGTCGGAATTCTCCTGTATACTTTTCTCTGTACTGCTAGGTCCTTTTTAATCTTTCTGTGTCAAGGTATGTGTCAGGGGGTCTCTCCAGTTCTGTCTGCTCAAGGCTATATATAGCCAACCTTCTACACTATAATCCGTGTATGAAACGGCTTAGTTCTTTTCAGAGCTACTTCCTAAACAAGGTCGGACTTCCTTTTTTCTTCCTTGAAAATCACGTTAACCTACCGACTTCTTCTTTCTCATTCACTTTCAACAACACTCCTCTTTCAACCTGACCACCTAAGCCAACACCAATTCACCTACCCTTAATCAAACGACAGAAAGAAACAAGCTTAAACTACATCTCAACTACTCAACTGCCACTAATGTTGTTGTGAACAACTAACAGAACCATGGACTCGAACTTTTGAACTTCACCTCATCAATACAGCGTCTCTGCCAAGAGCATCGAGCCATCAACCAACTCTTCTCTCCTTCGGGTTCAATACCAACTCTCTTCCAGGCTCGAGCTCTTTATACCACCAGTCCACCATTATCACAGCGTGAATACAGCCACATGAGCAACATCAGACAATTACAGCCATGTTTTACTGACTATCTCGAGTTTCATCATCATGAAATTATCACATCCAACCGTTTTTTCGAACTGATCATAGCCACCATTAATCATTGAAGATCATTCTCATCATCATCATCTCCTTCCTCTACTACCATTTGAACATCAAATTCGATCGACTATCAGCACCATTAACTGCTATCGCTCAATTATTATCATCTAACTTCTTACTGTCATAAATAACAACTGCCCACAGTGGAAGAACCGAAATCTAACGATTTGAACTTGGAGAAGAAGAAGGCTTCCCAATCAGGTGCCTTTAGTTGAATTCAAATGTTGGAAGCCCTTAGTGAAATTTCCGGTGCCATTTAGCATTTTTTTGTTAAAACCCGTTTACCTGTCGGTTTTAGAAAACCGACAAGTTTAATTCCTTTTTTCGCCCGTAAATTTCTCGTACGAAGTCAGAATGACCTCGTTCTTTCGCCGTTGGCTTCGTAATTTAATTCTCTACAAGATAGAGAGTGTAAATCCTAGAATAGACTGAGTTCTTCTGGGTATTTGGAAATTCTTCTCTTGTAAACTCCATTTTACTTGTTTCAGAGATGTAACCTAATAAAACACATAAACTACAAAAGTAATACTAACACACGGTAATTCACACAAAATCTAGCAAATAAGTTTAAGAAAATGATACTTAAAATATATAAATTATGCACTTATCACTTGCTTCTACGAAGGTCAGCGAAGCGCTTGCTCAAGTTGAGCTTTTATCTTCTAAGGTTAAAAGTACTGAAGATAATCTAAAACATGAAGCTACAAAGAATGAGAGCCTTATTCGGGATTTATCTACTGAGAGAGGAAAGATAAAATTTTGGAAGTCAAGAGTCCAAGCTTGCGAAATTGAAGTAAATCAATTCAAAGTGGAGATTGAAAATAGAAAAACTTATATTAAATGGTTAAGAATCGAAGCTAGAGCTAAAATTACTCAAGCGGTCAATAACACGCTTGACCAAGTACAAGATGCTGGATTTACAAAAGTTTACAAACGCAGAAATGTCCCAGAAAATCCTCCTTTTGAAGGCGTTCTTCCCTCACCTTAGCTTTATTTACTGTTGTTTCGTTCTTTTTTATCTCTGTAGTTGCGTTTTCACTTTTCCTTGTGATTTTATCCCTACAAAACAGATTTTGAATATATATTAATTGTTAATTCATGTACAAGTGTGATTTATTTAACCGCAAGGAAATTTTGTACCTTGAGTTATATTGTGGGTGTAACACATGTCTAACTTCTCTCGGGCCAGGAGGAAATTAGGATGCGGTCCCGAAGGTCTCCTAAAATGGAGAAAGATACAACAATTAATATCACGTTAGGCACCCTTGTTGGCGAAAGATCCAATAGTCACACACTCATAGACATTCACAAGGATTTTCTTAGGGAGGTTGTATTTGTAACTTTACCTAATATGAAACCAAATTGTTGTAAAAATGTATTGCTGATTGTGAATACTTCCTGAAGTGGAGAGTACCTGGACAATAATCAATGTCATGTTAGTTATCTCTATAGAAAAAAATCCTATAGTCAGAAACATTTACTTGGATCTTCTAGAGAGATTACATTTGATATGTTTTATCTATTATTAGCGCCAACTGTTGCCCAATTGCGTTATTGATTAAGGATAATATGGTTTAAGATATTGCGCGTTCCACGGATGTTGTAAAATTCCTCTATCCATATTCCGCAAATAATATGATCCTTGTCCCGCAATGCCTTGTATACTATAAGGTCCTCCCCATGTAGGTGCGAATTTTCCTGCTTTTTTATCTTTTTGGTATTCCGGGATTTTTCGCAGGACATACTGTCCTTTCACAAAATTCCGTAATTTTACTTTTTTACTGTATTCCCTTGCCAATCTTCTTTGATAATTTTCCATTTTTTGAAAACTTCTCTTCTTTCTTCTAAGTCATCCAAATTTTTCAAGCATTAAATCTGAATTTAAATTTTTCTCCCATGCTTCTGTTCTTGTAGTGGGTAGAATGACTTCCGTTGGAATAATATGTTCCGTAAGTAAGAAGAAATGGTGATTCTCCAGTGGATTCCCTTCTTGTTGTGCGATATGCCTATAATGTATTATGAAGTTGTTCACACCACCGTTTATGATGGCCATCAAGAGTTTTCTTCAAATTCACAGCAATTATTTTATTTGTTGCTTAAGCTTGCCCATTACTTTGCGGATAGAATGGAGTAGATTTATTCTTTTGAATGTCAAATGCTTCGAAAAGCATATCTATATTTTTCCCTTGTAATTGTTGTCCACTATCCAAGACTATGGCTACTGGAATTCCAAACCTACAGATTATATTCTCAAATAGGAATTTAAAAACATCAGTGTCTCTAATGTGTGCAAGAGCTTTGGCTTCAACCCATTTAGTGAAATAGTCTGTATCCACAATCAAGTATTTTGTTTTTTGAGTACCTTCCACTAATGGTCCAACAATGTCTATCCCCCATTTTGCAAATGGCCAGGGGCTGAGTACGGAATTTAGTTCTGTTGCAGAGCCTTTATTCTTTTCGCATAACGTTGACATTCTTCACATCTTTTTACCATGTTTTCTGCATCTTTATGCATAAATGTCCAATAATATCCTTGTGTTTTTGCTTTTAAAGCCAATGATCGTCTTCCACTATGATTTCCTGCATCTCCATAATGTATATCTTTGAGAATCTGTTGCCTTTGCTCTCGTGATAAACATCGAAGTAAAGGCCCTAAAAAGGATTTGGGGTACAGGATTTTATCCCGCAACTGATAACACAGACTTTGATTGCACCTTTCTTGCCTTAGTGCTTGCGGCTAATACCCCATTTTGTAAATATTGATGTATTGAAATTCTTCAATCTTCTCTGGTTAAATTATTTTCTGTTTTTTATGGGAAACTTGCATTATCTTGTACAGCTGCATCTTTGATATCTTCTTTCACTTCTTTTTCAACATTTTCAACTGCCCACAGCTTGATTGATGGTTCATAAATACGCCCAATTTTTATTGTTGATGTATTCTGATCCCTTATCATTGAAGAAATAAACGTGAACGCATCAACATGACGATTCTTATCTCTGGACAAATGCCGAAAGGTTATATTTGGAACCTGAAGCGCCAAATTTTGCACAAGATTTTGTATTCTACCAGGTCTTCATCAAGCGCTTGATATTTTAACTCAACCTATAGAATTATTAATTGTGAATCACTTGTGAGCCGGACATCGCTTATCAATGATGATCCTAATGGCATGAACCACAACCTCATACTCCATTATATTATTTGTATGTTCATCGAACTCTAGTCGGAATGAATGTATCATTCGATCCCCTGTAGGAGTCGTGATTACAATTCCAATTCCATCACCTTCTTTGTTCCTGGCACCATCAACAAATATTTCCCATCTTCGGGAATTTACGAAGCTTAGGATATCCTGAGGATCATCCTCTTCGAATCCGGGCAACCCTTGAATTTCAAAATCATCATTTAAAGGAAAATCCGCAAGAAAATCAGCCAGGACTTGCGACTTTTGCGCAGTTTGTAGCTCAAATAATATGTGGAAATGTTCGAGTTGTGAGTTCCATTTTGCTATTCTTCTCACTTTTCCCACATTCTTTAGTACAGACTCCATTGGAGCTTTACTTGGTACTCGTACGTAGTGTTTTAAAAAATATGTGCGTAATTTCTGGGTAGCAAAAACCAGTGCTAAAATTAACTGTTCGATTTTTGTGTAATTTTTTTCTGCGAGGTTGAAAGCTTTAGTGATGTAATATATGGGTTTTTCTACCTTTTCATTTGTTCGCACCAATACTGCGCTTACAACATCTTTCGTTGCGGCTATGTACAAGGCAAGCACCTCTTCAGGTTCTGGTTTTTGTAATGCAGGAAATGTGGCAAGATAAACTTTACTACTTGAAAAATTTTGCTCAAAAACCTCATTCCATTCAAATTTATTCTTCTTTTTCAATGCATCAAAGAAGGGCTTACATTTGTCCGATGATCTAGCAATAAATCTTCCGAGTGCGGCCAAACAACCATTTAATTTCTGTACTTTTGTAACATTCCTCGGAGATGGCATATCAACAATGGCCTGAACCTTTGCCGGATCAACTTCAATTCCTCTTTTGGTGACCAAGTACCCCAAAAATTTCCCTGACGTAACCCCAAAAATGCATTTATCGGGATTAACTTTCATTCTGTATTTTCGCAAGGCTTCAAATATCTCTTTAAAATCTTGTAAATGATCCTTTGAGGATTTACTTTTTATCATCATGTCATCTAAATAAACTTCGAGTTTGCGGCCTATCCATGGTTTAAAAATTGCATCTACGGGTCGTTGATAAGTTGCTCCTGCATTTCTCAGCCCAAATGGCATTCTGGTATAACAGTATACTCCGTGCGGAGTGAAGAACGCAGTGTGTTCTTGATCTTCTTCAGCTAGAGCAATTTGATTGTACCCTGATTGTCCATCCATAAAGGATAAAGCCTTATGATGTGATTTTAATATAGTGGTAAAAGGGTTTGATTCTCGGACTTGTGAAGATTTAATTTCTAGACCTAATTTTTAATTACTAAAAATAAATAAGATTAAACAGATTTGATTTTAAAAATAGATGGAAGAAAGCTAGGGTTTAAGATTCCACCATTCACCAATACTTTTATGATATGCCTAACAATTCTATGCTCAATTTAATCTAAATATGCCAAAAATAGGTTTTTAAAAGAATAATTGTAAATCCTAAGCATGAGACATCAAAAGTAGTCAACCCAGCATGACTCATCAAAAGAGAACACAACTATTTAAGAAAAACCATTTTTTTCAATTTTAATCAAGCAATTAATAATAAAAGAAATGTAAAGAAAATATAGATAAAATAGACATACCACTTAATTATTGGAAGAAAGGCTTCCTCCATCACCCCAGTGATGGTGATTAGCTCATTGTAATGGAAACGCACTCAAAATATAGTTTCATTGCTCAAAAAGTACTTACAATGATTAAAAAGAAGTAACACAGAAGTTTTGAGACGCTTAAAAGCGTTACAGTGAATGGTTTGTAGTGTTACAGGAGGAAGAAAAGGGAACATGAATAAAGATCGGACTAAAAGTGCAGCAGAGAATCGACTGCTTCAGCAGCTTAATAGACGACTGAAACAAAGACAGAATCAACGACAGTTTCTTGTCGCCTTTTGTTCTTCAGCGTGTTCTTCCTTTTCAGCGGCAGCAGAAAACTCCTTTTTGTTCCTGATTTTTTTACGGTGGCTCTCCTCTCAGATTTAAGCCCTTCTCTTCGGTATATATAGGGTATACAAACCCTAGAGAGACTCCTAAAGTGATTCAAACTCCTAAAACAACTCCAACTCAATCTCAGATTGTGAATTATCGGAAACAAAATATTTTTCCTTTTCCGGCTGTGACACGGCTCTGCAGCCATTTTTTTCCGGCGTTAATCACTCATACTTGATGTGTTTGATCTTCTTTTGGTTTCTTCTTTAATTGGGTAGCTTGAAATCAACCAAAAATCCCTTAAAAATTGGTTCACACAATTCAGCAGAACTTTTCTTTCACGCAAGTAGCTTTCCCGCTATTTTCTTGTATTCAAATTTGATTGAAGGGTGCCTTTAACAACTGCCTGGGTGCCTTTATCACTTTTTGAGCCAATTTTTCCCAAATTATTTATTTCTCAAAAATACCTAAGTGACATAAAAAGACATAATAAGTACAAAATCGAACACTATCAAAACAGATAATTGAGCGCAATTTAGACACAAAAATGTGTCTATCACCTCATGACGTGCAACAACGTCCACCAACTGATCAATGCTGGGAAGCGGATAACTATCTTTCGGACATGCCTTGTTTAAATTGGTGAAGTCGATACAAATTCTTACTCCGCCATTTTTTTTTTGGTACTATCACCATGTTTGAAATCCAAGTTGGATATCGCACCTCTCGAATGAATCCTGCATCCATAAGCTTTTTTAACTCTCTTTCAACTGGCAAATGATTTTCAAGTGCAACTTTACGTATGTGTTGCCGAAAAGGCGTAGCTTCCGGATATATATGTAATTCATGCCGTACAATAATTGGATCGATGCCCGGCATGTCCTCCATCTTCCATGCAAAAATATCCACAAAATATTTTAGCATCATAACCAAATTATACTCCCTTTCTGTTTTAATCAACGTTCCAATTTTTATCATCTTGGGAAATTCATTTGTTCTAATATTGATATTTTTTAGTTTCTTCGATTGATGTAAAGGTGGGTTTGGGAGCTCCTGAAAGTGTGGGAGCCCCCTTTGGTTGCTATGCTGGAAGACTACCTTCATCAATTTTTTGCGTGCTTTCTTTTATTGTACTACCTTCATTTGCTACATTTATTGCTTTATTTCCCGCAGTCTTAATCATATATTGGTTCAAGGCTTCTTCTTTAGCCTTCATCTTACGTTCTTCTTTCTTATTTGTTGTTGTTGTCGTTCTTTATTCATCCGTACTTCTGCTAGAATACAAGATTTTGCTTCATTTTGATCTTCTTTTATCTTCATTTCCACTTGCGGTGTTGGAAACCGCAAGTATTGGTGATACGTTGATGTTACCCCTTTCAATTGACGGACCCAGTGTCTACCAATGATGGTGTTGTACGGAGATGGAGCCTCCACTACACTGAACTTAGTCAGAATACTTATTGGTCCAGCTGCAACATCAAGCAAGATTTCCCCTTTCGGTTTTGAAGCTAATCCGTTAAACCCATAAATTGTGTAGCATGATGGCATTAGCTGATCATCTTTTAACCCCATCTTCTGAAAGGTATCATAAAATAAAACATTAAGAGCGCTTCCCCCATCCATAAGAATATTCCTTATATTCCCTCCATATATTGGCAGTGTGAGTACCAACGGATCATTGTGCATTTCAATCTCTTGGTCCACTTCGTCTGCAGAAAAAGTTAATGGGGATGCCATCCATTCTTCCCAAACTTCAGTAACTCTTCCCGCAACCTTGAATACTTCGTGACTGCGAACCCTTTTATGTAAAAAATTTTCAATAGCCGCACTCATAGATGTCTGATCCGATTCAGAACATGAAATCATGTTAATAGTCTGATTATTCTGAGGAATATTAACAGCTTTTCCTTTATTAAACCTTGGTGTGGAGTCAGGAAGCTGAATAAATTCTTTTAACTCCCCTGCATCAATCATCCTTTGTACTTGCATTATTAGGTTCCTACATCGGTTTGTGGAATGACCACGATAGCAATGGTATTCACAATAATCCTTGGAATTCTTTGTATGTTCAGGTTGTCGTTCTTTTGACTGTGGCCATTGAAAATCTTGTTTATTCTTTATTACATTTAAAATTTCTGAATAAGGAGTGTTAAGTTTAGTGAAAATTCGCTCATCAAATTGCTGGACAAACTTTCTTCTTTCCTCATTCTTGGATCGCTTGATTCAATGTTTGGAGTTTTTCCCGCAAACCTCTTCCCGGATCCGGATGACGGCTCTATAGAATTGGCTCTTTTTTCACTTCCTTGTTGCTGAGATATTATTCTCGGATGTTGCCTCTGAATATCTTGTAAACTTGCACACTTTTCAATAATATCTCTGAGATCTCCTTTACTTTTTGGATTAATATTATGGATATCAATAAAAAGTTGGCTTTCTCGATTGGCTATTCCCCATTTGTAACTATTGATAACGACTTCTAGGGTTACATCCCCAATTGCTTGACAGATCGTCTGAGATCGATCTGTATAATCACGGATGGTTTCCTCTGTCGTTGAGTCAAGTGAGTATAGCTTATCCATTCCCGCATCTGCGGGCTTGTTGTACATGTATGATTCTAAGAACTTGCGGGTAAAACTACGTGTAAGAATACACCGTCCCTTCTGGTAAATTGTCATACCACGCCAAAGCTAACCTTTCAAACTCGAGGGAAAAAACCGACACATAACTACATCATCTTTATCCCAACGTGTCATGCTGCGATTGTAATACTTCAGATGGGTTGTTGGGTCTTTTGTCCCATCATAGCATTCAAAAATGGGAGTACTACACTCATGCGGTATTGGGGCATATGCCAAGTGCATCGCCAATGGCGTTCGTCTAACTTCTTTTGACACTTCTTCTAATCGTCCACCCTCTTTATTTTACAAATTCTTTATTTCTTCCCGCATTTGCTCCATATCCTCATAGCATTTTTTCCACCTGTCATTTTGCAATCTTGAACCATCTAAATTCAATTTATCTAGTTCATTCCGCTAGCATGTGGGTTCTACTACCATTATTCTTTGATCGTTATTTGATCTCACTTTCCTTCCTGTGAGTCCACTAGAGCTTACTTCTTGCCCCCGTGTTCTTGTTGTAAATGGTTCCGTACCATACTGGACCTTTTCTCTGAGTACTTGGTTTTCTCTGTTAAAAGTGCAACTTGTTCTGCACAAGTCTGTTGTACCTTGCGCATCTCGTCCATTTCTTCCATTAATTGTTGAATGTGATCAATACTATTTTGAGAATTTTCTTCACATGAGCGACTATTTAAGTGATCTTCAGAATTGTCTATATGATCATTAATGGGTGGTTTCTCTTGTGACTCTCTCAGTATCTCAGTATTTCCCTTTGTTGAGGAGCCTCTATTGCATTACTCCCTTGATTTCCTGAATTGGCATCTTGATCTTGGATGTTTCTATGTGACACTATCCTTATTTTTGTGAATCCTTTTGAGATGTTGTAATTTTTTCTAAGCTCTGTGTTGTCTTGTTGTAGGGATTTCTTTACCAGTATTCTATAAGAGCTCAGATAATAAATTATGTGTTTCACGAGATTTTATCATTCTCAATAAATTTGCAATACCATATGATTGGAAGTAATAGTATAATTAGTTTTAACATATCATACTCAAAACAGATGACTTTGTAATTTAGTAAAAGTTTGTAAGTTGATGTGGAAACAAATTAATACCAAGCTTGAAGAAAATCCTTGATAATTTTATATTTGTTGAGAGTATAAAACAATAAAAATAAAGAATATGACCATAACGACCAAATTTATATACTCATCAACTGATTTACTGAGTAAAATTATATGTACAATTTTTCATATGAAACTTAATCATTGTATTTTAAAGGGAAGAATTTTTAAACAAAAAACGATTCAAAATTTTCTCAACAAAAATTCTGACAGGTAGAATAAATTCTTTACTACTTTCCTGTTTGTAGCTCTAAATTGTGATTACCAAAAATCTGGCGTCTTGGATCACAACCAAAAGTATTTAAATCATAGTTCTGTATGATATCTTATCATGAAATAAACTCTCATGATCATTTAAACAATAAGAATTAAACAAATAACTTAAAATAAATTGACTCAAACATTTGCATGGTTCAACAGTCAAACTGTCTACATCCACGGGAAAAGATTTGTATACATTTTATTTTACATTACTATAAGATACATCAAATAACTGATATGTTATAATATCATGAACATAATCATAATAAAAATGAACTTAAAGATTTACATAAGTTCATACCTATACTCTTTGTTATCACTTCAACGTCTTTAGCTTATTTTTTTTCCTCTTTTCCCACCCCTTTTCCAGTTTATGAGCTTGGTATTTATAGCCATTTGACATGTCCCACCAATCTACCTTTCCCCCTATTTATTCTTATCATTCTTGGTGCGATATGTAGTCCCGTAAAGTTTATTTGTGATTTCCGCAAGGCTTGATCGTTTCTCCCGCAAGTCTTAGTATGTGTACTGCTTGTTTCTCGTGATTTCTCACTGATTATCCCGCAGCTCTTCTGAAGTCTTGTATTTAAATTAATATTTTTGGATTGGGATGAATGTTACGGTCTTAATTGAATCATGACATGTTGGACACGTATCCCTTTAAAGTGAAACGTCATGCTTTAGTTCTTTTTGTTCCGCAGCTTGTAAAATCGATACGTGTTAGTCATGCATCAATATTCATTATTACTCTTTATTGAGCCATACTTTTCTGTAACCTGTTGTCAGTCGAGTAGTTAATGTTGTCTGTTTTGAGTAGTGTGCCTTACTTTCCCGCAACCAACGTGTCGATCATGCATTAATGTTGTCAGTTTCAAATTTTGTCGTGTTTATAGCTATCAATTTAATGCTTTAAAAGGCTTTGTTCAAGTGTTTCTCGTCTCATCGTAGTTCATTTCTTCTCCAATAGTTTTTTGGACACGCGTACTTCAAAATTTATTCTCTCACAGTGGTTGTGATGAGAAACTAAGAGGGGTTTTGGAAGTTAACATACACAAAAAATAAAGCATGGGTTAGAGTTTGATATGAGTCTGGATTTGGATTTGGATTGAAAACATCAGCAAGAATTGGGTTAGGTTCTTGCCGAGAAATTCACTGAAGATTGAATTTCTTGTTGTTGGTGTTGGTAGTAAAGAAAGAGAAGTCAAGTATAGATGGATTCTTTGTAGTATTGGTGGGTTTGCTTTAGATTTGATTTCTAAGCAAGTTTTTAACTGTTTGGGGTTTGTGTTTGAATACTAAGAATGGGAGATCAATGAAGGATTGAGATCGAAAATCTGTCAAGGATGATGTTGTTTGGATTCTCTCGTTTTAAAGTGGACTAAGAAAATGGAGTAGGAGAAATTCTTCATTTAATTTAAATTATTATGTCTTCAAGTGCTGATGTCATCATGCAAGTAGTTTTGAATTCTTATCAAATTGTTGTGATTAGAAATATTTTTGTTGGTATATGTTGTGTTTCTTATGTTGTTTGAAATAAAATTAATATATATATATACTTGCAACAAAGTTTGTGTTTCTGGTATGTGAGATTTTCCATGGAGTGAGAAATTACTAATTGCTAACAAACAAATTGACAAGTGAAAATGGGAATGGTGGTTTTGTACCACTTTCACTTCTTTGCTAATGGAAATTCATATATATCTATCTATGCTAATTCTTGAACTGTACTTTGGATTGTACTTTATTGTTAATTCTAGACCATGAGTTCATAGGTCTTGTAACTGTTAAGCCATGTCCCTATACAATAATCTTATTCTTTGTAGCACATTCATCAATGATGGTTCCATATGGTTCAATATATGCGGTGAACGACTCTAGAACAGTACCTTTTGAAGTTTCCATTTCTCATTCGTCTCAACTTTTATATGTCCTTTCTTTCGGGTAGTTTATGGATATTAATTTAAAAATGTTTGTTCACCCATTATGTTGATATGATACAAGTGTTAGATTATGGTCATTGGTGACTTTTCTGAAGTAACTATGAACTTGTTCTTCCATTCTCTTCAATTCTAAGTGTTGTTTGTATTCCATAAAATTACTGTGTATGTGCAGTTATAGCTTTTAGTCCATATACTTTATAATATTAAATATCCAAAAGTGATTAGATAGTAATTTGTATAGTAAGTTTTACTCCATTTATGTTTTTGTATCGTTCTAAATTTTTTTAAAAATAAGAAAACTGTCCAACTTGAATAATTTAAGTTATCTGTCGTGTATCCTACTGGATTTCTATCCATTGTGACTACGTCTCAACGCATCAAAAATAATCTAGCTATAGCCTTTGTCCATGACCATAAGTACTTGAGAGTCAAGATTATTATGCGAAAACAATTTTGAATTTTACATATTATTCATCTAGAATGGTAAGTTACTGTTTCGGTATTTGCTTTGTTTCCGTTAGTCGGTAACTTAAATTCTACCCGATCCCTTGTAGAATATGAAACGTGTGGGTATGCTGCAGGTACAAGCGTAGTACTGTTGTTCATTGAATAGCTAAGTGACTATCGTATAAGCTTAGGACTTGTAATGTTGTTAATTTAGATCAAAGTGCAGACTCTGGACTAGACAGAGTTATAGTTTATATATATCTCTGTCGGATAGGTTGGTTCACATAAAAACTGGTTGGGAGCATGCATTATTTTTCATTTGGGTCGTATGTGGGATAGGGTACAATCAAACTCTACTGACATAAGTGCGATTACGATAAGTATATATTAAGGAAACGCCAAAGATCAATAATAGAAGATCTTGGAATTTGGATCCTCACCATGGTTTGGTATGTTGTACAGTTTAGGTAGACTGTTTTTATGTTCGGAATTGTATAAAAGAAAATAATGAATGATGACTATGTATACTTTAAATTTGCTTAGTTATCATGTTTGTTTTTAGTTCACAGGAACCTTGATCCAAAGGGTTTGTTAATTATCCAGATGTTATAGTGGAGGTACTCGTCATACACTGTGCCTGGAGCATTACATGTTAAATTCGCATGTGTAATTTATCTCTTCGATGACAACTGAATTGACATAGAACACTAGTAGATGCAATATATAATGAAAATTTCATTTTCACCTTGCTTGCTTCATTTCTTGTAATATGATTCTACTATATGTTGTCCGGTACAATAACATTTTTCGGTAGCTCTTTACTGGCTATGGTTCAATATTGTGAAATTCTTGATTTTAGTGTGTTCGGTAGGCCTTTATTGGCCATGGTTCAATATTGTGAAATTCTTGATTTTAGTGATGATGAACTATGACCGTACTTGATCCCTTCGAACTACATAGGAGGGTGTGTAGGTAGCCGCTTTGCGGTACAGCACATCTGCTTAAGGTTGTTCATATCATCGGAACAAGAGTTGGTTACTGCTCGAAAGTTCATACCATCTATTTGAGGATGATTGCAACCTTGGTAGTATATATATATATCATTGGTAAGAGGTAGTTGCAGTACTGGTTGTTCATACTATCTAGTAAAGAGATGATTGTTGTTTTCCAGTTCATATCATCTGAAAAAGATAGTCGATTGAGCTTGAATAAGTATTGTGAGTTGTCAGGCCCCACTGGGAATCCAACCTACGGGTTGCAACCCCGAAGACCGTTAGCTGTAACGGTGGTTGGCTTGAAGCTTCAAGGACAACTTCGCTAGCTCCAAGGCTAATGCTAGCCCTTGGTAGCAGCGTCCCAAAGGACACGACACTCCCACTAGCATTGAAGCTAGCTATGCCTATGCTATTTACTTCCCTTAACGACGCACTAGCTTTTCTTAGCATTGGCTTAGTACCAACGCTAGTCTTATATGGCTATCTATAAAGCCTTCTTACCTGGGATTCTTAAGTGCGCCACGACTGGTCCTTGAGAACTTTTACACAATCTCAACTCCAAATACTTTTAAATTTATGCCTTGTCACTTTTAAGATGACTTATGGCCATTGAAATTACGCCATGTTACTCCAGAGCTAGTACATGACTACTAAATTTGCGAAACCTGACACTAATCAGTTTGATTATCAATCCAGTGGGTTGTGCAACTTGCTCTATTGATTTAGCAAGTCATTGACTTGACTTGACCTAATCAAAATAGTGGTGGTTTACCACTCTACTATTTGTTTACGAGATATCAAATACAACACATGGTGGGATTCTCATTGGGGTGTTGGTCTGGCGGTCTACGGCAATCGTGCGTTGTGGAAACACATCCACGAACAAGAAGGTAACAAGTAGTGGGACAGTTATAGAGCACGAGGATTCGTGGTCATACAAGTCCTCCCCAATGTAGTCGATACCGGTTATACGGGCCGGTATACCGCCGGTTTTACCGGTTTCGTAGAGCAACCGGGACAAAAAACACGATATCGGCGGTACGGTATTCGACCGATAAAATCGGCCGATATGTTGCAATACCGGTTTAACCGATACTTGTTGTTGTCCAACGATCAATTTCGACGGATTTCAACGGTACCATCAATTTCTCCCTCAACTGAGTTTCAATAAGAACCCTCGATTAATTCCTAATCTTTTCTCTTCCAATTCAATCTTTGAATTTTAATCCAAGTTTTTTAATTCAATCTAACCCACTTCAATTCTTAACTCATATCCTCTTAATTGAACTTCTTTTTCAATTTCTGAACTTAGAACCCTAATTTCCCACGGAAACCTAACTCTTCAATCTTCCATCAAATCACTCTATAATTCTAATTAAACTCTAACCCCGTGTTTCTTCATCTATCAACAACTTGATTTACTTCTCAATTTCATCAAACCCCCAATTCAATTCGAAACCCTTATTTGATTCATCTCAGAAAAACCCTAGTTCTTAATTATTCTCGAATCTAATCTCCAATCTAACACAATCATCTTCTTCTTCATCTAAAAATTCATCTTTAATTACTTAAATCTCATTTCAACATCAATTCAGAAACCCTAGCTTTATTCTCTCTTCAAATTCACTATTTCTACCTCATCCTCATCATTAGTAACACTCTCTTAATCATTCCCTTCTAGTTTCGATGTCAGAATCACAAATTTTATTCTCAATTTAATAATGGACGAAGAACAGAGGAAGAAGAGGAGGCGGAAGAGAGGGAAAAGAGAAAAGGAAGAACAGAGAATGAAATCGAAATCTCTTTTAGATTTAGGTTTTGTTAAAAAAAATTCTTATTAAGGCACACACATAATAGATGTGGGTTGCCAAGTATAATTTGATTATATTTGGGTGCCCTGAGTAAACGTGTGATCTCATTAATAGTATTTATTTGTAAAATGATTATTTTGCCCCTTGAATACAATTTAGATGATTTCTTCTTCGTTCTGTATCCGAATGATGCGTTCGAGTAGTCCATTTCTCATAACTTTTCAAGATCTATCTAATGGTGCTATTTTCGTTTCCAAATTATTATTTAATTAATTACCATTACTTAATATTTATATTTATTTATTCAAGTCAATAGCGATTAATTAGTCTCTTGACCGGTTAAATTGAGTTGACGAGCTTACGATTTCTTACAATTATCCATCCTCAAGTCAATAGAGATTACTTAATGTGAAAAAATGTTTGTTATAACGTGTTAAAATATATTTATAGTTATAAAATGAACTAGTATCTTTTTCATAAAATTATAGGTATAAAATATATGGACCGATATTTCGCCGATATTTGAAACCGAAATACCCCCCCGGTATACCGGCGTGCCAGTGTACCGCCCTCGACTGGTACGAACCGAAATCCGGTATGGACTACATTGATCCTCCCTATTTTTTGGACATGACTCCACTACAATATCCACAATCGTTACTCCTCCACTTCTTCTGTAACTTCCACCACTTATGAGAAATCACTGTGTCTCCTCCAAAATATAAATAGATGGCTTCATCTATTCGAAAATAAGAACAAAAATAAAAATAAAAGACAAGATATATAGAATTAGCGATTCATCCTGAAAATAATCCATTCTTCATCACACTACTCATCACACTGAGATTTCTCGCCCTAAAAAATAACGGTGATTGACATGATATATGGATTGGATGACCACCTTATTATCTATATTCTCATGTATCCTTATAACAACCAAATATATAGATACGTACCAACCTAGATAATTAAATAACAATTTGAAAATCAAAAAGAAAACAAATCTGCCCAAAAGTGGAGTCTTGTTGTGCGAATTATTTTATGGAATCGCCACTTGTTTAATCATGTCTATTTTAATCTCGAGTGTGAGGTGTTTCAGTATTTTTTTTCTTTCGATTTTTAAAAAATCAGCAGAGATATATATATATAAAGGTCGTAAAATCTATATGTTACCTTGTGTCAAATTTATGATTTTGATCATAATAATAAAGTCAAACCAATAGATATTCTAAATTAAACATTTGATTTATATGTCAAACTAAGAATATAAATGAATTAATGTTGCTGCTTGATATAGTACAAACTAATTAAATGTAATCATAAAACTGTAAAAACAAAATCCGATGCTGGAAAATAAGAACAACAATCGATTGATATAGAACAACAATCGACTGATGAAGGGTATTGGCTGAAGGAGGTGATCTTCCTCGGCAACCAAGTTAAGGCATCCCATCTTTTCCACTGCTTGTTCCTTATCTGGACCAGCTGTGTTCATAAACCCCATATCTTGAGCCATGAATCCAGCACTTTTACATCTGGACCAGCTGTGTTCATAAACCCCATATAAGAGAAGAACTTTAATGCAGATATATCTCAATAATTAACTTTAATGCAGATGTATCTCAATAATTATAAACTTTAATTGAGAATGGTGCCGCAAAAGAAAGTATGCAATTCGTTAAGACTCCTTGTTATGATGGTCAATCCATGCCATTACCAACCAACATCAAATTCCTCGTATGCTTCCTTATAATGACTTCCCATTATAAATACCCTTATTTACATATATTACGTACCGGGTAGGACTCATATTCGATGCAGATTCTATTACCTCTTGCACTGTCGTATACGTTCCATTTCCATACATGTCAACAAAATCATTTGGTATCACCATCTTCGAAGAACCATCAAGAAAGTTGACCCGGTCACTCGATTTCACCCATGAAAGGTACTGGCATGCGGTGATCTTTCTCTACAACCAAGTTAAGGCCTCCACATCAATGATGTCGCTCCTTGGAGGTGATATTGCAGTTGTCATGGCTAAGGAAGTTTTTTCTTTAGTTATCGAATCTTCTACCTCCACTGTTATGTAAACCTTACTTGATTTACCAAGTTTATCTAAGCATGTAATCTGGTTTGTAAAGACACAACATATGGGCATCAACGTAGGATGAATTATTCAATATGTTTTGAGATTTCATTACCACATTGTTATATATTTTTGGCACAGACTATTTCATAACATTTTAAACTGTGTAATGTGTTATTTATATAACCACCAATAGAAATTATAGATGATTGGATGGGGTGTAGAAAGGTTGCGGGATAACATGAATCGTTTGCTCGCCTTACTTTTTCATCAGTTTCTTAATTTACTTAATCATCATATTATCAATACCCTATATATGGCACGGGCTATTTCACACGTTTATTACCTCTGTATGATGTCTAGTACAACCACCATTGGCTACTAAGCTTTACCCTCTTTCCTCTCTGTAAATCGGTTCCTTTAATGACTCAAAAATATTTTTCATAGATTTTTCTTAATTCTCTTGATGATTTTGATCAAACTTCATTCATTCCTTTTCTGTTTCTTTTCAATTCAACAGTTTGTTTTCCAAATTTATAATGAATACTTAATTTTTTACAGGTTTCTTGATTTAAAAACATGGCTATCATCCAGTATTGGACCCTTGTACGCAGTTTACTCAACTTTCTCTCGACAGTTTTGTCTTATAATACAGTTTTGCAAATCATTCCCCCAGTATGGTTTCGTATGAGTATGTATCAGTGTGCTTATCATTGAAAATCTCTTGAACATGTTTCTATTCATCAGAGTCAACCGATTCAACCCACCTTAATTATTTTCAGATTTCAAATTCATAGTCTCCCTCCAGTCCTATTCCGGGATTGCTGAAATTATTATTTTCATTCAAAAATCATGTGGTCAAATAACACCAGTACAAAAACTTGCATATCTACCAGTTATTCCCTGCATTATATTAGGAATCAAGATATCTACCAAAATATTTTTTTAGATCTTTTTCACCCTCCAAGTCTAGACAAATACAAACACAATTTTTTATACTCGTTCATTTCCATATATCTTTTACCATCCCAGTATAATTTCTGCACAATGGAAGCAACATCAAACAATCCGGTCAAAAGTATTACTGATCAAATGAGAAAAGCTAGTATTAGGAGACAGTTTGTCAACCCATCTAGAAGTGCTATTGGATCTGCAAAAAATTTATCTGAGGAAGCTGAAAGATGGTTTAATATTTTGATTGGGAAACTTATAACTGAAGATGACCTGGATACGAAAAAGGTGTAGGGGGAACTAAACTTACTTTGGAAAAAATGGAGAAGAAAGGAAACCAGGGTTGTGGGTAAAAACTATATGTCTTTAAATTCACAAATCAAAAAGACATGAATGAAGTACTGAAGAATTCTCCCTGGAATGTCATGCGCTGTCTCTTGGATTTACAGATATATACTACGGGAGTCTATTTTGATAAATGGAAATTTTAAAAACAAGAATGGATGATGGAATTCAAAAACCTACTTCTTGGGCACCACCATGAAGCAGTTGTGAATGAAGCTATTGAAGATCTTGGTAAAAAGATTTATACTGCCCAAAGAATTGCAGGCCTCGGTTTGGTAATATGATAACAGTAAAAGTAGAAACAGATCTTGACAAACCACTTAAGAGAGGATAGTGGTGGAACACTAATTCAGGTGATGCTACTTGGATTAGGTACCACTGGCTTAAGCACTCACATTTTATGCGCCAAATGCTATACTGTGGATCATAATGATGCTATTTGTGAAGAGGCTGTAGAATTTTTAACACAAAGAGCAATGTCAATTGATGAATATGAGCAATAATTTATGGAGAATAACATAAAGCATGATCCAAGATATGAGGTTGATGCTGCTAGATAGGAGGGAGAATATGACATAACCGAAAACTCTTCAAGAGAATATATGGATGCGGGAAATATAAGAACCAATAAAAGAGCTAGAAACCAACCTACAATCAAAACTGGTTCTGAACCTTCACTTTATTCTCCTGTGTTGACTTCTAAAGATAGTAGCAAAAATAACAGTGATGTCGCTTCCTCAAAAACTACTCATACTCCACATATGGAAAGAATTGGGATGGATGGAAAGATAAATAAGAAACCTGTTACAAGGGAGAATACCATTTTGAATCAAGAGATGACTACTCCCCTGGTAATTGATCAAAACTTTAAGCTTATTTTTATTAAAATATCATACTTTAAGGTTTGTTTGGTTCAAATTTCTTGCATTAATTTTAATCAATATTCTTTGTCCCCGCATTTCTGCATTGCTAAGTACCAATATCCTGTTACCGACTTAAACTTTCTAAATTTCAAAAATATTAATCTTTATATTATGAAGATTATCTCTTTGAACTGCCAATGATTTTTAGGTAAAGACATCAGAGACCATTTCCACCACTTAAACTCGTACTCTCCAGATATTATTTTTATCTCAGAGACTAAAATAAATGGCAACAGAATAATGAACATCACTAGATTTCTTAGAATGCCAAATAAGTGTTATGTTCCATCTATAAGCACAGCTGAAAGTCTTATTATTCATTGGAAATATGGTTTCACCCTAGATATTGTTCATACTTCTGACAGGATGATCCATGCTTTAGTTAAAAATGATCCGGCTAAAGGTGAGTGGTTGATTTCTTGTGTCTATGGCACTCTCTATAAAAATAAACAACCAAGCCAATGAAACTATATAAGAGACTTGAGTAAAAATGTTGTTAATCCGTGGGTGCTCATAAGAGACCTAAATATTACTTAGATTTGTCAGAAAGGAATACTAGCTCTAGTTCCACATCTTCTTCTGAAATCTTAAAACTTATAAGGGATTCTGACTTTTTAGACATGGGTTTTAGTGGAAATCCTTTTACCTAGACTAGCAATAGGCATGGGACTGGTACAATAAAGTCGAGATGAGATAAGGATCTAACTAATAGTGAGTGGACTGTTAGCTACCCTGATGCAACTCTAGATCATTTTCCCCAGATTGGATCATATCATGCTCCGATTCTTCTCAACTTATATAGTCATTCTAATTTTACAGGTAGAAACTGGAAAAATTTTGAACGTTGGCTTAAAAATGATGCATGTATGAATGAGATTGTAAATGCTTGGAATACTTACCATGCAGATCCTACAACTTTTATTCTCTCAAAAAAAACTCTCAAACACTAGGCATCATTTGTCCAAGTGGAATAAGCTTGTTTTTGGAAACATTAACTCAAGAATAAGTGATTTGCATCAAAACCTCACTCTCTTACAAGCTTATGACTCACATGGCAACAATACAACTGAGGTACAAAACATTGAGGCATAAATTGAAAAACTGAATGATATTCAAGCTAGTTCTAATATGCAAAAGTCTAGAGATCATTTCTACGATGACATGGAAAAGAATTCCAAGTACTACCATATTCGAGCTAATCAAAGGAAAGCTAGAAATAGAATAGACTATTTATAAGCTTCAGATGATACTTGGTGTCAAAGCATGGACTCTATTGAGCATCTCTCAGTTAATCATTTTCAGAAGATAAGAACATCTGTAAATCCAGCTGATAGTTTCAACTTTCTTCAACATATTCCAACTTGCATTACTCAGGAGAATAATGATGAGCTGACGTCTATGCCATCTGATAAGAAAATTCACTATGCCCTTATGACCATAGATCCTTGGACATCTCCAGGTCCAGATGGATCCCCACCAAGGTTTTACCAGTCACAATGGCAGGTTGTACATGGTGATATATGTAAAATGGTTAGGTATTTTTTCCATCCAGGCTTCCTTCTAAAGTAGCTTAATAAGACCAGAGTTACTCTTATACTTAAAACTACCACTCCTCACAGGACGGAAGAATTAAGGCCAATTGCTTTATGTAACACAGTTTACAAGCTCATATCAAAAATCATAGCCCTGCGACTCAAGAAGCACGTGACAGAAATCATATCTCCTATGCAATCTTCCTATGTTCCTAGAAGATTCATTTATGAGAATGTTTGTTTGGCTCAAGAACTTGTTCAAGCCATGAAAAAGAAAGGAGGTAAATATGGACATTTAACTTTGAAGAAGGATATGTCGAAAGATTTCGACAGGATAAAGTGGAACTTTCTTTAGAGGTGTTAAAGAAGTTTGGTTTTAATGATAAATTCTTCCAGCTTATTCATCAATGTATAAACACAATTGAAATTGATGTCATGCTAAATGGTTTTCCTACTAAAGCTTTCAAGCATTCTCGAGGTATACGGCAAGGCGATCCTCTGTCCTCATATCTATTTATTTTATTAATGAAGGCTTTCTCAAGATTCCTTAATCACTATGAAGTTACAAACCAGCTTACAAGTATAAAAATCTCAAAATCTGCTCCAAAGATAAACCATATTTTATTTGCGGATGATTGTCTTCTATTCTGCAAGGCTAATTTGGATCAAACCAATAAACAACTTTAAGTAATTGTGGACTTCAGTGCTTGCTCCGGTCAGCTGATAAACTTTAATAAATCAGCAGTTTACTTCAACAAAAAATGCGACATCAGTGGGATTCTTCAAGTTAGAGAGATGGACATTAGTGAGGAAAAGTATCTTTGTCTTCCATTCTTTGTTAGCAGAAAGAAAAAAGTTTATTTTTCTATTCTCATAGATAAATAGACTCCAAGCTAAGAAAGTGGAGATGCACAAATATGTCAGAAGCAGGGAGGTATGTAATGGTGAAGAATATCACTAATGTTATCCCAGTGCATCATATGATCATCTTCAGATTACCAGACATCACTATTGTAAAAATAAATTCTACTCAGGAAGTTTTTTGGAGGAACAAAAAAACAAATAAAGGAAAATATGTCATCTCTTGGAAAAATTTAATAGACCAAAAGAGGAGAGAGGATTGGGTTTTCGTGTCCTTAAACTCTTTTATAGAGCTTTGCTAGAAAAATCAGCACGGAAGCTTTAGACTAATGATTCTTCCATATGGGGTAAGTCCTTATCTTCCAAGTACTTTCCTAATGGTCAAATTTTTAATCTCAAAGAGAAAGCTAATGCTAATTGGTTATTGAGGAGTATTACTTCTGAGTTAAGTTTCATTCAGGGATACAGTTGTTGGAACCTTGGTAATAGGAAAAAGATTTTAATTTGGAAGCACAGGTGGATTTCCGGAACTACTAGAACCTCCCATTCCCAAACAAGGAGTCACTAATCACCAACATTAATCATATGTGCATCAACTCTTCTCTGCAACCTTTGGTATGTGGGACATAAATGTTATTTATGCTTTATTTGACTCTACTACAGTTGGATTGATTCTTAATATTCCAATACATCAAATCCATTAAGGCAAAATGATTTGGACTCTTGAAAGGAATGGAAAATTCACTGTGAAGTCTGCCTACAGGAAAATATATGAGGAGGTAAACCATAATCATTCAGTGGGTCACATAATGCAACAAATTTTCAAGAAACTTTGGAAGCTCCCTTCACTTCCAAGAATTGACCAATTCTTGTGGAAATTCGTCAAAAATATTCTTCCAACAAAAGATAAGCTAGTGGAAATCATTTCTGACATGAATGCAAGTTGTCCTTTTTGTTCTCTAATTATGAATCTCCTGCGCATATTATCTTAGAGTGCCCTTTATCCAAGGCTGTTTGGTTCTCCACTTTGGGTTTACAGACTAGTATGGGTATAAATCTTGAAGATTGGTTCTGTGATTAGTTTGACAGATCATTAATGAAGCAAATCACTGAGAAGCAGATGTGTGAAATAGGAATTGTTGCCTGATGCATTTGGTAAGAAAGGTGTGACAAAGTTTTCCAAGGGACTGATTGTACTCCTGAAAAATCATTCTGAAGTGCAAAAAATTCATTGTTGATAAACAAGCTAGACCAGAAAAGATAAGAAAAAGAGATGCTAGAAAAAGTCGAGAAACTATTCATTGGATTGCTCCTCCTATGGGATTTTTTACTATTAATTCATATGGTTCTTTTGATGATAATAATAAAACATGTGGCATTGGACTGATCCTTCGTGATTTTGCAGGGTCTCATCAGGGTTCAAAATGCATCTATCTAACTGAAGTTGCAAGCGTGGAGCGGGTTGGGGGATTATGGGTGACAGTCAACTGGGCAAAAGACATAGGACTAGAGAGAATCTGTTTTGAGCTTGAATCTAAGTGTGATAGACGCGGTGAATAAAGAGAACTGCAACCTGGACTGGAGATTGCATAATATTATTCTTGATATTAAACTTATTTTTAGGGAATTTTCCTCATGTCCATGTAGTTTTGTGCCTAAGGAAAGGAACAAAATAGCTGACATATTGTCAAAGCTAGCGAGAGTTGAGGGAATGAGTGGAGTCTGGATCACCTATCTTCCCAACAATATCATTATGCAATTGCTTGAAGATGTATCTTATGTAATTCTCGATACATTCTTTTTTATTTATATATTCGATTGTTAAATTTGAATTACATCTAAACCTTTTAGAGTTCAAACATCTAAACATTACAATTCAAATACTTAATGCAATTAAACCATATATAAAATTAATGTGCCAATTATAAACTACCAAACCTTTACAGGTATATGTACTTACTAATGTGCCCAATATAAACTGGCAAACACTTCACGAGGTATATGTATTTACTAATGTGCCCAATATAAACTGGCAACCACTTCACGTATACGTATAATAACTACATATGCAAATGGAAAATAAAGGCTTGTAAAAACCGATGTCCTAATCACAGATTTGGGTTGTTATCGTTAATCTTTAATATCATTTTAAAAAAAAATCCTGTAATATTTTATACATTTTTCATAATACTATTTTATAAATTTTATTCTTCAATTGTTTACCGAACAATCTTATCATAATTTCACATGTATATTTATTTGCATTTTTCTCAATGAAAATATTTCACATGAATTGTTGGAATTAACAAAATGAAAAAGAAAAGAATCTTTCATTAATTGATTTTATCTTTACAAAACACTATATATACATGTCATTATCTTGTGACATGTGAAGACCATGTGAATGCCATGTGAATATCTATGTGGAGTAATGGCTCATCATGTCTAGTCAACATCCTTTATGTGTTGGCTATTATCCCCCCTCAAGCACAAGGGGTTTGAAACCATCTTGAGCTTGCTCCTTAGCATGTTGAATCTTGAGCCTGGTAGACTTTTGGTGAAGATATCCGCTAGTTGGGTCGTTGTGTGTACATAGAAAACATCTAAGTTTTGGGCCTGCACCGTTTCTCTTACAAAATGGTAGTCAAGATGGACATGCTTCATTCTTGAGTGTTGGACTGGGTTTGAAGCCAAGCTTATTGAACTTATGTTGTCACAACCGATTCTTGGTGGTCCTATAGTTTTGAAATGTAAGTCATTCAAAAGATAACATAGCCATACCATTTCCGCCGCCGTGTGTGCTAACGTTCGATATTCCGCCTCTGTGCTTGATCGTGCGACCGTTGTTTGTTTCTTAGAAAACCAAGAGATCAAGTTAGATCCCAAGAATATTTCATAGCCATCGGTGGACCGTCGATCATCTATACATCCAGCCCAATCTGCATCCGAATAGCCCACTAACGTTTTTGATCCCTTTGTGAACCATAGCCCAATGGATAATGTGCCTTTTACATATCTTAGGATGCGTTTTGTTGCCTCTAGGTGAGATGTTCCAGGATCATGCATATATTGACACACAAGATTGACGGCAAATGAAATGTCCGGTCGTGTCCATGTTAAGTATTGTAATGCTCCGACTAAGGACCGATACTCCATTGGGTCATCCAAAATCTCTCCTGATGTTTTTGTTAGAGTTGTGGAAACATCAATGGGTGTATTGCAAGGATTGCATCCATCCATTTTGTATTTAGTTAGCAGGTCCAAGGCATATCTTGTCTGGCCCAGCAACAGTGAGTCTGCACCTCTAGATACCTCCAGGCCCAGAAAGTAGTGAACCTGTCCCATATCCTTGACTGGAAGGTGTCTCTGTAGATGATGTATAACATGTTGAATGTGGTCCTTTGAGTTCCCAGTTAGTAGAATATCATCCACATATATCAGTGCTACAGCGATTACTGATTTGTTGTTATGAACAAACATATATGTGTCTGCCTTTGATTGTGCAAATCCGAGTGTAGATAGATTTGAACTGAGTTTATCATACCAGGCCCGTGGCGCTTGTTTGAGCCCATATATTGCTTTATGTAGTAAACATATAGCTTTGGGCCTTTCCTGATCTATGAAGCCTGGTGGTTGAGTCATATACACTACCTCTTTGAGAGTAACATGTAGAAAAGCATTCGAGACATCTAAGTGATTAATAGTCCAGTTGTATTGAACAACAAGAAACATTATTACTCTTATTGTTACCGGTTTTGCTACTGGGCTGAACGTGTCTTCGTAGTCCAGGCCTGGTTTTTGATGATACCCTTTTGCAACTAATCTGGCTTTGTGTCTAGCTACACTGCCATCTGGGTTGT
Organism: Papaver californicum; assembly: GCA_023531435.1. Taxonomy (NCBI): domain Eukaryota; kingdom Viridiplantae; phylum Streptophyta; class Magnoliopsida; order Ranunculales; family Papaveraceae; genus Papaver; species Papaver californicum. The sequence continues at coordinate 3,387,834 of JAJJMC010007730.1, forward strand.
ATTTGACCCGAAATACCCATTTGCATCCCACTACATTAGCCTGGTCAGATATATCCACAAGAGACCATGTTCCAGCATCTAATAAGGCTTGATATTCAGTTTTAGCTGTTGCATTCCAGACTGGGTCTCTGTTGGCAGATGTGATACATGTTGGAACAGCAATAGAATCACCAAATAGTGCTGAATGTATTGGGTACCTGGTAGATTTAAGAGACCTGGGCCTGCTAATGCCTGTTTTCCCTTGTGATCATGCTGTGAATATTTTGATCTGTAGTAGAATTATCTTCCTAGTGGTTATAGTATGATCTATTGTTGAGTTAGAACTTAGCTGAGGATGACTAAAGATTGTAGGAGGCTGCTTTGTAGTAATTGAACTAACCAGATTGGAGTAAGGGAACTCTGTTTCATCAAATGTTACATCTCTTGATATGTAGACTGTTCTTGTTGTAGGGTCCAAACATCTATATCCCTTTTGGTGCAGACTGTAGCCTAAGAACACACAACATTTGCTTCTCTGTTGTAACTTATTTGTGGTGTAAGGCTTTAACCATGGATAACAGCTCCATCCAAAAGCTCTTAAAAATGAGTAATCTGGTGTCTTTTGAAACAATACTTGATAGGGAGATTTATATTCTATGGACCTAGTTGGTAGTCTGTTGATCAAGAAGTTTGAAGTCTGTAAGGCATCAACCAAGAAACATGTAGGCAACTTAGACTGAGACAGTAGTGTCCTTGTAATGTCTAGAAGGTGTTTATGCTTCACTTCTGCTACTCCATTTTGCTCAGGGGTATGTGGACAGGACATTTCATGTGTTATTCCTCTAGTGGCACAGAAGTCTTCTAGGAAGTGATTTACAAATTCTCCTCCATTATCAGTTCTAATAGTAACTACTGGATGAGATAACAAGTTTTCAATTCTCTTAACAAACAGAACAAACACATGCTTAAATTCAGACTTGGAGGACAATGGCAAAATCCAGCGATATTTGGAATATTCATCAATAACATTTGCATAATACATGTTTCATGATGCAGATACTACATGACATGGACCCCAAAGATCTATATGCAATAGCTGAAGAGGTTTATTTGCTACAGAATGAGACATAGTAAAAGGTAGTTTATGACTTCTACAGATTTGACAGTCCATACATGATAAGGGTTTACGTAAAGGACTGGATAGATGTAAGATATGACATAGCTTTTGTAAAGCCTGGAATGATGGATGGCCAAACCTCATGTGAAGTGTAAGAGTATCAGATTTTGTAGATGATAGTGCTTGTGGAGCATGATTGGAGTTGCTGAATAAAAAAGGGTAGAGACCGTTCCTATGTGGACCTTGGAAAAGTAATTTCCCTGTGGTCTTGTCCTTCACATAGAAACCAGATGAATCAAATGTTAATGTGCAATGATTATCATCAATAAATTTCTGAATAGATAGGAGGTTATGAGATGCTCTAGGGACAACTAGAACATTATTGAGTATGAAAGAGTTAATACCAGTAGACTTTCGAGTATTACCTAGATGTGTGATCTGCATACCTTCCCCATTTGCAGTTTGTATTGTCTTTGTGCCATCATATGGTGTGTATTCTTGTAGTAATTTGCAATCAGATGTGATGTGGTTGGTAGCACCACTGTCTGCTATCCACTCCTCTTCACCAAAAATATCAGCTGCAGCCAACATCGCCGTGAGATTTGCTGGTGGTGTTCTCCCTTGATAAGAAAAATTAAGCCTCTGTGTGCAAGTGGTAGCTATGTGACCTGGAATGTTGCAGATTTGACATATTGGTTTATTAGTCAGACTTACGCCTCTGTCAATCATTTGTTTATGAAATATTGTTGGATTTGGATTTCGTTGTCCATAGTTCATATTTCTCTGATTAGTTCTGTGATACCCCCGATGATTTGAAGGAGAACCTCTGTTGTAGTTTCTTCCATAGTTAGTGAAGAAGGCCTTTGCATGATGCTCCTCTTTTTGAATCTTTATGCGTTCTTAAACAACAGTCTCTTCACTCTGAAGATTGTTGTGAAGTTCGATGCAAGTTACTGGTGGATTTCTGTGACGCATCGACGTTGCGAAGGGGATGTAGTCATCATTAAGAGCTTTGAGGGTAATAACAACCAGTTCTTTATCACTGACTATTTCACTAGCAGATACCAGTTGATCAGAAAGATTTTTAATTTCATGAATCAGAGAAGAAACTGATCATGTTCCTTGAGTGATGGAAAGAAGTTTGGTTCTTAACTGAATGGAATGGGTTGAAGAAGCTCTGCCAAAACGATTTTCAATGTTTTGCCAGAGAGAGGCTGAAGTTGTTGAATGAGTGAAGTATGCGATGATTGAATCAGAAATTGTGGAGTTTATCCACATGGTAATATTTGAATCTTCATCAATCCACTCAGTATAAAGAGGATTTTCAACTCCGTTTTGTTGATTTCTCTGATTAGTGAACTGTGGAGGACAAGGATAAGAACCATCTAGGAATTTTTTAAGCTTGTATTTTTGGATTATTGGATTCAGGAGATTTTTCCAAACAAGAAAGTTTTCTTCTGTTAACTTCAAATGAATGAAGTTATAGAGTTGATTCAGAGGTATCTTAAATAAAAGATTTGATGTAGTATTTTCCATGATAGAAGATGAAATAGGTGGAAAGGTTTCAATCATATAGTAGATCAGAAGATTTGATAGAGAACAGAAATATTCTAGATCAGGAACATGAAATGATCAACTCAATTACAAACAAGAAAATCTGGGTAAAGATTATCAAGAGTAGATTTGATACCTCTTAATAGTATAAAACCAGAATTTCTAGTTTGTATCTTCAAGATCAGAGAAGATGTTAAAACTAATAGAAGAAGCAGAGAGAATAGTTGAGAAATTTAAAAGCAGAGAGAAGTAAAAGATTTACCTCTTGTTCTTGTGCATCTTATATATTGATGATTTGATTTCTCAGAAGTTTTCCTGTGTTAAATGCTTCTCGAGATTCTCTGTGAATTAATGAGATCCACTAACTTTTGTTTTCTGACTATCAATTCAGAAGAAACCGTTGGTTTCTTGATATTTCTTCTGTATTTGATTAAATCAAAGGGCATGCGTCTGACATTAATGATGTTGACCGAACACAGATAATGAGAAAGAGTAAAAATTCAATACTGCGTTAGCTGTTTTCAAAAGAAAGAATGAACGCTGCTGTTTCCAATGCTCTGATGAATCACGCGTCTGACAGCGTTGAACAGCTATTATGATTTAGCAATTAATGCTTCAAGAATCAAGAGAAAGCGTTTCTTTCCAAGAAAATTTAATGAGTAATTTTTTTCTTTTTGTCTGGCTTGAAACAAGAAATATCAAGAAATGAGCGAAGAAGAAGATGATGTTTTCAATTGTTTGCCATTAATGGCATTCACAGATCTTAAAGAAAAAGAATTTAATTCTTCTTTAACGTTTTCCCAAGAAAATGCTCTGATACCATGTTGGAATTAACAAAATGAAAAAGAAAAGAATCTTTCATTAATTGAGTTTAATTGATTTTATTTTTACAAAACACTATATGTACATGTCATTGTCTTGTGACATGTGAAGACCATGTGAATGCCATGTGAATATCTATGTGGAGTGATGACTCACCATATCTAGTCAGCATCCTTTATGTGTTGGCTATTATGAATTTCACACTATCTTTGGTATTTTTATGATTCTAATACCAAATGGTGATTCTTACCAAAGATCCTAAGATGAATGATATTTCCTTCCGATTCTGGAAAAGAATTATTATCAGTTTTTGGATTTCGATCTATTTTTAGGTTAAAATAAGAAAATGATAATAAAAAAATTTCAAAAATGAAGGTAGTATTTTTTAGTTCACTTTCCAATAATAGTATACACATGATTTTTTTCTTCATAAAAAAAGTTGCTGACACGGTCTTTTACTCTACTCTACCAATATTTTAGGTACAATGAATGCCGAAGGAAAATATTTTGTACCGCTAAGGCCTTGAAAGAAGTGACCAGCCATTAAAAGCTACGGTCTCTTTGGATCTTCTTGATCTCCATAGAAACTTCATTTTTAATCTACTCGATCCTTTCGTCCCATATGCCATCTACCAACTTCCAAGTATCACTCATAATTTAAGTCTGTAGATGAGATGAATAAGATAACTTGGTCATTTTCAATTACATTAACATCTTAGTATTATAGAAAGATCATAGTCAACGTTTATATGATGTACCTCCAATGGACGTGGCGCACCAAATGTTGCAAATCCTACATTTCCAGGAGCAAACGTAACCCTCACTGAGAATGAAATTCCATGAATTCTTCATCTTCCCGCATAAATAAGTGACGGATATTCATCTACCGGATGTGGCTGAAATTATGAGCACAGATAGTTAATTGAAGCAACTATTTTTTCTAGCTGACATAACATTTCCAACATAAGGATTAAACAAAACAGACATCTGAATGGAAATCTGCCTCCATTCCAAGTAAAATTGCAATGTGAGAAGCAGGCAGGAATAATATAATGACTGTCTGGAATCTGGAGAAGACCTAATTCTTGGCAAAAGTGATATGTAACATCTAGGACAAATAAACTTACATAAAAGAAGCACTGGACAAATAGACGGGAAAAAAGACAGAAGATATGAAGGACGCCATAGAAAAGGTCAGAAGTTATGGCTTTCAAGAGAGAGTTTAACGAGTGTTTTCCATTGTCCAGATAATAGATAAAAAATCCCAAAAAATTTCAACGAGGAGCCCATGTTAAATGCGAATCCAGGTTTACTTGGAAAATGGAAATGTTTACATAGTGAACAACATCACATCTGCAATTGCTCGATGCAGCAACTGGAATGTTTATCTACCACCTAGAAAGATGGGCCAATAACAACTTACTAAACACTATCACAACTACTTTATTTTCATAATCAGAAGTGTCTAAAAATTATTAGACATACAGATTAATACTCCCTACGTCCGGAATAGGTGATCTAGTTTAAATTTACACAATTCTTAAGACAAAGATGAAAGAATAATTTCATATTATTTTTTTCATATTTATCCTCAACAAAAATCCCAATACCAACTATACTTTCCCTCCAAACTCAGATTTTTCAAATCGACAAATTTAAATTTCGTTCGACGTTACACAAACCCAACAATCCATTTGGTCGATTTTCTCAACATTTTATTCGTCAGAATTTCAAAATACCTAATAATCAGTTTGATTTGTATAAGAAAAATCAAAAGTATATTCACTTTCAAATCAATTTGAGATCATAATCAACTACAGAAACAGAGTTTCAAAATCAATCCGAGATCTCCCTTCATTCCTAAACTTCAGGTGATTCATCAGATCTCTACCTGAAATAAGATGTATTTCAAATCTGAAAAATACTCAATCCAAGTTCTCAAATCTGGAGTACTATAAAGATTTGAGTTTCTCAAATCAGGAATATCAATTTGAGATTCAGAATAAACATAGAACTTCTAAGGTAAATCTCTAAATCATTAACTCATTTTGTAATCACTTGAAGCTGTGAATCATAGTAGCAGATGTAAAAAACCACACATGTAGGAGCAATCACTTAATTTTAACTGCATATCTGAAAACTATAATGAAGTGATGAAATCTTCTGGCAATTCGGTTGTAGCTGGCTTTCTCTGGATAGAGGACTCAACCTATTTTACTGCCAACATCATGATGACCATTGAAATACAATATTAGCTTTATCAATTGATAGAATGAGTGAGAGAAGAAAGACATTCTACCAGTAATAACTCAAACTACTGTAGTACTCAAGATATGAGTGTTTAATATGAAGAAAAAGTTTAAGATATAGAATTGTGTTTAATATTCTTAAGATTTTACCGACTTAACATGAAGAAAAAGTTGAAATCTGAGGAAATACTTACAGGGACATGAGAATCTCTAGCATTTCTCTTAGCATGGGTAGGAGGGAAAACTGTGTAGACAAGAACAAAAGTACCGACAATTTCAGCACCAAGACCACCAAAAGTGCAATACCTTTGTGATCAAATGAGAGGTATCTGAGAGTTATAATAGTTCTATTGGCGTGGATTGTTATCCTACATACCTAGTTGAACTCTGATCTTTGACATTGACAGATAACTTATACGTTGCTTAAAGTATAGTCATCATAAACTAATGAACTTTAACTGAACTAATTAGCAATATTTTTTGAATTAATTAAGGTGATGGTGATAATAGGAGCTGGAGGAGATGGAGTTCATTATGATCAACGAAGAGATGGAGGAGATTGAGTTCATTACAAATGACAAAGAGCTGGAGGAGATGGATTCAAACCCTTGTTTCCCAGAAACAATCACAGATTCTCTCTTGAAAACAACTCTTGAAGAAACAACACATGGTGGAGAATCAGGTTTTGCCACCAGAAACAAGAAAAAGCTCACAAATGAACAACGACTAACTATTTTCCATTTCTTATTGAAGGAGAGCAACAAGGGAAGACTGCAAAATGGCTCGGTCCTAATAGCAGCACAACTATTTTTAGTATCAGAATCTACAGTAAAACGTATATGGAAACGAGGAAAAGAGTGTGAAGCGAAGAATTTACCTGTTCACGTATCTTCACGAAAACCAACCATAGTTGGTGATAAACTTAGGGAGGTCGATTTGAGCAAGATTCAGGAAATTGTATACGATGATGCACTAACATAAGGTCCCTTGCCAAATCCTTGAACATGCCCAAATCAACTGTACATAAACTAGTTAAGAAAGGAGCAATTAAAAAATATATGAATGCAATAAAACCCGCATTCACAGTAGATATCAAGAAGACACGGTTAGAATTTTTTTTGGGAATGCTCGAGCCAAGCCCTTACAAGGATGATTTGATGATCAAAGGCATGTATGATGCCATACACATCGATGAGAAGTGGTTCTACATGACTAAAACCACATAGAATTACTACCTTCTTCTGGGAGAAGCTGAACCCCATCGCACTTGTCAAAGAAAGAGATACATTAAAAAAGTAATTTCTTGGCAGGAGTTGTCCGTCCTAGGTTTGATGAATTTGGAAATGAAGTCTTTGATGGAAAAATAGACCTATTCCCTTTTGTAGTAAAGGAGGCAGCAAAGTGAGCGAGCAAGAATCGTCCAGCTGGAACACTTGAAGATAAACCGGTTGAATCAATGAATAAAGAAATTACTATAGCATATTTAATTAAGAAGTTCTTGCCAACGATTCCGGAGAAGTGGTCAAATTATAATGGGGAAACCATGTATATCCAACAAGATAATGCGAAGCCACATGTCAAGATAAAGGATAAAGAATTCTTAAAAGAAGCGGCAAGAGAAGGGTTTGATATTAGGATAATATTTCAACCTTCGCAAAGTCCCGATATGAACGTTCTTGATCTTTGGTTCTTTAGGGATATACAATCTCTATAGCACCAAGAGGATCCCACTAGTGTATTTCTATTAGTTGTGGACAAAGCATTCAATGAGTTATCCTCAAAATCTATGAATGATGTATTTCTCTCATTGCAACTATGCATGGTAGAGGTGATAAAGATTCATGGTGGAAACAACTATAAGTCGCAGCATATTGGAAAAAAGAGATTGGCCCGGATCGGTGAACTTCCTACTCAAATCGAAGTTAATAAGGATTTGGTAAGGGAAGCAACTTGTTACCTCTCATGTTTAAGATTTTTCTGCAAGGATGAGAATACTGCTGGAGGAATACATGGCAACGATGTCATTATATAGTTTCTGCAACAAGCCTTCCAGCTGCTAACATAGTTTCTCCAGCAAGAAAACTCGAATGATTTTATCTACATATACAAACAGTCACAATAAGTTTTCCATTTTTTCAGTCATAACAATAGTACTTAGTAAATGCTAACACCAAAAATTATAAGGTTTCACGCATATCATCTGCAGCAACAAGAAATCTCCACGCTAAAAGGTATCCTTACTGATGCAAGTTGTTGTACCCTTTGAATGAAGCTCGACAGGTTTCAAGATAAATTACCTTGGGAGACCGTACAGAACCAGAATGGTTGTAACCTCACATTTCCGTGTAAGCTTTTGTTGATGCACCTGCATACCAATAAGTTTGTTTCTCCCGATTTTAGCCTTCTAAGTATCTATTTATGTTTCAAAAATAAAACACTAAGAATGCATATACAAATAAAAATTTGATACTTTGTGAGTCACTAGGAAGATTAGTTACAAAGTAAAATAACATGAATACATACATTGCTAGCAGTCTGCACCTGAGAAAGACATAAATCCCTTGTCTCTGGCATATGATGATAACCCTTGTCAATTCTCGAGTGAATAACTCAGACACCTCAACTTTCATATCTGCAGGCATCACCCGAGGATTGTCCCACTAGCATAATGAACTAGAAGAAAACGAAGAAGCATGAGTTAATCAAAGAAAAAGAATGACCACTGCCGGGAAGACCTGCTGTAATAAATTAGACAAGGAACAAGAATGTCTAATCCGTAATGACTGTACCTTGAATGTAATTAACTCTCCATCGGGCTAATTACCATTTCTATGGCTAAGAATGTCGATCCATCAGGCCAATTCTTTTTATCAGCTTGGTGAGACCAATTTTGTGTTTCTTGGGCTAATTACCATTTCTCTGGCTATCTACAAAAAAAAAGTCAAGATATCATTACTGAATCGTATACCACATGTTTCTTTAGTAATATAAGTAGCATGTTACTAGTAGATTATAGAAGTCCACTAACAACCAAAACATGATCGGGGGAGTTTTAATACTTTTGTTATTTTTTCCAGGTCATCCGTTCCTCCATCAGTTATGTTATCGCCAAATAAAAGTTGTTCAGCACAACGACCGCCATGGGCAACAACCATTTGCATTTGCAGGTACCCAAATGTTGTATACCCTTGGTCAATCATATCTTCCCTCTGATAAAACACGGATATTGCAGTCTCCTGCGCTAGTCGGAAATGATCAAATTAGAGATCCCTTCCCACACAGAATTAACTAACAACTATATAAGAAAATAACCAATATAAGATGTCAACACCTTACCACCAGGAAGCAGCTGTGGAAATGCATGCCAATCAAATCGAGGAACAAGTGGGCTAATAAATATATGTCATGTCTCATGTACAGCCAACAATTTCTTCTTTTCAAGTGATATTTGTGTTACAAAGAGAATAAACAAATCAGACAATTAAAGGTGCAGTGGATCACTTATAACCCGCGAAAAGTACAGACAATACTTTGATATCAATACTAGACATAAACACATACATTCTAGGCATAGACTTCGTCCATCTCTCAAAGAAATGTATCTTGTATTCCATGACTTCATCAAATAGTAAGCAACATTAAAAAACGGATTAACGAAATTGTATATACTCCTCTTGCAAATGCACAACTATATTGGGAATTTATACCTCTAACAGTTCACAACTACAGCAACGAGCAGTGCAATTGTATTCGTGCGAAGGACAGTACTTTTGTTGCCAAAAGGCTCTCATCCATCCTAAATAATTAGAAGACCTAATTTCACGGTTGCAACCACAACAAAACCTACAAGGTTCATCCATACGCACGTTAGCAAGATCAATCAAAAAAGGAGTTGAAACTAATAAATGTGAGTACTAATTCTACTTGATGAGACAACAAAAATGTGAATGAATGGAGAAATTTGAGAGACGGGTCTAGCTACAAAGAACCTATGCCTATATCAAGGAAATATTGAGACTGAGCATGTGGATACGAAGACTTGTTTAAGCTCTCCTGAAGTTGTCTAGCGAGGTCCGCGTCATGGTCAGTAGACCTTCTGTAGCCTGAAGAATGATGCAGTTTAATTACCACAGTGAAAGTAGAAATTTAAGATGAAAGCACATAAGCACCCTTAGGGAGCTTACCATTTGGTTTCTCTAAATTTTCATTTTCTTTTATATTTTGTTCATACAGTAGATTACCCTCCATTATTCAGAAAAAATGTGTAAAACATAAACCAACAAAGTGAACAAATCTAGTTCACATTCGAAATGATAAATCAAATTTCAGACTTTCTTTGCATCCTCAGCTAACAATTGGTCTAAAATTAAAATTTATTTGCATCTTTAATCAAAAAATTTATCTCTTTGATTTACACAAAACAAACTTTGATCTAAACCCTATATCTGATAACTTCAAACTTTGGAAGATTTAATCATAAAATCAAAAACCCATAACGATTATGTTAAGTTTATACCAAAAATGCAATATTTTTATCAGATTCAATTAAAAATTGAAGTTAGAAAAAATTTACAACGGAGAAGATGAAGATGATGAAGATGACAAGATGAAAATGATGAAGATAAGAAGATCAAAATGATGAAGGTGTTGGTGGTTATCGTGGTAAAGAAGAGGTTTCATTTGATGGTTGATGGTGGTGGTGGTGGTGGTCGTGGTCATGATATGACAGTGGAGAGACAGAGAGTGAGATTGAGAGAAGAAATGAAGGGAAACTGAAAGTATGAGAGTAGGAGAGTGTTAGATGATGGGTAATTTTAAAAATTTATCATGTTTATTTGTAATAGATCACCTATTAGCGAAAAAAAATTCAAAATGAATAGGTTATCTATTTTCGGACGGAATGAGTATTTTATACATAGAAAATATGTTTATATAAGCACAAAATGCTCATATATGATACTGAGCGCATATCTATATCTTATCCAGGATCTAGTTGGACCGTTATGAAATATCGTATAAGATACAAAATAAAGTATCATGTTTTGCTAAAATCTCAGCTAATAGTATAAAACATTACTTGAAATAAATAATTAGTTAAACTGAAGACTCAGTTTATATATGTGCATTCATGATTGAAGATGAGGAAGTAAAATGTGTGAAATATTGGATGCCATGTCAGAAGTCTCACCAATAATTTTTTTCCAGAGAGATTTTTGTGTTCATGAGAGACCTTTCGCCAATGGTTGTGTACCTTTTTCAAGAACTGAGCAAACCTTCCTATTCCGGCGTCATATGAAGAACAAAGTTTCAATATTTTTCCTTTTCTCGAAACACAACTTATAATAGTATCACACTACGAATGACAATCTACACAACCCACAACAAAGAGGTGATTGGTTGTTTTAAAGTGATATTGGATTAGTTATTTTACATCTAATATCCACTCAAGAGGACGGGAAGTGAGAAAAACTCAGAGGAGAGAGGGAGTCTTCGGATCGGGCAACTGACTCGGAGATGACTTATCAGGTAAGTTCATGTTTTCCATGGGTGAAGTTTTAAGATCTGAAGTGATGCAGCAAGATGAAGAGGGTAGGGAAGTTTATAGAAGGAAAAAATTTGGGAAATCTCTGAAGCCTCAGTCATTCCTTAATAAAAATGGGCTTTGCTGCTACATTGAAGAAAAAGGTTTTTCTTTTACTAAGGGTTTTGGTAGTAAATATGGAAAGATTCAATTGATCGAAGAAAAGGGGGGAAAATTTTCTACTCTATGGGTCAGTTCTAAAGGGTTGGGATGGTTTCGTTATGAACTGAAACTTGAAATCTCTAAAGTATGGAGCAAATCTCAATCTTGGTTTTTTCAATATTCTGAAGAATGGTTATCTGTAAAACGTGGGAGAAACAAGGGGGATAATACTTAAATCTCTCTGGTCCAAATTATTAGGGTAGTACGATAGATCTCTATTTTCCTGCTGGGAAGAATGGTGCTGGTTGGTCTCAAATTTTGGTTTAAATTGATCAACTAATCAAGCCTGAGATTCATATTAAACCTAAGTTTGATCAAGAAAAAGGTTTCAAATGGGTTCAGAACCCTAAATCGGTTTGGGAAAAACCATCTCTGAACCACGAAGAAAATCCAAAACTCCCCATCGGGTCCATTAATTGGAACCACATGGTGGTCTTAGATGTTGATATTGATATGGTTTCCTAGCAGGATGTAAGCCAGCATTTGGGTTTAAATCTTAACAAGAATGAAGAATTTTATTTACAGCCTTTTTCAAACTTTAAAGCCATGTTTCTAGTTTCCAACTCTATTATGAGAAATGAGCTCTTCAACAAGGATCAGTGGTTTTTTCAGGGTATAAAATTTCATTTCTTGTTGTGGTCTTCTAAGTTGAATCTGCTATCTGAGGAGGAGATTTCAAAGGTCCAAGCCTGCTGGATTTTGGTTAGAAGAGTCTCATTTACTATTTGGAATATGAAAACTTTCAAAACTATTGGTGCTAAGTGTGGGTGTTTACTGGAAGTATCTTAAGAAACCAAGCAGGGTCTTAATATTTCTTTCTTAAAGCTAACATTTAGAGGTCCAATTCCTGATTATCCGATAATTAAGGAAATTGATTTCAAAGTGCTTCCTTTTCATGCCTTGATTGAGAAAGCTTGAGAAAATTCACCCAAAATTCTCAACAATCTTGGTCGGATTAAGGTTTAGAATCAGAATTCTGATGGCTTCTCTCCTGTGAAAGAGAAGAATACCACAACCTCACATGTGAAAGAGAAGAATACGACAATCTCTGTCCCAGTTACAACTGTTGGTATTCTAGGGGCTACACCATCTTACAAAGACACAAACGGCTCTATTTCACATGGCTTTGTTCAGAATCATACTGACAACAAAGGTACAAAGTCACGGGGTACTTCTTGTTTGAATTTTAATTCTTCCAACTCTTGATCGGGTATTAGACTGATGGATAATAATGAATTCTTAGCAGAGGGAAAATCAGAAACAAAAGTTCACCTTGCATGGGCCCTTCATTTAAGTCCACAAATTTGAAATCTGACTCTTGGTTAAAGTTAAAAGTATTGGAAAATTTCCTCATTAGCTCATTTCTTATATAGTTGTAGGGCCAAAAATATCTTTTGAGTCTGATTTGGAATCTGATTCTCCTAACTCAGATAGTGGTTTCATATGGAGTGGGGATACCATCCACCTTGGATTGGATTATTATTATGATTCTTCTTGGGAGAGGAAATTTTTTTGTACAAATTTGGAACTGGAGGTTGCGGAGGATTCAATCGGTCCTTGTGAGATTGGGAAAACTGGCAATATAATATTCATTTTCCGATTGAAAAAATGGTATTTATGGCAATTACAACTTCAAACTCTTTTGTCATGGATTCTTTTATGAGTTATGATTCTTCTTCTGAAGCTCAATCTTCCCTGCCTATTTTCTCCCCCACCTCAGAGTTTTTTCAGCAAGCTCTTTTTGATCCTACTAAAGAGGCAATGGTAATTAACTATCTTCATTCTAAATATCAACTATCTTTTAATATGATTAAACAAGTTAGTATCACAATGCAACTGGGCGTATGACCCAATCTGATTATGAATCCATTAGAGTTCTGATGCATGCGGTTGCCCAAAACCCAAATGCTTTTAACTTTTAACGTAGGGAATTAGAGAACCCCGCCATTTATTTATTTTTTTGTTTTCTTCTTGGGTTTTTTGAGTTTTATTATTAAGTTTAACATAATATCTTGGAATGTTAAAGTTTGAAAAGATTTAGAAGAAGAGGTGTGGTGAAAAGGTGGGTGGCTGTTCATAAGCCTGGTGTGATTGTGTTCCAAGAAACTCTGTTGGAGAGTTGTTCTTATTATGTTGTATCTCAAATTTGGGGAGGTAGATCTCGTAAGTGGTTAGCTCTTGATTCAGTTGGTAGATCAGGGGGATTTTAGTTGTTTGGAATGATGTTAAACTAGAAATGGTAAACTATATCATTGGTACTTTCAGCATAAATATTAATTTTAAGAATTATATTGTTAACTTCAACTGGCTTTTCTCTGGAGTTTATAGTCCTTGTGAAGTTGATGAAAGGAAGCGTATGTGGAATGAATTATCTTTGAAGAACATCATATGGACTTTGTCTTGGTGTGTTAGAGTGATTTCAATGAAGTCAGATATATGGCAAAAAGGAAAGGTTGTATCAGAATTTCTAATGAGATGAAAGGTTTTGGTGAGTTCTTTAATAAGAATGATTTAATTGATCTCCTTTTGGCTGGTGCTAAATTTACTTGGATAAAAAAAGAAGACTGTGCTTCCCGAAGTAAAATTGATAGATTTTTGGTGACTGCTAACTGGGATGATCATTTCCCTTCAATTAACATTAAAGCCTTGGGAATACCCTTGTCTGATCATAAACCCATTAGCTTATCTTGTGAGACGGATGATTGGGGACCTCCTCCATGGAAGTTTGAAAAATTCATGTGGCTCTTGGAGCCAGGCTTTATGGGTCTTATGGAATAATGGTGGACTTCTTTGGCTAATTCTTTCTCGGGTCCGGCTGTTTTCTTTTTAGCTAAGAAGCTTCAAGCGTTTAAGGATTTAATTAAAGATTGGAATTGTAATTATTTTTGGAGAATTGATAGAAAGTGTGAACAAAAAAATTTGATGATGAAGACATTTATGAGTCTCAATTGATTAAGCATGATTCCCTCATTCTGGAAAGCGAGAAGTTGGCTGATATGAAAGAAATGTTTTGGAGGGACAAATATAGAATTCGATGGAATGTAGAAGGGGAGAGAAATACCAAATTTTTTCATAGAATTGCAAAACACAGAAGAAGGAAAAATACTTTTGCTTGTTTAAGATTAATTTTGTTAAAATGGAAGATAAGATGGAAATCAAAAATAAAATCCTAGAATACTTTTCTGACAGATTCAAGTCTTTTGATGATTCTAATCTTTCTCTATCTAATCTTTCTTTCAAGTCTATTTCTTGTGAGGAGGCTGCCTGGCTTGAGAGGCCTATTTCTGAAGATGAAGTCTTCGCTTCTCTAAAGTTGTTGGGTCAGAAGCGTGCTACAGGTCCAGATGGGTTTCATGTTGCTATTATTCTAAAATGTTGGTATTTTATGAAAGATGACATTATGAAGGTTGTCAAGGTTTGTGAATGTTCTGGGTTCATTGATTGTAGATTGAAATCAACCTTCCTAGCGGTGATTCCTAAAAAACCTATTGTGGAGGAAATTAAAGACCTAACACCTATTAGCCTCACTAATAGTGTATACAAAGCTATATCCAAAGTCTTAGCTGAGAGGCTAAAGGTAATACTTCCTAACCTCATTTCTGATCATCAATCTTCTTTTGTTAAAGACAGACAAATCCTTGATAGTATTTTGGTTGCCAATGAATGTTAGACACTAGGCTTAAACAAGGAATCCCATGTATTATTTGCAAAATTGATCTTGAAAAAGCCTTTGATTATGTTAATTGGACTTTCCTGTTGAAGATTCTTAAAAACATGGGCTTTGTCAAGTCTGGCAATCTTGGATTTTAGGGTGTATATTTCAATTCTTATAAATGGTTCTACCTTTGGTAAATTCTCTTCTTAGAAGGGTTTGCGTCAAGGGGATCCCCTCTCTCCTTTTATTTTCCTTTTTGTCTCTGAAGTGTTAAATATGCTCTTTGTAAAAGCTGAAGAAACTTGTTTTCTTGGGGGTTTTCTTTCTTCTTCTTCCTCCTCAGCTGTGAAAGTCAGTCATCTGCAATTTGCTGATGGTACTCTTGTTTTTATGGACCCTGAACCTAGCAAGTCAGGAATCTCAAGTATCTTTTATTATGGTTTCAATGTGTTTCTGGGCTTAAGACCAATATTTTTAAAAACAACTTGTTTGGATTGCGAAAAGTGCAAAACCTTGAAACCTTGCTGAAATTTTAAATTATTCCTGTATTTGTTTTCCTACAAGCTATTTAGGTATGCCTTTGGGGGATAAATCCAATACTGCTTCAAAATGGGATAAAATCATCGAGATATACAGAACAAGACTTGCTTCTTGGAAATGAAAAACTCTCACTAAATGAGGTAAGTTAACTTTGATTAAAAGTGTTCTCCAGAGTCTGCCAATCTACTACTTTTCTTTGTTTATGGCACCTTTTCATATGATCAAAACTATTGAAAAAATTATCATGAATTTTCTTTGGGATGAGTCGGCAGATATGAAAAAGTTCCATTGGGTAGGTTGGAAGAATGTTAGCAAACCTATTAAGATTGGTGGTCTTGGTGTTAGAAATATTAAGATTATGAATATATTCCTTCTTCAAAAGTGGTTGTGGAGATTAGGAAAGGAACCAGATGCACTATGGGCAAAGGTTATCAAAGACAAATATGGTACATAAGACTTAGGGTGGAGGACTAAATGTCCAAAACAGAAACATGGGGTAAGCCTTTGGAGGAATATTCACTCTATTTCTGCTGAGTTTTTTAATCTGTGCATTTTCAAAATGGGTAAAGGTAATAAAGTTAGACTTTGGGAAGATAAGTGGCACATATATGGTTCTCTTGCTAAGCAATTTCCAAATCTTTATAAATTATATTATAATAAGCAAACCTCTATATGTAATGCTCATCAACAATTAGTAGATGGTCTGCAATGAAACCTGAGAATTATTCATTGAAGACGTCTGTATGATCATAAAAACGAAGAATTAGTTAGTTTAATTTATATTATGGATGCAATCATTCTAGACCCTTCTTCTGAAGACCAATTAGTCTGGCTTGGGGATAAAAAAAAGTATGTTCTCTGTTAAAGATGCTTATGAGAAATCTTTCACTTCTGACAATATGGCATATTTTCCGAAATCTAAAGTGTGGTCTAATGCTTGGCCACAAAAAGTCAGTTTCTTCTTATGGCAGGCTTGCCTTGGCAAACTCCCTACTATGGATAATTTACATAAAATAAAGTTAGCTTTGGATCAACTTAATATCTGCAAACTTTGTAATGGGTTTAGTGCTGAATCTGCTAATCATATTTTGCTTCAATATCCTATGGCTTGCAAAATATGGGACTATTTTCTTGTTGCTGCCAATAGTCAGATTTTTTTTTCCTGGAACAATTCAAGATGTTTTAGTGGGTGGAAGCAAAACAAGTTCAATGAAAGAAGAAATCATATCTGGAGACGCTTACCTGCAACTGTCTTTTGGGGGATTTGGAAGGCTAAAAATAATCTGACTTTCTCCAATAAACCTTTCAAGATTAAAGATGTCATAAGACATATTATAATTGATGCATTTCACCGAGCAAAAGGAAAAATCTGTTTTCAAGACATGGATTCCTCAACAATTTTCACTAACTGGCAACACTTGTTTATAGATGCACACTGAATCAAGTTTCTTGGTTTTTTTTTTCCTTTGGGTTTTCTTGTGATTTTTTTGTTGTCTAGTTTTCTTTTTATTTGGTCTTGGACTAGAGGATAGTCTGTGTTTGTATTCTTTTTTCTCTAATCTATATATTTCTTTCTTTGTTGAGCAAAAAAAAAAAATTATTATACATCTAATCATCTCCGGAAGAAACAGGGTTGCACTGGCATTTGCCACAACCGGAACATCTGTCGGAGTATATTCAACGGTGTGGAGAATAAAGGGAAATCACTTTTTCACCTACATACAACGGAGTCATTTGGTCAAATCGACGGACCACATTATAGATAATTTTAAAATAATTTTGATAAGTCCATGTTAAGATTTCCTTTAAGGCACGGACAATACGATATGGTGCTAATCAACCGGAGTGGGGATAAAACAAACACGTAAATCTAAATTTCCTAAGAGTATTTCTAATAGAATGTGGGATTTTTTTTTTCTTATGATACATAGGATTTTAGGCCCTTATTTGAATTAATTTTATTTCGAACAGTAGGTCGTACAAAGTAGGAGGAGTGCCAAAATAAATATAAATGTCTTAGAAAAAGTCTTATCTAGACCTTCAAAATAACCTTCATGTCATTTTTTTAATTATTTTTATAATTATTATTGTTAAGTAAATTATTCTAAACAATTAGGAAAAAACAAATCACCTTTAATTTTGAAGCCTCATATAGGGGCTTCCCATTCCAATAGAGGGGCTTCCCATGTGAAGACAAAATAGGGACACTAGGTATGAATTTTAAAAACCCCTTATCCATTATATTTTCATAATGGCTAAACTATCCCTGTTTAGTTAATATTAGTAAACCTACTTAGCTAATAGATTAGGCTAATAATAATTAATCTAAAATAATCTTATACTTAATCAAATCAAATCAAAATTTTCTTCTTTTTGGTTTGGTGGGAAGAAAAAATAGAAGAAATGAAAGAGAATTTTTTAGGGTTTTTTTAAAAACCCTAGATTTTGATTCACTCAACCAGAGTAGTCAGGTATACCTCTAACTTAAACTTTTGGTCTTTTTATGGATCAAATTTGATGAAATTACCTAAAAAAGTATAATTTTTTTGTGATTCAGGCAAGATTACGGTTGGGTTTTCTTCTTGAAACCAACATTTATGGTTGGGTGTTCATCCTAATCTAACCGTAACCGTATTTTCATGGCGGAAAACCAAATCGTAACAGTTTTACGGTTGGATTTTCAGCATCATACCCAACCGTAACTAACAATTACGGTTAGGTGTTCATCCTAATCTAACCATAACCGTATTTTCATGGAACAATCAATCGTAACAGTTTTACGGCATATGACCCAACCGTAACTAATCTTCAAAAAAAAAAATTATATCCAGAATAATTTACGGTTGGGATTTGACAATCAAACTCAACGTAAATACCAAT
Organism: Papaver californicum; assembly: GCA_023531435.1. Classification (NCBI taxonomy): domain Eukaryota; kingdom Viridiplantae; phylum Streptophyta; class Magnoliopsida; order Ranunculales; family Papaveraceae; genus Papaver; species Papaver californicum. The sequence goes on from JAJJMC010007730.1 coordinate 3,406,373, forward strand.
TTTAGTTTTACTGCAAAAACATTTACGGTTGGTATGATAATCGAACTCAACTGTAAATGATCATCTTCATCTCCTTTATCCCAGATTTTGTTTTAATGCATAAATCAGATTTTTATTTGTTTTGGTTTGGTGGGAAGAAAAAGTAGAAGAAAGAAAAGAGACTTTTTGGTAGTTTTTTGAAAAGCCCTAGATTTTGATTTACTCAACCAAAATGAGTGATTCTAGTGACAAATTTGAGGTGGGTGAATCCTTGTATGATAACCAAATCAAATTTTACATACCCATTGATGGAGACCTAACTATGTATGATTATTTGGATGGTAGAGAGGTTTTAACTCAAAGTTGTGATGGTGAATCTCAACCAAATGGAGAAACTAGCAGTCAAAGTGAAGATTCAATTGCCGAGAGTAGTCAGGTATACCTCTAACTTAAACTCTTGGTATTTTATGGCTCAAATTTGATGAAATCACGTAAAAAATTATGATACTTTTTGTGATTCAGGGTAGATTACAGTTAGGTTTTCTTCTCGGACCTAACCGTAACCGTACTTTCATGGCGGAAAACCCAATCGTAACAGTTTTACGGTTGGGTATTTAGCACCGACCCAACCGTAACTTGTTATGTGCATGGGTATTGCACTAGTTACAATTGGGTTCGAATTTTGATACCAACCGTAGTTAATTATGTATGTTTTCTTTTATTTTTACGGTTAGGTTTGAAGGCTCAACCCAACCGTAATTTCCCCTACGGTTGGGTCCGACGCTCATAACCTAACCGTAAAGTTATACTTTCTAGTGTTTGTTGCATAATGCCTTGATATTTTTTGTTTAGCTCGATATTGTACCTCAGCCAATGTATGCTCAGCCTCCTCCAAATGATGTTCTAACTAGAGATACTACGGATCACCATTTGAACGACTTGGTAGGTTATAGATAAGTTGTTAATTCCTTTGGACAATATTGCTAAGTTTTTTTTTTGTTTATAACTTTGTGTTCTTGGACCATATAGACATGGAAAAAAAAAGATGATGCAAAACAATGGGATAGAGAACATGGAAAATTAATTATGTGTGTGATAGTTTGTAACCGTCAAACTAAAGACAAAGCAATGGGATATAGAACATGGCATATAATCGAACCCAACCGTAACTATTGGAATTGCGATTCTGGCAGTTTTACGGTTGGAAAATGACATCCTACCCAACCGTAAAGGATCAACAAAAAACAAGTTCAACTACACAGGAGAATTTACGGTTGGGAATTGACGAACCCAACCGTAAATAATCATCAAAAAAAAAATTGAACTACCCCGGATAAATTACGGTTGGGAATTGAAAATCGAACCCAACCGTAACTTTAGGAAATATGGTTCTGGCTGTTTTACGGTTAGGTATGGACTTGCGGACCCAACCGCAAATAATCAGTTGTTTTGTTTTTTGAGTTGATTTATCCTTTGCTTGGTTTCCAACTTGAAATTTTTGTAAATAAAACATGAAATTTATCTAGACCAATTTAAGATAAATTTTTTCTCATACATTCTAACTAAATTGAGATATGAATATTGTCGCAAGAAGTTATAATCCACCCACACAAAAAAACCTAAGTTTGAGGCAATTTTTATAATCAACGTAGAGTTAGGGAGAAGGAGGAGGGGTATGTCGATCACCATGACAAACTCTTTTTTTGCTCGTGCTACAACGAGTACGAGGACCAGCACGACCGCCATGAGTACGATCACCAACACGACCGCCACGAGTACGAGCACCACCTTGCACATCCTCGGCTTTATCATATGTATCTTCATCACTAGGTTACGGCTCTCTTCAGCTAGTGGTCGCACCTCTTGTATCGGCTCTACTCCTCTTTAAGCTTCGCACCGTCTCATCTTCGTTTGATTCATGAAACTTCCTCATTTTGTGTTGCAGGTTCTTTTGTTGCTCAACCGTCATCACATCACCTCTACTTATGCATGGAGTCATAGACTCTGCCAATGCAAGTTCTTTCTTTTTCTATTCACATATGAAAATAAATGTTGGTTGAGTCTTTAGTAATAAATCTTAAAAACATTTATAACATAAGTAATTTACGTACCAAATTAAAATATGCCTTTTTCCAAACATCAATGAGACCATCTTCTGTGTTGTTTCCTTGACCCCTTTGAAGTATTCTCATAGATTCTGGATCAATATTAATCACATTTGTATGACCAAAATGGCGATACCAATCCAAGTAATCTTCTACGGCCTATTTTATGCCCGGAGATGGATTTACCTCCTCCCTTTGGATTTGGCATTCCGGTTTATGGCGGTTGTTCCAAACCGCGACCGAAGGCGTTGGGATGTAGTTGAGCATGATGCTTGGGCCTTCGATCATGGAGCCATTCACACACAATTTAAAGGCTTCGATTGTTACCTTGGTTTGGACATAGCCATATTGGAGGAGAGTTTGACGAGGGTTGCACATCATGAAACCAAAAGGACGGTACAAAGGCCCGCTGTAGCCTGACACGTCCGATAGACGTAAATCTTCTACTACTCCATCATCAACTATGTCAATCTTCACATAAGGATCAAACACCACATCTTCTACGGTCAAAGCATCAATTTCACTTCTCTTCTTTGCTATATGTACTTCTTTATGCTTTGACTGAGTACCAGTGAATCTGAATTTCTTTCCTGTAGGTCCAGTAAAATCACCGCTCCACTTCGTCTTAGGAGCCAGGATCGAAAAGTGATCATAGACCCATGCCTATGAATATAATAAATATTAATATAAGATAATATGAAAAAAAAAATTGAAGTTAAACATTGAAATTCCAACAATAAATTACCTGAAGAAGACCAATATTCCCGTCAATCTCAGTACCTCTAACCCTCGAAGCTTTTGTAAGGTTGGAAAGCAGGTAAACAAGGGTGGAATTTCCCCATGAATACTCATGCGTCTTCTAGAGATCCTTCAACCACTGTAGAAAGTGAGCGCTGACCTTATTTCCTGAGTTGTCAGCAAAGAAGATGGTACCAAGCATATATAGCAGATACGCCCTGGCTGTACGCATAGCTCTAGTTTGATCTATGACGACCCCATCCTTTTCCAATTGCAGGGTTCCTACAAACTTCTCCCTCAGAATACCCAACAAGATCTTCTTGTTCATACCTAAACCTTTCTTCGTTGCTTCACCCGGTTTATCTCCAGCAGCCAGTTTAAACTCTAACTCGGCTTTTGTCTTCTCCCATCCAAGTGTGTCTTTAACAAGGACACAGAGATCACTCCAAGACATGTTGTTGTCAAAATATTCATACACATCTTTTCCTTTAACTTCTAAGCCAAGAATTGACTTGACATCATCCGGCGTTATTGTCATCTCGCTGAATGGGAGATGAAACGTATCGGTTTCAGGCCAATAACGTTCCCTGAAGGATGTGCAGGTAACACTGTCATATTACAACATAGAATTGGTAATTCCGGGAGCTAACCTTGTACCATATACGAGAACATGCACGGCTTTACATTCTTCATCTAACGGCCAATGTTGAGCCCTTTGACGAACCAATTTCTTCATGGCCTGTGTATGATCATACAAAGAATAAAAATAATTTTTTTTAATCAAAATAGTACCAACAAGTTATAACTTGAAGTTAAACAAATGGAAATTAAAAAAAAACAAGAGAAGTTTTTAGATTAATACCCTAGTCTCAGCAACTTTGGCATCCCATGAATGCGGAAAACCAAATAATATTGCAGACCTGTCTGGGGCCTCACCCCAAAGTCCTTCATTCTTCTTCTTAGGTAACAACACGTCTTTGCCTTTGGGAATATGATTGCCTTTCGGTGATGGTTTCTTCCTTGTCTTTTTTTCCTTCACTTGAGGTTGTTAGAAGCAACAAAAATTTGTTTACCTTTGCCTTGATCGACAAATTGTTCTCCGTCCGTCTCTTCTTCATCACATTCTTCCTCTTGTGGATTCTCTAATCACAAGCGCACCTCCACTCACCACCGGTAGATCTTCGAAATCTTCGAAAACATGGGATTCATCTTGAGGTAGTACTTCTTGTCTAGAGCTACCACCCCCTACCTCAAAATTCTTCTTCTTCTTATCGTTCTTTCTCAAGCCTCTATTATCTACCCCTAAATGAACTTCGTGGCAAGGGGTTGGAGTGTGATCAATTGGTGTTAAATTATTACCCCTCTTATTCTTGGGTTTTGCTCTATTCTTATTCCTACAACATACAATCAATACAAGTTAGATAATTTACAAACACACAAGCAATCAATCAAAAATTTGAAAATTCAGAACTCTTTACGGTTGGGTTACACATAACGAACCCAACTGTAAATAATCAACAAAAAGAAGTTCAACTACATAGGATAATTATGGTTGGGAATTGACAATCCGACCCAACCGTAAATAATCATCAAGAAAAAAAATGAACTAGAGGGGAGAATGTACGGTTGGGAATTGAAAATCGAACCCAACCGTAAATAATCTTCAAATTTTTTTTTTTGAACTTTCCAGGATAATTTACGGTTGGGAATTGACAATCCGACCCAACCGTAAATAATCATCAAGAAAAAAAAATTCACTAGAGGGGAGAATGTACGGTTGGGAATTGACAATCGAACCCAACCGTAAATAATCTTCAAAACAAAAAATTTGAACTTTCCAGGATAATTTATGGTTGGCAATTAGAATCGAACCCAACCGTAACTACAAATTTTCTTTGATTGCAAAATAGTTTACGGTTGGGTTCAGAATCGAACCCAACCGTAAAATATCATCTTCATCTCCTTCCTTCTGATTTACGGTTGGGTATTTTAATAACCCAAACGTAAAATTTTGAAAGAAACCAGTTACGGTTGGGTTCGATTGTTGGGATTCCAATCGAACCCAACCGTAAATGTTTCTGGAAACCTAATTTTTTTACTTAAAATCAATCGTTCTAACAAATTACAATCATAAAATGGAGAAAAATAGCATGGGTTCTTGTAGAATCATACCTCATATACACCATTGGTTGTGGTTGGGGAGTTTGATTTCCTTTACCACCGGTATGTTCTTTAATTTCTTGATGAGTGCGGTTTTCTTCGTTTGATTGATTTTAATTCAACTCACTGCTACCTTCTATACCTTTAGTAGAATTTGTCATCTTTATTATAGTGTTTGATTGACGATTATAAATTTTCGAATCGACGATTAATCGAAGACGATGAATTTGATGGAGAAGAAAATGGGGAGAAGGATAGTTGAAGAGAAAGGTGATTTATGATTGAGAAGAAGAAGAGTTTTTTGTTTAGGTTTTAATAGGTTTTTTGTTTAGATTGTAAAGTAAAGGGTAATATAGGTATTTGCTATTATCATAGGATATCCCTTATCCAATATTTGGGTTAGCCTTCAACCATGGAAAGCCTCTCTATTGGAATGGGAAGCCCTTATATAAGGCTTCTTAATTTTTATCCATAAATCAAATCATAAAAGTAAGACCTTACACCATTGGAGATGGTTTATGAATAAAATATTTTTATTTTTATAATATACATAAAACCTTATAAATAAAGGTCTAAATAATACCTCCGTATAAAAATTTTAGTACCCATCGTTAGAGATGGATTTTTAGTACCCATTGTTAGAGATGGTCTCATACTTTTTATCACTCGATCGAGTCAGTAAAACGACCTTAGGTCGACATTTGTAATAATGGATGGGTGAAAGGCTGATTTAAAGAGAACATGGAGCAAATTAACTAATGAAAAAGGTAAATCAAACATACACTTACACATTTTAACAGGGGCAGAATAATTTTATAGGTCCATTTAAAGATTCAAACGTGCAAATCTGCTATACATTACAAAATCAGAATTTCACATTAAACTGGCATACCTTACCGAGTGTTTGACTAACGAAAATACTGCAAAGTAAGATTAAGACGAATGAAGAGAAGGTCAGAGAAACATAGCCCGATTAAGGCACGTAAAAAAGGCATAAATAGATGCTACACAGTCACAATAAAAAAGACGACGGTGGACAGGCACATGACTTAGCAGAGTTTGGAAGGACTGGGTTGTGTTTGTCTAAGTTATTAATGGTAACGATTTAATCAAGTTTACTGAAACAGTCCAGATTATCTTGTGACCCATAAAATATAGGGAAAAATTTGGCTCACGCACTGCTTAGGCATACTTGGTCCAGCAGCGTCAACACCAAACATTTTATTTATGGTTAAGAGGCTATTTAACTGGAAATGCAACAGACAATTTTACATTCATAATCTTAAATTAGATTTTGTTAGATAGATAAATCGTTAGGCTTCAAAAAATTTAGAATGCTCACCAAATTGAGTTTGCGGGAAATGTTGTTATTTCAGTTCACCTTTTACATTAGCCCAAGCTTCCTGCAAATACTTTTCTTAAAACAAAATACAGAAACCAGCGATACGGTGAGTGAGAACAACATAATGAATTAGATTTAAAAATTCCGGAAAACAGGTTCGGATTAGGGCTACACATCGGGTGGGTCGAATCGGGTTTGACCTTACCTACACCCGAGGCGGGTTAAATTTTTTTCACCCGCACCCGACCCGCCTGGTCCTCGGGTCGGGTCGGGTCTGACCAGCCCAGATGGCGGGTCGAGTCGGGCGGGTGCGGGTCACCCGCTCAGAAAATGATGCAAATTTTTTCCAAAAACTTGGCTGTTTTTTTGATCCTCACGCGTGCCACCTGATAAACCATTTTAACCAACAATCGATAATCTTAAAATCTAAGTCCCAACATTCAAAATTATACAATAAAATTAAAGTTTTAATATGCAATTCTACGACATTTCCCAACTAACAACAAAAACAAGTTCATCTTAGTAGCAGCACCATCCAGGTCACCGAATAGGAATCAATCGTCATCTATGATGATGGAAGAAGCAGCAAGGTTACCAAATAGCTCTGCAACAAAAGAAGTGAACAATTAGAATGAAAAGATTAAAAATACCAATAGTAATAATAGTATATGAAGTTAAGAACCATGATCCATGAAGTACAAATTATACCCGACTCAAGAACATCAACCTCCTCCTCCTCGACTCCAAGGCTAGAAGAATCTTTGTCAATTGGTGTACGTAACCAATTTTGCAATAAAATTAATGCCTCAAGTGTTCTAGGCTTTAAGGAACTTCGAAAAGGATCCAAAATTCGTTTTCCGGTACTAAAAGCTGATTCAGAAGCAATAGAAGAAACAAGTATAGCAAATATATCTTTGGCTATGAGTGGTAAAATGCCAAACCTCGCAGAGTTGATCTTCCACCAAAGTAATATATCAAAAGAAGAATCCTCATTGGCCGGAGAGTAGATAGGCTCAGCCAAGTATCTTTCCACCTCAGATCTTCTATGATCCTCCACAGTACTCAATTGGTTTTTGCGTTTATTCCTTTCTTCCCTATACTTAGCCTTGCTAGAAATAGAAGAACCTTGAGCAGAAGTAGAACTAGAGTTACCTAGAGACTCGGATGAAGATATCACACTTTCAGTTATATGTTCTAATTTACAAGTTGTGAACAGTTCATCAAAATCCTTTTTAACTTTATCAACCCAAGCTTTTACCCTCCTTTGTTTTTTCACAGGGTCGTAATGCACAAATAAATCTTCAACAGTCACATACAATCCTTGTTCTTTCTCTCGTGGATCCAGAAGTACAACAATAAACATCAACGAATTCATTTTTTCAAAATCTCCCCAATACTTGTTGTACTTGAGCAACATTACATCGCCCATGTGACTTAAGAAAGGATCCTCGTATCTATTTTTCCAATCTTCTAATTCCTGACGAACAGTACCGAGTTCCTCCAAGAATGAGTGGGAAGAAACATATGTAGAAGCTGAAAAAGCAACAGTTGAATCGTAGAATACCTTTAGAAACTGAATCAGAACTCTGGAATTGCACCAATCATATCTTTCAGGAGCATGCACTGGAGGCCTTTTCTTCTTTTTGGATTTTCTAAGAGCAACATCTACTTCTTCTTCTGGAATATCTACTTCTTCTTCTTCATCGTCAGAATCTAGATCAAAATCAGCATCTATATCAACATTGTCATCACCGTCACCCATAGAAAAAAATGGTACTGAAATATGATAACAAAACTTCTCACGGAATGCCCTATCTGACTCATGTAGCCTTTCAAAAGCTTTTTCATACCTCTCTGCAGCAACTAACATCAAATAAGTAGAATTCCACCGCGTTTTCACATCCAAAATCAAACCTTTTTTACAATCTATCCTTGCCATCTCAGCAGCATCCATAAACTTCTTCAATCTTGCGGGAGATTTTGTGACATACTTTACCACTGCCCTGATTCTGAGAATTGATGTATGGTACTTTTTTAAACCATCCTTAACGACAAGAGCAAGTACGTGAGCCGCACATCTAACATACAAAAATTTAGCTCCAAGTAATGAAAACCCCAACTAACAACTTGTTTTCTCAAATAATCAATAGCAGTTTTATTCGCAGATGCATTATCAAGAGTGACAATGAGTACTCTCTCAAGCCCCCATTCCACCAAACATTTCCCCAAAGCCTTACCAATTTGTTTACCTTCGTGACTTTCAATCAAACAAAAACAAATGATTCTTTTATGCAGCTTCCATTCCCGATCAATAAAATGAGCCGTTACAACCATGTAATTGTAGTTCTGCATCGATGTCCAAGTATCAGTAGTAAGACATACCCTTGTCTTATTTGTCTTGAAATAACTTATCAATGAGGCCTTTTCATTCAAAAACAACGTGCATATATCACGATACACTGTCATACGACTTGGAATCTTAAATCTCGGCTCAAGAAACTTACTGTAAGCCCTAAAACCTTCGCCTTTAACAATTCTAAAAGCCATTTTATCTGTAATAATAAACCTAATCAACGCTTTTCTACATCCTTCTTGAGAAAAACTGACCCCCACCAACTGTGGTTCATCTCCCGACTTGCACGGCTGAAAACCAAGTGTCTGTTGTCCTCCCTGCTCCTTATTAACTGATTTCTTGTACTCAATACACTTCTCTAAATTATGAGAAAGATTGGTAGTCCCATGTGTTTTACCACCAATCTTGTAACTACCCCGACCCTTTGGATAATGCTTACACTTTGCTTTAGCACCATCTTCTATAATATCGAAGTGATTCCATACCCAAGATTTCTTCACACCAACTCTAGGCTTCTTATTTGATGACGAAGGTTGAGAAGATGGTGTCGCGGATGATGAAGGTTGACTAGATGGTGACGCTGATGACCCAGCTGTACTCCTTGTCCCTGCTAAGGATGCCGGTTGACGTTGAGGTGGAGGTCCCATACAACTTTGGGATGGTCTTCCTTGTACAAGTGGAAGATCTGAACTAACGTCATCTTCTGAGATTTCAACCATGGTGATAAACTACAAGGCAGAGATGGCAGAAGGGGTGAGTTATCATATATACATATGTATTAGAATTAGTCAAATACAGTAGTACAATTAATATGTATTAGAATTAATTATATGTATTACAAGATGTTGACTATAGGCTTTCCAATTGAACATGTTATACACATTGAAAAATGTAAAACTGATCAAAATCCATAAAATTAAGTAAAATCCATGAAAATCCACAGGAAAATGAACATGCACACAATTGCCCTATAATCCACAAACCCCAATAGTATATTCAGTCACAGAAAACAATAACTAACCTACATTGAAAATGGAAAAGTAACAAAAAGTAGAAAAAAAAGTCTGAAACTTCTTGCACAGATGACGCACTCATAAGAAAACCCCACCATCTTGTTTGTTGTACTGGTACACAATGAGGAAATGACATAAAATTTAACAAATCATGACAGACAAAGACATGAGAAACATGACTTTACAAAAGAAACAACAAAAAAAGAAAACTCATGGCCAAATAAAATCTCAAATAATTAGAAGGCAGGAACAATAAGAAGATGAGACAAAACAGGACAAGTAGCAAATCCCGTTCTGTTCATTGTGTTTCTCAACCATTCCAAAAATAGCCAACTCAACCACACTGTAACCCAAATAAATTAGAGCACATTCAACAGAAGACAACTCAAATTGCACCGGTAATCATGATGGATTCATGGTGCAAAATGTTACCTCACCTCGAGAATAATCACAACTCTGGATATATATACTCCAATGTAGATGTAGTTCCTTCCTTTCCTAAATGCACTGCAGTTGCATCAAAAGTTTTGGAGACAACTGTGAAACAACAGACTAATTAAACAATGAGATTTGACAACCTAACAGAAAGTTTATATAAGAAGGAAATTAAGAAGGTTTATAAAACAACTCTTTCCAGTTCATAATAACATCTCCAACAGCTACACCAGACATGTAGGGACAGTAACTCCCATTGAAAAGCCATAAGTTTTTATGCTGATGATGAGTTCCAGAAACAAAACTAACACTATAAGACCTGTTAGTTGCTCATTAGTAATAGGCACACAGTTACTCCATCTTATTCTTCTTAATGAAGTTATGTTTTCTGCTATCCAACTATACATCACATCACCACACAGAATCAACAATAGTAACATCTTTATATTCAGTTACGTAATTTGACAAACAGCAGCTGGGTAATTTCACAAAGAAATAACTGAACAGAGAAAAATGGTTCACATCTTCACAGATCACAACTTACGGTGGATACTAAAACTTTCGTGAAGAGGAAAACGATCAAACAAACCTAATTGAAATTACCTAAAACTTACCTAAAAACCCTAATTAAGAAAACAACAGCTGGGTATGAGCATCATAGATTCACAATCACTCAAAACTAATGAAACCCATAATCAATTGCTACTCAATCATGTAATGAACTAATGATACAAACATTAATTTCAATTAGGGTAATTTTTTTTTTTTTTAAAAAGTACCTGTACCTGATAGAGATTCAACAGAAGAAACAAGGTGGTGGTGATGATTCTTGGGTTCACGGTGGTGGTGGTGGTGTGCTCTGTAACTTCTGAAACAAATGAACTGAAAGAGAAGTAAGAATCGTTGAAGAAGAATAGAGAACAGAGAAGAGAATAGAGACATAGTCGATGAATGAAGAATGAAGAATGAAGATATGAGTCTTATGACTCTATGAGTGAGATGACGGGTGGGCGGGTCGGGTCGGGTGAGAGGAGTTGTCACCCGCACCCAACCCGTTGAAAAGCGGGTATAAAAAAATCACCCGCACCCGACCCGTTCATTAACGGGCCGGGTGCGCGTCGGGTAAATTTGGGCGGGTGCGGGTCGGGTTGGCGGGTTGAGTCTGGTTTGTGCAGCCCTAGTTCGGATAGCTGTGAAGAAGTGAACTGACTAACTCACACCTCTTTGTACAAAACTCAAAAAGAGAAGGGGAGAAGGAACTGAATTCAAGTTGCCCCTGTGCTTTGTCCTTATTTTTTCCTCTTTCATACCATTTTGATTCTTCTTCCATGCTACCAAAACTTGACAATGGCTATTCAGAGTTCCCTGCAGTATATATAAGAAACCAAAACATCTGGACAAAATTAAAAACAGCTCTAGACCAATCACAAACCTCATGAGAGACAACCGAAAATTGAATTCTATCGTATCACACACAAATCATTACCTAAATTTATGTAATTGTATCCAACTGCTGCAAGACCAGTTGACACCATTGCATCATCAGTAAGAAATTTTTTGAAGTAATAAATTGTTGAAGTTCTTAGCATCTTACTAATATAAAAAAAATATTATTTTTAGTTGGTCTAATTTTAATATTACAGAAATAATCTTTAACATTATTAATACCACTATATATTTAAGGACAAAATTATATATTAAGTATATATTTAACATATACATAACACGTACTCTTTCTGTTTCAGCAAAAGTGTTACTCTCATTTTTTTATTTTTAACCTAAAAATAGGTTAAAATGAAAAAATGATAGTAACACTTTTGTTGAAACGGAAGTAGTATTTTCCTATGATATAATAATATATGAACTGAGAATTTTTTGCGGTATATGAATTACCTGTTTTTTAATCAATTTCTCCTCAATGTTATGCTGGATATGATCCAACTATTCCATCTGATATTCATCAACACAGTAGTGAAGAAAATCATCACTTAGTTTAGAAATGTTTTCTTTCCTAAATCTTTCAATACAAAGGAATTTCAAAAAACAGAAGAAGAAGGCTTAGTTACCCCGTCTGTGGAGTTGAACCTAGACCATTTTACAACAATTTCCTCTGAAGAATTATCTGATACTCGACATCATCGTTCTCCAATTCTCGTACTCTTTTTACTCAGAAAGAATGAGCAACATCAACGGAGATTGAAAAGAAAATTAGCAGAAAACAGAAAATTCATGATGATTTTCTGTTTAATTTTCCCCGATGTTAATCTGCTGAATAAGATAAGGAATTCTAAGCTTAGTTTCTTATTTATAAGAAGAAAGAGATACTATTTAAGTAACTCAACTATTAACTTTGTCCAGATGTTTTTGTTTTAGAAGAAAATGAATAGAAAGATAAACAAAGTAACAGAATGTAAAGATGCCGATCTCTTGTAAATTTCTATTTTGAACAGTTTTAGCTAAAGTGATTAGTAAAATTTAAATTTTTTAACCAAAAACAGAAGTAACATAAAATAATGAATATATATAAACCACTACTACACTACACATATAAATACATGGTAAATAACACTAAAGTTAAATATAAGGTATAGATACAAACCCAAACAACAACTGCTATCAAAATACCCTTTGAGATATAAAAAAAAAGGAAGACATTTGATCAAAATCAAACCATGGGCTGAAAATATGAAAGCCTTATATGATTGGAACATACCTTTTAGATTGAGCCTTTTGACTGAAAATGACCAATCAAGGACAACATTGGAGGATAGAGTAAGTAACTAAAATCTAACACCTGACAAAATTAAGTTGATGACCAAAAACTTCCAGTGACTCAGTGAGATGCTGAAGTATGGGGCGAAGTCAACCTGGAAAGTTCACAAATTTAAACAATATTTTAACTAGATTTGTCAATGGGTATCCATTACTCGGAATCGAAATTGGACCCGATGATTGTATGATTCTGGGTCCTAATATTGGACTTGTTAGAAACTTAGGATCCAAAGGGTATTACCCATTTGGACCCGTTAAGATTTCAGGTCCAATTAGGTAATACCCATAGAGCACCCATTTATTTATTTTTTAATTCATCATTTTAATAAAATTCTCAGTCTTTTGCTAGTTTTGACTTTGACATTTTTTTTCTTATATTAATCTTTATTTAGAACATTAATAAAGAAATGAAAATAAATTTTTAAAAAAATAATTTGGACTCAAGCCAAAAAAAGAAAAATATTAAGTTTTTAAGGTTGTTTTTTATAATTTTCTTAATACCCAACGGGTACCCGGAACCGCCGGGTACCTGGGTTTTTAACGGATCTTGTTCTGGGTCCATAAATTTATAGTTTGTAAAGGAGAAACCCTAGTTTTATAATTCAAACAGAATTACCTGTCTTCCTCCATTACTATAGCAAGAGTGAGTCGAATATGTTGTGACCTAAAATCATCAAAAGAAAAATAAACAAAAGAAAAATCAGAAAAGAAGAAGAAGATGAGATTATTAAAAAACCTAAAAATTGTTTGTTTTTGGGTTTACCTTCTTCTTCCTGGCACATATTTATAAAATTCTTTAAAACCTAATTACAGAGAACTGCAATTCTCTTCACCTCTTCCCATAATTTTTTTCTCAAGAATGATTCCATTTGCAAATAACTGAAGTTGAGTTTGAGAACATTAAACACCACACATAATCACAATAGAATCTAAGGTGTTTTTTTTTAAAGGGGATAGGGTTTTATTGTCTTATGAATTTAATTCCTCCCCAATTTAATTTCATCGTCATATTAACACATTAAGATATCCGCGTCTATAAGATCCCTTCCTGATTTGACCGAGAGCTTCTGAAATGAGCAGATGTTAAATGGAGAAATAATAGGGCTATTAATACTGATGGAGTAACCAAAGAATAACTAATAGAGAAATTAAAAAGGAATTGGAATTAGTAATGAGAATTATTAGTAACAGTAATGATCATAACGATTGTGATCTAGTGGTCCATAGAATGTAAATCCATAAACCGTTGGATCATATGATCTAGCTAACACTTAAAGGGAGGGGAAAGATCACGGTCGCTAGTTGTAATTTTGACCAATATTCATCGTTGCAAAACATTCCTTCATGTTTAAGTCAAACCTATGTGTCATCTCAGTTAACTACTTGAGGGATTCTTCTAGAGAAACACTTGGATCATAAGGAGTCGTAGATTGCAACTGCTTGAGGGTATCTCCCAAAGACGAAGAACTCGCATTTTGCTCATTTTCCCGTTCACATGACTGGTGTGCGTACGAATAATAATTGGGACCACCACGGTATGATCCATAACCTTCAAAAGATTGGTGATGGTCCCAACCACTATCCACACTATGGTCATAGTAAGAATAATGTCCATTTTGAAACTCAGTCGGATTTTCATTGTATTAGTTATCATAATACCAGTTCGACATCCTAACTGGAAATGAATTCTAAACAAGTACAAATAAGGCTGACTCGACCAAATCAAACCTATTGAATCTAACAAACAAAAATCATGATGACTCCACTTAGATTGTTTCTAGACAACTTCTATTCTTCCAAAAGATAACTAGTTATAGTTTTATCAAACCTCTTGGACCGATCCAATAGATTAAGTCGATCGAAGAGAAGCAGGATAAGCTCTATGGAGCTTGAATAACCTCACCTATTTGAAAAAAGTTTCCTTGGGTTACAAGGTGCCATGAACTAACTTAAAATTAATATTCTCGATCCTTGAGTTGAGCTAACAAAGTAACCAATACAATCATTTCAATAGAATTTACAATAAGCTCGTTACTCTATCGGTCTTCTTTCTAAAGGTTTAGGTTCGCGTTTGTAACGTGTTCCTAAAGCGGGAAAGAAGGATACAGTGATGAAATCCGAACCCTTATCTTGTATGGCCAGTTCTTTCCCTTTACTATAAAATAAAGTTTGTATTCAGTTCCTCAACATATATGCATACAAAGAAATACAATAAACCCACTTGTAGGGGATTCATGGGTTGATCGAGTCTTACCTCTTGTACCAGACGGACGATGAATCAGTTGAAGTTGACTCGGGCCACTAACTCCTGTGCCAGTGTACGAACCCAAGGGGCTGAGACAATATCGTAATTGCCGTTCTTCCTGGTGCATTTTATATTTAATACTATTCTTCCGTAGGATTTAACAAAAAAACAATAAGTCCAATGTCCAAAAATAAAGTCCAAAGCGTCCAAAAATAACAGAAAAATAAAAAGAATTACAAAAATAAAAACCCGAATACAGTTTCTAAAATTAAAAAAAAAACCTAAAATTAAATTAAAAAAAATATATGTCTTTCTTTTTCGTTCTTTTCGCTCTATCTTTGACTCCAAGTCTTTAATTAATTACCAAAATTTTTGGCCAACTTTCTTTTTGATTTAAAACCTGTAGCAAATAGACAAATACCCAAAAACGTAAAATATAACAAAAGAAGAAAAATCTAAAAATAAAACTAAACCTAAAAACAAAAATAAATTTAAAACTCTAATTTTAAAACAAGTCCCAGGCAGCGGAACCAAAAACTTGATCGTTTAAGAAAAGTGGTAAAAATTGTTCGTTCACTGAGACTTGTGAAGATTCGTTTTAGACCTAATTCTGATTTAAAATAGAAAATAAGTAAAAGATTAACAATATTGGGAGAAACTGGGACTCATGATTCCACCAAAATCACTTCTGAGTGATTTCTACAATGATTTTTTTAACAATTATAGCTCTTTTATTGACTCTGTTTCTTTGCCCAAAGTAGATTTTCAAAATGTTAACTTTAAATCATAAGCATGGCGCATCAAAAGCTCTAAATCCCAACATGCACCATCAAACAAAATCACATCTAATTAGGAAAAACCATAAATCAATTTATATGCAAAAAGTCATGAAGAATCAAAAATAGTTATCATTCAATTGTGAAATATGGCTTCCTCCATTATCCTAGTGATTGGGTTTAGCTCATGATGCTCTCTCAAAAGATAGAAACGGCTCAAAAGTGCTTGAGAAAAAGAAAAAAATCAAAAATAATACTTCCTCTGTCATAATTTAGTTGTTATATTAGGGGTTTTTTTTGTCATAATTTAGTTGATATAGTTCGTATTTTCCATTTTCTTTCCTAATCTATCTTTTACATGGAATCGATAACTAATTTACATTAATGTGTGTGCCCAACTTTCTAGACAACTCTCTTAAATATTCCTCTATATATACTCCTCTCTTGAGTTGTTCCAAGTTAGGAACTAAAAACTAGGGGCTAAAAACTAGGAACATCAATACTACTCTAGGGTATTTAAGGGGAAAAAAATTCTCTATGTACTTTCTTAATCTTTGTGCTAAACCCTATTATAGAAACTAAACTAGGACGGAGGGAGTATAAAACAACCAAACTGCAACGTTTATAAGCGTTGAAGAGTATTGTGTCTCTATTGCTAAAAGAAAAGAAAAGAAAAGGAAACAATTATAAAGAACTGTCTTGAGGCGCAGTAAAAGAAGTAGGAAAATGCAACGCAAACTGCGACTCTTCTTCTCTTTCCTTCTGGTCTTCTTCTTCCTCCTCGACCAGAGATGAATTTTTTCTCTCTGAATTTTTCCCGGCGTCTCCAACCTCTAATTTTCTTCGATCTGTTTACTTTTATAGGTTTAGGAAACCCTAAGAACTATTCCTTAATCGATAAGGACTAAGTATTCTCTCAAAACAATTCTCAAATCTCTCGTTAATCCAAATATGAAATCAATCCCTTTTCGGGTTGTAACATGGATTTCCCGGCGTGTTTTACGGCAGAAAACGCTCTTTTTGACGTGTGTAAATATGTTATGATAGTTTCTTCTTGTTAATATATCCAAATCCCCTTAAAAGTTGTTTCCCAAATAAATCAGAAGAAGCTTCATGCGGAGAAAATATTTCCCCCCCATTTTTATTTTCAAACGAAGGGGAAGGGGTGCCCCTATCCAACAGATGAGTGCCTTTAGTAATTCTCTGGGTCCCTTTATTAATTTTCGAGTCATTTTTTTCACAAAATTTTATTTTTTAAAAATACCTACAAACACATAGAATAAAATAATAAATACAAAATTAAGCGTTAATAATATAGATAACTGAGAACAATTTAAAAATAAAAAAATGTAACTATTGATCATGGTTTTTAAAATTTCAAGCATAGATATTACAAACAAGCATAAATACTACAATAGTCAAATTAGTATTGCAGATACCCCAAGGGTGTAACCCAACTATATTTGCAGAAATGCCGACAATTGAAATCGTTTCCTTTTAGGTATTTTCACTCCCTATGTTTCTTCATTTTTCATGATTTTAGGCTTCCCAGTTCATGGTTTGCATTTCAGCGTTGATTGGTGAACTTCAAAATTTGCACGTATTTGTTTTCTCATGTCTATGTATAAGGTACTGACATAAATTTATGGTGATGTGGCCTTTTACAACACGTTCATTTCCTATGACACAGTTACGATTGTTATGCGTATAGATTCACTATAATAGACTTGGCAAGGATGGGCTTTTTAGCCACAAAGAAATCACTGTACAATATATTCCAGATTGGTCAAAATATTTCCCTTCATTGGAAGCATTGAGTAATCAATTGCTTTCACACAGGAAAGCCATAGCTAAGAGAGAGCAGCATCTTGCTGCATAGAAAAACAAGGTTTAAAATTGAATTTTTAGTGTTCTTAAAAACCGTGATTTTAGTAAAGATACTACCTAAGTGTTCTTACAAACCGTGATTTTAGTAAAGATATTACCTATAGATGAAAAGCATGTATTCTTGTTTTTTTTTTTTAATCCTGCTGCTTTTGGGTAAGCATTTGTTCTAAAAACAATATGGATAATTTCATATCTTTCTAGAAATTCAGCAAGGCAATAAAAGTAAATAAGACATATTGATATTTGTAGAGAATGAATGATGTCTTTATCTTGATCTAGCGTTTTAGTATTGATCTTTGTAGAGAATGAATGGTGTTTTTATCTTGATCTAGCGTATTAGAATTGAATGTGACATAAGGTCTTTCTTAAAGATTACATTTTAAAATTAATGAGTTTATGAATCACTTTCTCATTTATTGACTATTTTTAAAAAATTATAGGTTACAAGAGTTTGATTAAAAGTTTGGGTTCTCCCACAATATGTACAACTTTTTTAGTATTTGTCATTTTGAATAAATTAATCTACTTTTTTAGTATTTGTCAAGTACGGTCTAACAAAAAAATAAAAAGATAGTCGAAATAAATAACTCATTAGCATGATCTAGATAGTCCATCTATGCCGACGTTCGACAGTCGGCATGCTCGATAGAGTTCATCTATGCCGATTATAGAACTTGGAAATAACTAAATTTATCGAACTTCAACAGTCGACATGTTCAAGATTGTTCATCTACACCGACTAAAACCCAAAATGATACTCAAATTTTTTGGACATTTTTACAAGAAAGTTGGCACTGTTGATACAACAACATTCTATATATGTCGACTGTGTAACCTTTATTCGGTAAAAAATATTTGGCATAGTCGGCATTGGATAATATGCCGACTAAAACCCAAATTTTCTTGCAACTTTTATGAGATATCCGTCACTGTTGATATAATATTAACCTATGCCGGCGGTGTGACCAAGAAATATCATTTGTTTTGTGACGCAGTCGGTATAGTTTGATTTCTTCGACCACGATAATTGTTGCCCGAAAGATTTGGGAGATACTTAATGTCGGCATGGAATAGGTTTGAATACCATACTGGTTCTAAGAAATCGACATGAAATTCATCATTTCACCATGGCGACTCTAAGTCTTTTTTACTTATATACCATACCAAATCAGACCAATAAAATCACATTCAACCTCATTTGGATCTATACTTGAGTATTCAGAGCACTTGTATCATTAGTTTCTTGGTTTTTCTAGTGTGGCTCTTCATTTGAATCATCATGCTCATAAGTGTTGTGATTTAGGATTTTCATAAATGAAATTTTGATTATCTACAAAATGTTACAATTGAGAATCGTTATCAAAAACACGTAAACACATTCTTCTTTGTGAGATCAAGATTCCTCAACATCAAATTTCTCACTAGAATCTACCATTTTCCCCAAATTTTTCAAAAACCTTAGATTTTCTACTTTTTCTACAAAACTCTTCTTCTTCCCATTCTCTCTACAACTAACATTATAACACAAATAATCAACTAACTCTAATTCATATGTTTTATCCTAAAAAACTAAACTATTAATTAACAACTAATCAACAACTAACTAAACAAGAATAAATTAACCATTATAAACAATATATAGATAAAGGATTTTGAATTTTACTTAAAATGTTTTTTATTTTTGTTTTATTCAGTATCCACAATATGTAACTAATTTATAAATAATTAAATAAAAATAATTTAATTATTATCAAAAATATATGGATAAGAGATTCTATATTTTATTTCAAAATATCTCTATTTTTTTTTAGTCCATATCCCCCGATTTATAACTATATCCACCAATCATGGTCCAATTTTATGCATCCTGTAAAAACCACTTAACGATCAGGTCGGTTAACTAAGTGTAGATCACTAAAGGGAAAAATTGGGCATCATTAGGTAGATTTTGTGGCTCACGTGACAAATTATACGTCAGTGAGGCAAATTTTTGTATGACTCAATGGAAGACTTTTGACGATGAAGCAGATTTTTGGTCGAGTTGGCACTGTTTAGGTCACATTTAAGGGTGTAAATGGATGCACTATCCGTATCTGAATTTGAAAATACCACATCATATATAATCTCGACCGAAATCCAAATAGATATTCCCTCCGTCCCACAGAAAAAGAGCATTATTCATTTTTTTTTGTCCTAAAATAACTGATCATTTTTATTTTTATATGATATTTTTTAAATCAAAACCTTATTAATAACTAGTGCTGTTAAAAAAAATTCTTAGAAATATAAAGAGTTTGATATTCATGTTTATACTCGTCTCATATGTAGTTTAAAAATATTTCTAACGATGTAACATTTACAATTATCCTTCTTTAGTTTTTGAGATCTGTTCATTCGAAAGTTTAACGCAAAAGGATAGATAATTCTCTCTCATATTTTTATTAAAAATTGTACAAATACCAAAATGATCACTTTTTATGGAACAAAGGGAGTATAAATTTTTTTTTACTTCGAATTCGTATCCAATTTTTATTATTGGATAACATTTGATCCAAAACCTTGAGAATAAATAATTTATTGTTTGTATAATTCTAAAAAATTAATATCACATAATGAAAATAAATTAGGAAAAAAGTATATATAAATAATTTTATATAGATTTAAATGTGGATATCTATTTTTATAATTTTAAATTATATATATTTATGTACAGTTTTTTTAGATACGGATAATTTGGATGTGTATAATTTTGTAAGTATTTGTTTAGTTATATTTTCGGATAATATATATGTGGATATTTGAATATAATTTATATCTCTATAAAATTTTATGAATCTCGTGAAATTTGAGATTTTTAGACCCCTGTTGGCTCCCTGACTAGTTACACTGAAGTTTGGTTTAAATCGACAAATTTTTGGACATGTGTAAATTTGGAGGGATAGGCTTAAAATGGAACGCTGATAATAGGGTGTAATAATTTGGTTGGGGTAGTATCAATCCAAAGGTTAAGAATATATTATCTTGTAAGGATTTTGGTATACCTCCGAACAAATAGGTTCCTCCGTCAACACTGTTAAAATGAAAGTATAAATAAATTGTTGGGATAAATTTTTGATGTAGATCAACTTTTAATATGGACATGTAAAACTAATCACAATACATTTAAATTAGTTAAAATCTAACAATATTTTTCATGAATTTATAAAAAGGAAATAAAATTTTGAAATTACGGTAAGTATTAATTCACTGAATATACTATCATTTGATATTTTATTAAACAAAACCGATCTTTTATTTTTAATTTAATTTTTCACCATCAGATATAATATATGTCAAATCATAATTGGTTTCACATGTCCGATTACCTACATCAAAAATCATAATTAGTTATGTTCTTAGATATAAAGTCGAGATATCTGAATATAATTTATATTTAAAGAAAAATGCAAAATCTCGTGGAATGTAAAATATTTGGACATATGTTGACACCTTGACTAGTGACTAGAACACGGGATGAATGGTTTAGATCTGCAAAATCTTAAACATGTGTAAATCTGGAGACTTGAGTCATAGGCTTAAAATGGAACGTTGCTAACACGGTGTATAAGCGTAAGAATATGTTATCTTGTATGGATTTTGATAATAAATCGGTACCTCCTTTAGCAGCCACGTTAAAATGGAAGTATGACCAAAATGTTGAAGCCAATAAACGAAAAGGGTGAGTCGAAGTCTTAGGTGTTTTCAAACCCTAAAACCATCTATCTACTCATTCATTAGTTTAAGTATGAAGCTCCCGAGTGCAGATCCAAAAGGAGGGAAGTGGGATTTTTTCTTGAGGATTTGTTTTTTGGGATAATTGGGAAAATGTCCCAAAAATGGATACCCCGTTGGAAAAATATCCCATAAAATTAAAATTTTGGGAAAATACCCCACCGTCATTTTTTCCATCCAAAAGGTCAATGTTAACTTGGCTGGGCTACCTGTGCTGGTTTTGCCATGTGGATTCGCCGAAGGAAGACCTGTTGGCCTCCCTATTAGACTTCAAATGATTGGTGGACAGTTTGATGAGGTATTTTACAAAACTTCCTTTTAATGGCAGTGGATATTTTTGTTTAGCTTACGTTTTTTTATGCTCATAAAAATGCGGTATCACTACTATATACCCAAACATACTACCAGATTAAAATGCATTTAGGCTTCTTCTAGCAGAACTGTTGTATTGTAGCTGTTTAGAAACAAACTAGTCAGATAAGTTGAGCCCATGTCTACTTCCTTGTATTGGTTGTAAAGCTCTATTTGTAGAACACGTGTACATGATCCATTTGTGTTTGATATCTCCGAATTCCGACTTAAATTCAAACATAGTCCCCCCCTTGGTCAGGGAGAGTCGATTTTACGTCTACCTGCGCTGCAAAAACTTTCCGTTGCATTAGCAACACATCTAATAAATTATCACAAAGATAGTGATACGACTTTAGTGCAACTAATACTAATATTTTTCTTTATTGATTAGGGGAAATTGCTCAGAGTGGGCCACATCTTTGAGCAAACTCTTCGAGGTGGCAGCTTTATTCCCCCATTGGTAGCTTAGAGAAAGGAAGGTTCAGCTATGGTTGTTGATGCAGGAAGCTAAAGAAAGTATCAGCACATAATGACATTTATTCAGTCCAGCTGTAAAGGTAAATCAGTTCTCGCAGGACCTGACACTTTATATCCCGCCAGATTCGGCCTACATGTATAATTCCACAAAGTTGGTGATGAAGCGGCAGGCCCATCTTAGTTTGTCATCTTTGAGGATTCTGATGGAGGAGTTAGGTACAGATTTCGAGGTACTAATCGAATTTTTGGGGCGAGACACTCATTTGTAATGTTGCTAGAATTGTTGGCCATTTTTTTAGTTTTCTTCACTTGTAAAGCTACTGATTTTTAAAAAAATAATAGAAATTTGATAGCACAATGGTTTCACCAATGCTCTTATTATGGGGTTATAAGGCTACATTTAGGATCAAATACAATTATTGGGTACTTGGATAGTTATCTTTAAATTATTCGGGATCTATGCATATTAGTGTTGATTTGTAGCACCTAAATTTGGTTGGTAAAACTAGTATTTTCAGATGTGAACATTAATTTTGATGTGAACTTTAGTGTTTCAACCAAAGAGACAAAATTATGAGCTATTCACAAATTATAAGTTTCATACATTCAGATTAACATAAGTAAGGCTTTAAATATCACCGTTCATTCATTGAGGCTGCCACGTGTCGAAATCCTGTGAACTTAGAAGTAGAGGATACAGTAGCCATTTCTACAAAAGGTGGGGGTATATTTACACATCCTGAATCTCCACCGTTCATTCATTGAGGCTGCCACGTGTCAAAATCATGAAGAAATAGTAATTTTGTCTAAAGTCCCACATGTGTGAACACACATGTATACCTAGTTTAACTACTTAACACCATTTGGATTGAAAAAGTGCCGACGGGGTATTTTCTCAGAATTTTAATTTTAGGCGATATTTTCCTAACTGAGTATCTATTTTTGGGGCATTTTCCCATTGTTTCTTACCCCTCCCCTCTTCTATAGATCCACATGGTTTTTTCCTCTCTACCAAGAGATAAAACCAGAGCTGATGATTTTCGACTTTATAAATCAAACAACCCTCCTCTCTCTCTCAATCTCTGTTGCTGCTAATGCTGCTGCTGCTTCTTCTACTACTTCTCCTTTCATCAAAAAAACAAAACAAAAAAACTAATGAGGCAGTGACGATTTACAAAGGAACAACCCTATGGGTTGTCAGACAAAGGTTCTATCTAACTCTCCATAAGTACTGGCGAAGCAACTCGGATGGTCTTTTTGAATAGATTAATGGGGAGAGGGTTTCTTCCCCCCATTCTTCTTTCAATTTTGGCAACCAGTCTGCAGCCATGCTGGAGAGGAGATAGATACATCCTTGCATGTCTGATTAAAGGCGAATCTGAGCCTCCTTTCTCAAATTTTCAACATTTTATTAGGGTTTTAATGTTTGTTTTTCAATTGGTTGTTTCAGTCATTCTCAAAACAATGTTTTTCAATTGAAAATGAGATGCAGAAAGATCCTTAATTCCTTGCACAGCATATGAAAGAACGCACACGGAAGCCATCTTCAGGAAACAAAATCAAGTGGCAAATCCCTTGGACTGATGATGGCATGGGGATGACCACAAATTTTGCTGCATAAGTGGCAAATCCCTCGGGCTTTGAAGAAAATATGGGGCCTGACCTTCAGAACTCTTAAGTTGGAGTTGGACTATAGCATATGCAGTGTCCTATCCAGTTAACCACCATTGAGAATTCCGAGCACTCGTGTTACCTGGGACTCTAATTTAACTAGTGTCTCCTAATAAAGCAATTGTGTAATAAGTTCCTCCAAAACCTCCAGCATAATTTGATCGAGTTCTTTGCATCACTCTCTACCAAGATATGAGTCTCCTTCAGTTTAACAAATTTCTTGGGTGCTGTCCAGTCCTCAGATGGAGGAGATGCACAGTAAATTGCTTTGCTGCGGAGTTTCTCTGGAGAAAACCTGCATCATTTGCATTGGAATAAGGATCAATGGCACCCCGAAGGATTGATCTTATTTCCTCCTACATAAGAGGCATTCACTTCCTATTGCTAATACTAGGAGATTATGTAGAGGCTGAGGCCTGAGGGTTAGGTTGGATATTAATGGTTACAAAGCCTATTATCACCACCACCAGGGCGAGGCTCAGGTTCAATCTGTGATTTTTATTGCTAAAGTAAATCAGGTTCAACCGATGCCTCCCGAAATTTAAATAATCTTATATCCCCAAGGATAAACAGCTCCTGTTATAATGGACAATGATGGTGGATATTCATGCTTTCTAATTTCTGCCAGTTAGTAAAAATAGAACAGGGTGGATAAAAATCTGCAAAGCAGACAACTCAAACAAGACTGAGCTCAACTAATTTATTCAAGCTTGGCTCCATTCATTTAACAAAATCTTTGACGCCGAAGTAAATGTAGAAATCAGAAAGACCTATGGACAAGTGGTACCTTATAGAGTACAAGTAACTTGGTACGACAAAGAAGAAAGAAATTCAGAAAGAAGGTCAGATACAAAAGGGAATTTACAGTTTGATAGATTCAAGGACCGCGTAATCGTATCCAAGGAACAACACTAGATGGATGATCAGTTCTTTGGCCAGCAAGGGAGTAGTAAGCAAGTATTTGAGCCGGATGGTCAATAGTTACGTTTTCATTGTAAATCACCTGTCTTGGAGGTATATATTCGATATTCCAGAAATCACGAACCATGGGCAAAAGATCACTACCTGGTTGAGGTGATGCCCTATATCCTTGCACCCACAAATATCTCAGAGAAGTCAGTTGCACAACAGCTTCAGCCAATGCACGTTCGCTGAAACAACATCCTCTAACTTCTAGTTTCTGCAAGTTAGGACATCCTCTGGAGAACTCTATAAGTCCTTCATCTGTTTCTCCCACATAACCCAAAAGTATCCACCTAACATTGTTACTATATTGCCCAACATACCTGAGGCCAACATCTGTCAAACCCCCAGCTCGTAGATAGAGAGCAAACCTCCTAAGCTTCTGGCAGCCCATCAGTAGAGCTCGGACACCATTGTCAAGGGGCAATTCTGTTATATTTTCTTCTCGGTCGAGTAAAACAAGGCGAAAATCGCACAGGCTTTTGCAGTGAGTGCCTATACATTCCAACGATGCATTAGTGATATCAGAAACATATACGGCTAGATATCCCAGCTCAACACAACCCTGTGCTAACGCAGATAATCCTCTCTGTGATACAATCCCTTGTTCGTCCTCCATACCCTCATCCGCACCTCTCTCAATTCTAAGCCTTTTTAACTTCTTACAATGCTGAGCAAGAATCTCAAGCCCTCTGTCTCCGATCACATTCCTCGCCTGTTCATGGAACAAAGAAGCTTAAAAAGGTCAGCCTTTATGTTGAAATGTTATTATTAGAGAAGCTGCCAATGCGAAATATAATATAATCTACTTAAAGCAGGAAGAAATGGAAATACAGGATCAATGAAAAGGAGAAAAAGGGAAAAACGATAAAAAGAAAAGATTTCAGATTTTACCTCCAGAACTTCTAAATTTGGGCACCGTTGAATCAACTGGCAGTGACCTTCTGTATCAAGCAATGTATATTGAAGATCAAGTTTCCTAAGTAAGGTTGCGAAAGGATATATTAGGTGCATCTCATCAGCTCCAATGTAGCTTAGACCCAAAAAACGCAAAGTTCTAGGGAGAGTGATGGCCGAGTACTTTTCTGATTGCTCATTGAAGGCACCCCCAGCAAGCTCCTCTAATTTTGTAGCTGCCCGGAAAAAGCCAATTAGTTCAAGGATTTCGACTTCACTAATTTTGATGGAAACTAATTTACTGCAGTTTCTGGCAATTAGTTCAAGGTCTTCGATAGAAATCTTGCTTAGATCAGTCATAAAGAAGTTCAGTGTCTCTAGCACTGAGTTGTGTAGAGCAACCTCGTGGAGCCATATACCATCCTTCTCTTCTATCGTGCTCTCTTCCAGAAACAGGATTTTCAGAGCTCTGTTAAGCAAACAATATGAAAGCAATCACTGGTTAGCTGAGTTATGTATGCCTAAATGTTGACATTACTTTGCAACAATTTCTAGAAACAGTAGATTCAAGAAATTGATGTTTCAAGATCAACATGCTCGAGTAGTGTACGCCAAATATTTAGATCAATAACAAGTATAACAGAAGCATGGCAGCAATGACTCTTTTCTTTATCAATGCCATACAATTTACTAATACCACTATAAACGGACACTTACAACTACCATGATGTAGCAGCGGAAACAACTGTTCTGTTCGCTCAAAGATTTTCCCATTCACCCGAAAAAAGTTTATCAATCCCTAGATGTAAGGTTTCTAAGTGTGTCGCATTACGGCAGTTAAGAATGGTAGTTGCTTTTGATATTTATGTAGCACCTCTCATGTCAAAATGAATGCCTTCAACCATAAAATGTCAAGGATGTACCTAGGAAAATAAATCATCAAATATGCTGCACAAGTTTTTGACATACGAGCAAGAAAACAAGGTATTTTTGGAAATAACCTGAAGCGCAAAATTCAAAAAAAGGATTTACACTTACAGGTGAAAATAGAGAGAAGACAAAGCCAATGGAGAAGATATGCAGCAATGAAATATGGCAATAAAAGGAAATCCTAAGAGGGATAAATCATAAAACCAATACGCTTGCTTTCAGGTGCAGTTCTTCTCCTTCACCTTGATTACAGTCCACAACTTATCCATCGTGATTTTGTCAGTAATTAGAATTAAGTAGAAATATGAAGCACAAATGCACCAGCCGTCCTAATTCTGTTGGTATTGCCATCACTGGTTGTGTGATTATGTGTCTTAAGCAGGTTGCACTACAAATAGCTTAATACGAACCAAATATATAACTGATCTTAAAGGGTGGATAAGAGATACAGAAACTGACAGCCTGAAATAAGCATGGAAAAGCCACCTAAAAGGAGTAAAACGCTAAAGAAAATATCTTTTGATGAGCCTTTCCAACTCGAGCAAGGAGATGGAGAAAACAGTAAGAATACATATTTGAGGTGCAGGTGAAACTGAGAAATACTAATTATCACAGTTTCATATCAGCATGGTTTTTCATTTGTCCACCCCTAGCCGCAATGAGAATCAAATCTCCCATGATGCATCAAAGTCAGCAGTTCAGCAGTACTAGTGCGGCCCCTCATTCACCATTAATCACCACCTCTCTATTATAACCATAACAACCGCTGCCACCTTTAACAATCCCAACACCAAAACTATCTATACTACCGCGGTGCCACTACAACCATATCCAAGTTGTTGTCATCATGGACAACACCCACTATCATTCAATTCATTAGAAGCAAATATTTTCTTCTTTTCTTTCTCCTATTCCTTATGCACTCACTCAGTGTACCCAGTCCACCATTTTTATCTTAGAACATGAATTCTTGCATTTCTTTTTATCAACTACATAACAGAAAGGCAATTTTCATAACCAAAACTATTTCTGGTTAAACAAACATATTGAATAAAAATTCATAAGCAAAACTGTATAGTCAGAGGTAATAATCAAGAAAAGACTACATACCTGCAAGTAAGCGTAATATGTAAAAGTCCATCAGTAGAGAACCCAGAACATTTATCCAGCATAAGAGTATGAAGCCTACTTCCATGAGATTTACCAAGAATCTCAAGATCATTATCCGTAATAATCATCCTTCGAAAGTGAAGCGCCTTCAAACATTTAAAAGACTGAGAAATCTCTTTAATCCATGGACCAGCATATCCTCCCCAATCATCTGGTATCAGATTAAACATTGCAGCTCTAGGTTTACCTTTCAATTTCAATGACTCTAAATGTGCAAACCTTTTACTCAATCGACTCGGTGTAGTCGTATAACATAAAGCTATCGTAACATGTTTACGAGTTAATGCATCTGTGTAATTCCATTTCTTGCATACTAAAGATATTGAATCCCTATCTCTAGGATCATCTATTCGATCCATTATGCATTCTAATGCAACATCATATAGAATATTACTTATATCCCTTGTGTTCATATTTGGATTCGCCATCACTAATCCAAGACGATTGAATAGATGACCAGATCGGATCTGCCTAAAATCCTTAACAAATACAAACAAGTGTTTGTTTCTTCAAGCAACCAGAAAAAAAAAAGGCAAGAACACAAAAATTACCTTTATTAACTAGTTTCGGTAATCAACTTTTATCAACACCAAATCAAGAAACAACTCTTTAGTAACTATCCAATTCACTTCTATTTCAGACCTTAAAAATCTTCAAAACCTCAGAATTAAAAACTCTCCAAACTTCAAAATCTGATCTAATCGATCAACAGAAAACGAATCTCCACTCATTTGTCAATCACTTTTCAAACAGAGAGTACTGTTTGGTCTGACGCCACAACTACTAGCACCAAAAGATTCTTCTTCTTCCGCCATTAAAGCTGTGAAGCTCTCTTTCTCTCTGTGATATTAAAGATAATAAATCGATGGTGAAAGAGAGAAAATGGGATCAGAAGTGTCAGAATTTCTTTTTCTTTTTTTCTCTAGTAATAGTAATCTCTCAAGTACTCTGAAGAACAAAAACAAAAGACAGAAAAGAAAAAAATGTAAAGTAATGTTTATCGACAAAGATAAAATATCCTTTTTTTAATGGGGTTTTGTATTCTATTACACATCAGCAAAGAGACCACATCATCTACACCCACTTGGGGTTTTTCTGTTGCAATTTGCATATTTTTTTAATGAAAAAAATGGATGATTGGTATCAAATGTGACAGCTGTAACGCAGTACTCGCAGAATCAAGAGACAGATTGCTGATGATGTGCCAATGTGGACAACTACTTTTAATATCGAAAATTTCTTGTCCATCCACATTTTCACCGACTTATGTGCAATGGCCGTGATGGCGGGGCCAACAAGATTCCAAACCGTAATCAGGTCACCTTTTTTCCGGTAGGGCAACCGTCTGATGATTACAACCACCTAGGTAATCAATTGTAGGTGATTATGCTTAAAAATAATGCCTTGGCTGTGGGGTGTTTTGTAGCTCCACTTGGCATCAATAATGTACGGGAATTGTTGAATTCTAGAGGGTATTCGTACTTTCGAATTGCTGAAGCTTAGACATTGGTATATTTGTTAGTTTGCCTGTTCGTATAGATGGACAAACTCAATTCTTTATAGTGATAAACTAACAAATGTAACTAGTAAAATTTATTTTTTATATAAATTAATATTCCTTTCGTTTTTAGAAAGTGCTATTATCATTTTTTTATTTTAGCCTAAAAATAGGTCAATTTAAAAAAGTGATAATAACTCTTGTCCTTTTTAAAATAATCGATTTGTACACTAAATTGAAGATCATATGGGATGGCGATATACGATAGACCTTGTCACCATTAGTTATAGGTTTCTTTTTCTTCATGTTTTCGACAGTGTTGTAAGAGAAAAACAAATAAAAGAGTAAAAGAGTAAATCGTAATGAATATAAGAGATCAAAATCTTACAAGGCTAGCCTAAACCAAAAAATGACCATTCAAGCCTTGCTTCGGTCACAAAGAAGAAGAAGGATTGATCTTAGGGAGCGAAGCATCGAAAGACGAAATTAGAGCTTGATGAAATTTAGTTGAAGAATTCAGGTCTTTGTAGTTGAGTTCAAGTGGAGAAGATGGAATTGTTTATGATAATCTGATGAACTTCGATAAACTTTGGATGGTTTGGAAATAGATGAAGTAATCTATTTACAACATTGAACTCTGATCTCATAGGAAATCTGATGAACGTGCCCATTATTGCAGGTGGAGAACGTGCCCATTAAAAATGTAATGTTCATTAATTCCTCATCTAGTGACGTTTGACTTAATTCTTTCTCATCGCGGGTGTTTAGTTACACCTCACAGGATGTAAAACGCCTAACCAATACCCCTTAGTGAGTACCCCCTATGACATATTTGATGTCTCATAGGTTTTATGGTTGGGTCACGTAAATGTCTCTTTTGATTTAGTAAACCAACTACTAGTGTTATGTCTAGTAAGGTTAGTAAGTCTATCAGTGGATTGGTGCATAAATCGGAGCAACCATGAGCCAGTGACATCAAATGACATGTTGAAATACCGAACAATGCGTGTATGAGTGCTAATCCCAACATTGTGAAGGCCACCACGATTGTGAGCTAGCATTCGTCTAGCGCCAAGAAGTAGGGATCATCCTAGCGTCGTGCAAGTGTTGTTCAAGGCTTGGACATGCAAGTTTGGTGATGCACAAGCTTGAAAATGCACTTGGTGATGCACACGCTTAAAGAAGCGCAAGCTAGATGATGAACAATCTTGGATGTGCTCGAAGTCAAGGCTATGCAAGAATCCCCAAGGACAGGCTCGTACAAAAAGAGTGCTCGAGGATACGGCTGGAGTAAGAATGCTCGAGGACGTGAAGCTAGAGCTTAGCAGTGCAATGTGGGTATGGCACTGGGACTAACCCAGCATCGTGCTTGAGAACACAGAAGATAGGTCTAGAGATGGGACTAGCCCAATATCGTGCACAAGGGTGCACTCGAGGAGTGGCTAGGCAGTACGCTTGCGAAGGCTAGAGCACAAGATAGGTTGGTGTTGAGACTAGCCCAACGTCGTGCATATTCAATTTGTCGTTGGGCTTTTCCCAACGTCGTGCACTAGAGAATTTGGCACTGGGTAATGCTCAACATCGTACATTAGAAGTTTTGGCGTTGGGACCATCCCAGCGTCGTGCATGGTAAGGTTTTGGCACTGAGACCGGCCCCACGCTGTGCACACTAGGGTTTGATGCACTTATTTTTTTTCGTGAATATTGGATTTTTGGCTGAATCACGGCTATCGACACTTGATACCAAGGAATTTAGCCTGGGATTTATTGCACTGGGCACAAATTCAAATTGTATATATACACAGAATATTGAAAGTTCATCCGTGAGGCTCTGATATTATGTGTATGTATATATTTATAGAAAGGCTATAAGATCAGCGTATAGCACTTATAACTATTTTTAGAATCTGTATCCTCAATTCTCTTGCAGAATGTCAGATATAAATCCAGGCTTCATATTTCTGGTACATGACTGGATTTTTTGTGTTGTAAATTTTATTATTTTGACACGGGACATGAATAATTTTAGAGTTTTCGCCTTTGTCAAAAAACCACATTTACGTTAAGTCCCCTACTTAATATGGAACATTAATCTTTCATAGTAAGCACTAGATACGAAAATTCTAGTAACTGTCAGGACATGGTGTACTCTGACACAAGTTGAGCCGGGAAGTGGACTCCACAATCACGATGCAGAGCTGGAGTCAAGTTTTTAACAGAAAGTTTAACTTTCCCAAATTTAGACCCAAATTCTCTGGATGATCAATTTTCGCCAAATCCTGGATAGTCATATTATAGGGTTTTTCCCATATATATATATGGTTTGGTATTTTATCTTCATCTTCTCCATCCCCATATAGGGTTTCATCTTTATTTTTATTTATTTTTACGTGAGAAATATTTACTCTTTTGAATTTTCCTTGTTATTGTTAGCTTGAATAATCATCATGTAGAAACTCTAATTAATATTGCAGTTCTTGATCATCAGTTATCATCATGAGCGCTTATCAATAGTATCATAGTAGCAGTCTCCGCCAAGAATTAATAAGCTAAGGTTTTATATTTTTGTTCATATTTTATATACACATGTGTATATGAACCAATTGTTGTCTTCGATCCTTCTATTCTTTTCTAGTGCATGCAATAACCACTATAAAGCGAAGTCATAATTCTAACTCTCTTGGAGATGAAGGACTAGGGAATGGGTAAGAAGATGAAAATTACTCCCTCTGATAGTGTTAGTGAAGGAAAATCAGGTCTAGACTTCATGATCCTAGTGAATAGGCTACTAGAACACTTCGCAATTTGTCTCTTGGACATCTGCAACTGATGCAAGAGCTTATTTTCGAATTCATCTTTATTGTCGAGACGGTGGCGAGATGGAAAAAAGAGAGAGAATTCGCAAAGAAAATATATGAAGAAGATGAAACATTAGCTGCCTTTATCCGGAAGCAGCGCTGTTATGCGGAAACAATAATATCAAGAATATGGAAAGAAGAAACAGAATGTCCATGATGATGGTATACCTTCAGCTTCTGATGCAGCGGAGGCTGTGACTGACCGGGAACCTATTGATCATGATCCTGATTCGTATCCTCCTAAGGTGGCATTAGATCAAGTGGTTGAAGCTTACTTGGTAGATGAATATGGTGAAGACAATTATATTGAGATGACAATGGGCTCATTTGATCCTGTAGATGAGCCGGAGAGTTCAAGTGAAGATGAAAACGTCGAAGGTGAAACAGATGAATATGAGGACTACATGGATGAAGACACCTCTGAAGAAGTCGATGATAAAGATAAATCAGGCTCTGACTCACAGGACTCCAATTAAACTTATTGGTGCACTTATTTTAATACGTGATAATTTTGTTTTGTGGTTCTTAGATATTTTTTAAATCTAAGAACTTGTATTTTTCTTGAGATAAATGAGGTAGATGAACTAAGAATTCCTGAAATAAATCTATTCTTCATAATGGACCCATATTTACTCCCTTATGCTTCTTGAATGGCTGGCTGGATGGAATCATATATGAATTAATGGATGTTTTCAGTGAATCCCCTTGTCAGAAAATTTTAAACATGTGCCCTAGGATTAGATATGACGTAAAATCCTCATACGAACTCCGATTGAGATGCTTGAACCCAACCTTTTTAGATTAGAGAATAAGATAACGTTTTCAAATAGATTCACTAAATTTAGAGTTTATTTGGTCGGTCAAATAGGGTATCAATAAGTGTCCATCAAAATTTGAGACAAAATTCTTACAGTTTTCATCTTGCACTTGTTCTAGTATCTGGACCATATTTCTTAAACCGATTCTTAAAAAAATACGCCCTTTTGTATGTTTTATTATACACATAGGTGGACATTTTGGTATATAATTCACCCCTTAATTCTTCATCAGCTATCCGTAGTTTCTGAATTCGTGTAGCCCTGTGCAGAATCCGTCACACGTGGTTGTTGTGAAAATGTCATATTATATCTTTGGTCCATTTGCTCCCATCATGAATGTTTCATAATGAATCCTTATGTATCTAATTAACTTATACTGTGAAATTTATGAATTTTACTTGAATTCTTGTGTTTGAAGCATGTTAACCCATTGGACTTGTATTTTAGCTTGTGACCATGGTTGGGTGAATGAATGAATTCATCAATGAGGGATGACGATTCGTTGGAGACCAAGAGAGTCATGACCTTCACTTCCAAACTCATATTTATGAACATGTTGTTTATGATGTGCTTATTAATACTGCTTCAGGTGGTAGTGTTTTAGAAGTCGAATGAATAAATAACAAAAAGTTGAAAATGGAGGATCCGGTGATGAATGAAGTTGGTGTTGACCACCATGACGTTTGTCTTATGGATAGAGGTATAACGATGGTGTCAGATGGAGATGGTGCTAGCTTGGGGTTTAAGACTACACTAGCCTGGGATTGTGATACGACTCCAGCCTAGGATTGTTAGAGGATACAATGATGAATAAATTTGGTGTTGACCACCCATGAAGTTGGTCTTATCGATAGAGGTATGGCGATGGTGTCAGATCGAGATGGTGCTAGCTTGGGTTTTAAGACTGCACTAGCCTTGGATTGTGAGACGACTCAGCCTAGGATTGTGAGATAGATCCATCATGGGATGGTGCTAGCTTGGGGTTTGTCAAAAATATACCATCTACAGACGCAAGATGATTTTTTTAGCATTCGATCAGTTGGGTTAATAAACCTTAAACCAGGTGTGGTTCATCCTCGGACGTGGATACTCGATTTCAAACATAACAATCAACATTTATCTCTAACTCGAGTTTGGGTTAGATTATATGAATTAGGTTTTGAATGTCGGATAAATAAAACCCTTCTTGAAATCGCTAGTGTGTTGCCACCCGATGGAAGTAGATAATGCTACATTGTCGATTTTTTTTGGTTATTTCGCCCGAGTACTAGTTGAAGTTGATCTAGCAGATTCTTTACATGAGGAGATTCTAGTTGAGAGGTGATTACACATTCTTGATTCCAGTGTCGTATGAGAGGTTTTCTGCATTTTGTGAGCACTGTCGTGTAATAAAACATGGGAACTGGGAATGTAAGAGAAGAAGTTCTACAAATAATTTGATAACATCAACTTCCGCTGGGGATAAAACTGATCCCAAGCCAAGGAAGGTAATAAAGTACGTTTCTCTAAGTCTACTACTAAAAATATTTCCTTATATGTTTTGGAGGAGATACCATAGTGAACGTCATTTTGTTAACGAGGAA
This sequence comes from Papaver californicum, assembly GCA_023531435.1. Lineage (NCBI taxonomy): Eukaryota > Viridiplantae > Streptophyta > Magnoliopsida > Ranunculales > Papaveraceae > Papaver > Papaver californicum. Next base: position 3,441,165 of record JAJJMC010007730.1, read on the forward strand.
AACTGCTTGGCAGAAAACCCCCGGGACATAGTTCAGTTTTGAGTATTCTCATAATTAAGTCGCCAACTCTTGACTATAATGCAACCTCGTGTAGTTGGGACCAATAAAAAAAATCCCTAGTTACTTAATTTCTTCAGTATCCTCGTTCCTACAACTAATCTGGACAACATATGTAAATCCTCTTAGCAGAAGTCTGTTACTATCAAAAGATTTATGGGGGAAAAAATCTTTTGGAGAGGAAGAAATTTGTCTCTAAAAATGGTTTTCTAAGGCATTTTTTTTCTCCTTCATTGATAAAGTTATGTTGAGACAAGAAAAGTAGTTATTGATAAAAGTTTTAGAGGCAAAAAACAGCTTTGGGAGAGGAAGAATTTTTTCTCCAATATTATTTCTAAGGTAAAAAAGAATTGGTTATTAATAAAATCATTTAGAGATAAAAACGTTAGTCCTCAAAATTTACTGTTTAATATTTTTTTTTGTCACTGATAAACTAAATGAGAGATAAACTGTTTTGTTTTAAATTTATTATTAAAGACAAAGTCGATTGACACTGAAATTACATTTTTGAGTGAGAAAAAAAATTGCTCTCTAGCATAAGATTTTTGGTGATGATTTCTTTCGTCACTAAAATTATTTACACTGACAATTTTATTTTGTTGTTGAAAGACACTTTCTCTGACACTAAATTTCTAGTCATTTTTTTTTACTCTTGACCGTTTTCGATTTTTTCATAATATACTTTCCAAATGGGGTATTTGAGATAACTTCCTGACAAAAAAAGGTTCTTCTTAAAAAATATTTCGAGATAAAAAAAAAAGATTTATGGACAATTTTTTTTGTCAATAAGGCCCTATTTTTTATAGTGAGAGTTGTTCTACATCCTGTTGCTACCCGGCTTCCAACTGGACGACTGAGATTTACTTTAGGATGTATATCATACAACAATAGAAAATACGTTTTATTCGAACTCAGTTTTGATCACAACGAGAATAATGATTTAACCTGAGCCAAGGTTTTTTCCTTTAATATCGAAACTTTTGAATCCACAAGATGATCAAAATCAAACTACTTGAGTAATTAAGATCAATCAAGTTTACGTGTACCGAAATAAAACACTCGATTCAACAAGTATTACGTTTGCTAAAGCAAACAACTTGCCAATCTACAAGGTAAACTATTCTCTTTGTAATCAAAGGTAAACTACTTGTTAAGTCCCAGTCAATCAAGTCAAGCAGATAATCACACCAAGATTTATGTATCAAAGTCTTTAATCTTCAAAATTATCGAAACCTGCAGAAAAAACTAGTTTCCTTTATCGATTATTACACAAAACGAAGTCTGTTAACAATAGCAAATCAATAGATACATCCCCAGATTCTGAATCACTTGAATCTGTATAACCCGATCTTCAAAGTTCTTGAGTGGCCTTATTGCAAAGAAGAACCATAAAATAATCAAGAACTTATCTAGAAGATAATTGTTATTAATCACATGTAAAATCAAAGAAAAACCTAATAAAATATCTAGTTCCCCACCAACGGTACTTCTACCGCTTCTTGATCTCAAAGAAAACTTTAAACAAGTTAATCGTGCTTTCACCTGAAGCTTAATCACGGCTACTAACTATTGATAATAGCTTCCACACAACTCAAGTGTATTCTGTGATGTGTTTGTAAGAATACAAGACTCCACTATTTATAGTGTCAAGACCAAGGTTTGTTTGGAAACAATAATAACCAATTTCAAAATCTAAAAGATATCCAATAAGTATATTTTCGAAATTAGCATTAATATTTTTGATATTATATGATTATATTAAACATGTATAACTCATTTGCAATAAACACAAAAATATTGTTTCCAAAATATATGATCAATAATTATCACATTAATACTTGAGATATGGTCTCCCTTTTACGAGTTTACCCTAAAATATTTGGTGTCCAAAGTGAGAGGCTCGTCTCTAGTCCAGCAAGATGTACTGAGGAACCACCGCCCCGATTGTCCCCACTAACCAGCCGGCCAATGATGAAGTAATAATAGAGTAAGGGAGTGACAAGGAGCCAATAATAAGATCTATCGTCAACACTCCGATTATACAAACGTCCCAAGCGGAAAAGCCAGAAGCGGCGGTTAACAAGAACAAACAACAAGCAAAAAGGGACGTATCACGACAGAAGCAGACCTTGCAAAACATGCAGACATAGATAGAAGGGAACAATCGGTGCCAACAAGAACTTCAGAAGGTTATAAGATAGGCATAGGAAGAAGAAGGCGCGACGGTTAAGGAAGTGGCAAAAAGGGTAACCGACAAAAAATGTTCTTCACGCGGAGTCTCACAGGAGGTGATCACTAAGTACCTGGAAGAAAACTACTGAGTAGTTAAACATGATAGTTATGATTCTATGAACACACCGTATTCAGGCTAGGTATCCGAGTACTAGTACCCAAAGGAGTACACATCTCCAAAGTTCAAGACTTACGATGGAAGAGGAAACGCATGCGAGCACCTCAGGCGATTCCTGCCGACAATGAACACGTACTCGACTGATGGAAAGTTTTGCTTAAGAGAATTCCCAAAACCATTGTCAGACACGCTTTCACCCGATATGAAAACCTATTTCCATAAGCATAAAATCGTGGTCAACAATGAGCATGTTATTCTTAAGAAAGTTCTATTCGGCAAAAAAGAAAGTTATAATGATCGATCTCAGCAGATGTAACCAAAGAGTCGGGTAAGAAATTGGGAAATTCATCATTCGATTTCGAAACCTCTCTCTTGAATTTCATGAGGATAACAAGGAAAAAAATCTGGTGGAAATTTGCGTACGAGGAACGATACTCGTGTTCAAATGGAACCTGGCAAACTTCAAATTTTAAACGTTCGCGTAACCAAAAGAAGCTGGCGCAAGGATAGCGGACTACGAGGATATTTTAAACCTAGGGAGCATGGATCATACTTGGCAAAATTCAGTCAACACAGGATCGGCGCTAGCATTCAATAATCGCGTGATAACTAACCAAGGTGCAAGAAGACCTCCCGCGTTTCTTCCCTACAACGTGGGGCGAGGAAACAACCATGACAGATCTGAAGCAATTAGCGCCCATCCCATGTAGCCAGGAAAAAATCATCGGTTTACTCGAGCAATGGGTAGCAAATTATTAACCAAAGTCGACAAGAACAACGTCAGGTACTGCCATTATCATCAACGAGTGGATCATCCGACACAAGAGTGTTTATCCCTCAGAAATATTTTTAATCAGAAGAGGAACACGAGAGAAATCTAGATGGGAAGTCAAATGATCAACGAGAACCCTCTCCCTCAACGCCAGGTCATGATGCTCTCTCACGACCCATCAGTTGATGTCTGGAGACCCTAAGAACCGGCAGAGAAAGAAATGTATGAAGCGGAGTAAGAAACCATAATTTTTGACAACAATGAAAGCGTATCCAGTAAGTTTTCCAAGATGATTTTAGCTCAGCAATTCTTCGGCTCACTAGGTTTTAGCAAGAACCAAACTCGAGAAGTAAGGAAAGCTAGTGCAGCAATAGCGGATGGTAAACCATACAACCCGATGCCGAAAGGAGCGATCACTTTCTTTGAAGAAGATATTTGTTACCCAGGAGAGCACCTCCGACCACTTTATCTAACAACTACTATTAATAAACAACAATTAAAGAGGGCATTCATCGATGAAGGAGCGTCTCTTAATATAATATCTCTTCATACGTTGGAGATTCTAGGTGTGCAAAGATCGGCTATCGGATGCACGCCTCCATGGTGAAAGCGTTTGCTGGAAATGCTCAGACTTCCATAGGCGTTGTTAGCCTATCAATGAGAATCAGTACCATAAGAGATCTTACACCTTTCTATGTATTAGAGGATGGCACAACCTTTCACGTGTTACTTGGGAGAGGATGGATGCTCAACCACAAATTTGTTGCCTTGAATTACCACCAATGTGTAAAGACGAACATAGAGGGAAAACAATATTCAGCAACCTCTTCGGTAAGGAAGAGGCATACATGGCAGATGCCGTGTTCTATGACACACCAAAATAAATGGAAGAAGCGCCAGTGGTTCCACTTACACCGCTCCCCAAATGGGAAGATGAATCGATTCCCAAAGAGAAAGTTATAAAGTCAGTATTCATCCCATCACGAATGGCGGTTGGTTGTCCTTCAAAGAAACAAAATCTACAAGGGAACTCCCAGTTCCGGCATTCTCAAACCCGGAAGGGGGGCATGTATATTGATTATAATAATTAGTCGAGGGGGCTCCTAAGTCGGAGCATGAGTGCTCCCTGATCTTTATCGACACAGAAATGAAGGAGTCACCCTCAGTAATAGCCGAAGAGGCTGAATCATCGTTAGACCAAGCTGAAGAAGACATGAGGAAATTGATGGAAGAACGTGTCATATAAAATTCGACTACAGGTGGGATAGAGGAAGTAAACATCAGGACAGAGGAAGACCAACGCCTCATAAAAGTAAGCAAGAATTTGAGTTAGCTAGAAAAGAATATGATAGTCGAGCTCCTGATCGAGTATAAATACGTGCTTGCATTCAACTACGATGAAATGCTGGGCTTAAACAATAGTCTCGTGTCTCACAACCTGGGCATGTCGCTCGAATTCCGACTAGTCAAAGAAATAATCCTTGACTTTCGGCAGGAGACGACCTCAGCAATATATGAAGAGGTAGAGGGACTGCTGGAAGCAAAGTTCATAAAACCCATACAACACCCTACATGGCTGGCTAATGTGGTACCGGTTGTAAAAAAAATGGAAAAATTATATGTTGTGTAGATTATCGAGACTTCAACCGAGTATGTACGAAAGATGATTTCCCACTACTACGCATAGATGCCTTAGTATATGCCATATATGGACATAAGATGTTCTTGTTCATGGATGGCTTCAGCGAATATAACCAGTTCAGGATGGCAGTTGAGGACACGTTCAAAACAGCGTTCCAAATGCCATACAATTTCTACTATGTTGGCATGCCTTTCAGATTAAAGAACACTGGAGCCACTTACCAAAGGGAAATGACATTGATCTTCCACGATCTCTTGCATCAAATCGTCAAATTGTACATGGATGATACCGTAGCCAAGTCAAAAGTAAGGGAAGATCATGTCACACACTTGAGACGGGTGTCTGAACGCTGTCGCAAATTCAAGCTGAAGATGAACCCGCAAAAATACGCATTCGACGTGACTTCAGGAAAGTTCCTAGGCTTCATGGTGACAGAAGAAAGGATACTGGTCGAACCTGACAAATTAAAAGCCATAACCATAATGACGCCTCCCAAAGATGTAAAAAAACTACAAACCTTCATTGGAAGAATATCTTACGTAAGACGCTTTATCCCGGGCCTTGCTCATCTCTTAACCGCGTTCCTACGATGTTAAGGAAGAACACTAGTTTTGAATGACGAGAAACACAACGCAACGATTTCTACAAGCTCCAGTAATATTTGGTCATCCCGTAGGTACTTGGACCACCAGTGAAAGGAGAACCTCTTTACCTTTATACCTCTTTCACGAACTTAGCAATATGCGCAGTTCTACCACAAGACAGAGGGAATAATAACCTATCTCCTATCTATTATGTTAACCGGGTCTTAAAAGATGCTAAGTTGCACTACCCAAAGGTAAAAAAAGCATGCCTAGCTCTGATATACACGACACAAAAACTGAGATCATATCTATTGGTGAATGTAACCATCGTCGTTGCAGCGGCTAATCCCATTGCATACTTGGCGATGAAACCAGTCTTAACAGGAAAGACCGTAATATGGCTCCTTCAACTATCTGAGTTCGAACTAAGATATCAAAAACCTTGAGCGGTTCGTGGCCAAGCAATCGTCGATATCCTGGCGGCCTTCCCAAGAGATGATGACACAACAACCCATGACGATGTACTATGGGAAGTAGCAGAAGCAGAAAGGGAAAAGCTGTGGGTTATTTCCTTCGATGGATCCTCATATGAAAAGTTCGATGGAGCCGGCATTGTGTTCGAAATCCTGACGGGAGAAATTTTATCCTACGCTTTCAAGCTGGATTTTCATTGCAATAACAACATTATGGAGTACGAAGTGCTGATATTGGGGCCAAGGATGCCCAAAAATCTCAACCTCGGAAATCTAAAGATCAGAGGAGACTCCAATCTAGTCTTTAGCCAAGTGAACTGGGAGTTTCAGGTGAAGGAAGCGCATTTAGCGCCATACTGGGCCAAAGCACAAAGTTTAATAATCGATGTTGGATCAAATATGATTGAGCACGTAAGAAGGAATTCGAATAGACACGCAGATGCACTAGCTACGCTCACAGAAAAGATCCAACTAAACAGTAAAGAGGAAGGAACCGTAATAATAAAAAAGAGAGACCTATCGAGCACATAGAGAGAAGACAGAGCCTTCGAAGACAAGGATGAATGGCGGAATATATACCTCGAGGACATAGAAAAGGTCGACGGGGAGCACGTCATTCTGATAAAAGTGTTGAAGAAATTCCTAACGGTTCGAGGCGCTCTCTATCATAGAGCAGTGGGAGGGTCGTTGGAATGATGTTTAAGTAAAAAAGAGGAAGAAGAAACGATGCAAAGGATACATGATGTGTCATGTGGATTGACCGGTAGCATCTGATTGTACCGACATCTACAAAATACTAGGGGTATATTGGCCAAGCACGGCGACCCAAGCAGCAGTCGTTCAAGACAGTTGCAGGGACTGTCAAGCTCCGCCACAATTGGCATAAGTATGCATGACGGGAAAGGGTGAATAGAGGCATCCATATGTGGATTACATCCAGCATGGTAAGATTCCCAAATGCAGAGGGGCGACGCTCAAGATACAGAAGAAATCAAGAAGAATTTTCATAAACGAAGGGATTCTATATAAAAGAAGCTATGGTAACACGGTCATTAGATGCCTATCTAAAGAAGAAGCAACAAAGGTCATGACCAAGTCACACGACGCGGAACACCAAGGGATACGTAAGATATTCTTGCAGATCTATAAAGGCAGATTCTACTTGCCAACCATGTAGAACGACCAACAATGCTTGTGAGGAAATGTGTAAGTTATCAAACCTATTGGACACTAATCCACGTACCTCATACCCATCTACATAGCATTTTCACACCTTGGCCGTTCCATAGCTGGGGTTTGGACTTGATCGGATCCATAAATCCAAATTCTTCCAAGCGACACAAGTATATAATTACCGGGACTGAATACAGTTCAAAGTGAGTAGAAGGAATTCTTTTGAAAGACTATGCAGGAGAAACCATCGCCGCGTTTATCAAAGAACACATAATAATACCGATTTGGAGCTCCGATGATCAATAGGGTTTATACTGCCAAGTCGTTCGTCAACAAGGATGTTTATGACATGTTTGACCAGTACAATACCCGATTACACACGTCTACCCCATATTACCCCCCGGGGAATGGTCAAGCAGAAGCCCAATAAGACCCTGCTAAGGATTCCGAGAAGGACCATGCATGAAGTCCACAGAGAATGGCACGAGCAATTTCCGCTAGCATTATGGGCGTACTGTATATCAAGCACAGTTCGACAAGAGCGTCACCCTATTCCTTGGTTTACGGAGAGGATACTATCTTACCAGCTGAGATTACTATCCCATCGGCAAGGGTCGTTATGGCAAGTTATACCATGCCAGACAAGATTAGTCGTTGTGTCCACTTCGATATAATAGAAGAGATAAGAACTCTTGCCGAATGTTTCGCTGATGCGTACAGAAAACGCGTTGCTGACCACCACAACCAAAGGGTCAGGGAAAGAGTTTTTAAGGTGGATGAGTTGGTACTCATAATTGCACCACATATTCAGTGGAATGCAAGCGCTGGAAATTTTTTAGCCAATTAGGAAGGTCCCTATATAGTTCGGAAAGCTAAGGATAGAGGATTATCACCTAAAATGGATGGAGGATCCAAAATCAAGACCCCTATCAATGGTAACTAGTTGAAAAGCTTTGATGCTTAAAATAATATCTGGCGTTGTCAAGCTAGTTTTAATAAAGTGAATCTTTCATATATTCGCTGTTTTGGAAACAGTCACAAAAGCGGCAGAGGGAAAAACGCTCCTGTCCGACATAATAATTGGAAAAACGATCACAAGAGCGGAAGATGGAAAAGCGCCCCTGCCCGACCTAATAGTCAAACAATAATGGCCACGAGAACGACAGAGGGCAAATCACCCCTGTTCGATCCAATAATCAAGAAAAACGGTCACAAAAACGACAGAGGGAAAAGTACCCATGTTCGACCCAGCAAATACCCCATATTTAACGGTTACAAGAGTAGTAGAGGGAAAAACACCCCTGCTCGACCAGATAACAAAAAAAAAATTGTCACAAGAGTGGCAGAGGGAAAAACGCCCATGTCCGACCTAATAATAAAACAAAGCGGTCACAAGAGCGGCAGAGGGCTAAGCTCCCCTACTCGACCAAATAATCATGCAAAAATTGTTACAAGAGCGACAAAGGGAAAAGCGCCCCTGTCTGACCTAATAATAAAACAAAGTGGTCACAAGAGCGAGAGGGCAAAACGCCCTTGTTTTACCTAATAATCAAACAAACAATCACAAGAGCGGTAGAGTGCAAAGCGCCCCTGCTCGGTCGAATGACTAGGAATAAGGTCACAAAAGCGGCAGAGAGCAAAGTGTCTTGCTCAACCAAACAACCAAGTGTAATAGCCACCAAAGTGACGACTGGAAAAACGCCATGATTCGACCAAACAATCGAACATTAATATAAGTCGTAAGAACGATAGAGGGAAAAGCGCCCATAGTAAGACGGACTAAGTCCCCACTTTAAAAGACGGAAGAGCAGCAGAGGGAATGCAAAGCGTCCTTGTTCATACAAAAAGAAGAGTCTAATGCAAACCCATAAAAAAAAGAAAGGGGAAACAAATTTAAATAAAAAACAACACTAATTTTATTATTTAATGACAGGAGCATAACGAGCAAAGCGTTTTTTGTAAGAGGGGGGAACAATATATTCGATAAAAGAACAGGACCCAAGTATCATTAGAAGTTGAATAACACATTTATTCAAGCCCGTGAAAAAAACAGAAAACTAATAGCAGCACGTGCACGACTCAACCGTATAGCCGCGGAAGCCAATTTCTTCTCACGACGTCCCATTTCTTCCCGAGCATTGACAAACGATTCAGATAACTGCGTGCAATAGCATCTCCAGAACTTAACTCATCAGCGTAAAGATCAGTACTATAGAATTAAAGCGCCTGACTGGCAGCAAAGGAGAGCTTATGTGCTTCCATAAGGCAGACATACCCGTCCACATTTGCTTTTAAAAAGTCATACCTAAGGTCACGAATTTCCAATGTTAAATCGGCCTCTTTCAACAAGATGAGTGTTAAGCGTGCCCTCGATGGAATACGCCATGCGTATACATGAAAGGGGAAAGAGAGAGAAAAACAAAAGGAGAAAGAAACAAAATAACAATACACATGAAAAAGAAATGGCACACGTTCCTACTATATATGGAAAACCCACATGAACAACATGATAGTCAGGTAAATTAACAACCCTTTAAAGGCATCAAAAAAAGAAGAAGAAAACTACTCCATTCAAACACAACTCGGCTCTCAAGGTAAGGCTTAAAGTACCGCTTTTGCTGAGATAAGGGCCGCTTCAACCACTTGCACTGCCTGATACACATCCCAACATTGGAAATAGGTAGCAACGCGACGCTCTTGGAAATAACGGTGTTGCTCAAAAAATAGAGGAGGAAGCATCAAGCCCTCACTACATGCCTCCTGCAGCAGGCGATCGATATCCACAAAGAGAGAATGCAAAATACTATTTTCCTTGTCAAGGTAGTCAAACGCAATACACAAAGCACTAGACATACGAGCCAAATGACCAGTCTCAGAAGTTAAACGCGCAACACCGTAAGAAAAACAAAGAGGTTGTTGATTGAGTAGAAGTAAATAAGAAAGAAAGATAAACACATAGATTAGACCAAAAACATAAAATTTCCATATAAGGAAATTGACTATATATATAAGAAACATAAAAGAGAAAGGACACCCGAAAGAATTTAAGACCATATTTTTAATGAACAATAAAGACACCTTAAGCTACCAACACAACCCCAAAGATAATTCATCCTGATGGGAAATCACAGCGCGACAAGTAACTATCTCCTGATTTAAGTCCCTTATCATCAGCACAACCTCGTCATATGCCAAGTTGGCCATATAACACCGGGTGACAGCCTCATTATACAAACGATGCACATCATCCATGATATGATTACCAGCATTAACATTTCGAGCAATCTCAAGAGTCTCATGTTATTCTCGCCAAACGGCGTGCATCGCGGCCAGATGAGCTAGCTTGTGCATCGTCAACATTCTCACCTTATCCTTCAATACCAATAGCCGCTGAAGTTCGTCCCCCATGTCTAGAGGCGTGACAAAAGTAGGGATAAAGGCCATGAACAAAGCGTACCCATGGAGACGGCGCGACATCCTTCTAAAAAAGGAGAAAAAACTTAAAAAATCTAAGGAAAAAATAAAAGATTACAAAGACAAGAAAAGAGAAAGAATGACAATCAATACCAACAAAGATCTCTTTAAATAGAGAGGAACCATAAACTAAGTCTACACTTACTGACATATTGCCAACCTGACCATTATAAAATCAAAAGTCCTAGGAATTATAAACAATCAAAAGGATCTGCACACGGACATAGCAAGGAATAACTGATCCTTCACACATAAAAAAAGAGAATAGAGAAGAAGGGGATATTACTACAACATTATAACACTATTACAGACTAATCATTTTGATCAGTCACCATCGCACAACAAACCCATATCTCTCGATCCAAATCCTTAATCATCAACACAAGATATTGCGAGTTAGTGACATGACATCTAGTATGCGCCTCTTCAAGCAGCCGATTGAAATCACTCATGATACGAGCCTCGACACGAGCATTCCGAGCGAACTCAAATATCGCATGTTGTTCCTCCCAAGCAACATCCATAGTATCTCGACGAGACAGCCTATGAGTCATCAACATCTCAACCTCGACTTTCATAACCAGAAGATGCTCGAGTTCATTACGTACATCTTAAGTCACAATAGTTGCGGCTACCGCTGCCATAGTTAAAGTGTACCCGTGTAACTCGTGAGCCATTCTTAAAAAAACAGCAAACAAGCGAGAATATCTCAGTGGAAGGAAGAGATAAATAAGAAAAATAAATAAAAAGGAATATTTAAAAGTAAGCCGCATATACAAGTAAGATACGTGCCCGAAAATAACTACCCAAGTATTCAAATAAATTATAGATGTAACTGGCGATAGATGATAAAAAAAACTAGACTAAACAAAAAGACCAAAGACCCGTAATATGAAGAACTCGGAGCAACTTATTGGTACGATAGATATCTTGATCGAGATGTCAACGCGTCTCAATAGCTTCCAAAAAGGCGTTCTCAGCCATATTCAGTTCATCGTTCGCCAAGCCAGACACACAATAAGTGGTCTCAAGGGAAGCAACAACAAGCTCACGAATCGGAAATATCTCATAGATAATGTTAGTGTGATACCACAGGTCATGCGTTTCGTTACAGGCAATGATACTTCCTCCCACCGTGCCTCTGTGGAAATACGCTCTTCAAGTAGATCAAGAAAAATATATTATGAAACAAAGGGATACAAGATCTATTTATAAACAATCACCACCATCAATGAATAAACACAACCATAATAAATTCCATGAATACATAATTCAAATAACCGTTAAAATAACCAACATACCACCGTAAAGTTAAAAAAAATGATAAAAAATATCCAAAGCAGGGGAAGGAAAATCAAAGAAGATCAACCAAGTCAAGAGAAACACAACATATTACAACACTTCAAGCGATGAGAAATCAAGCCTCATCAAAAGCGGGAAAATTCCGTTTCTTCTTCTCGAGATCCTCGCGCGCCTGATCTACAACGGCATCAGCTTGCGTATCCGCTTCAGTAACACCAGAAACAGCCGAGAGAAGCTTATTCAAAGCATTCTTCTTCTCCACAGATGATCGTCTCAAGCCTTCAATGTCCTGCTCCAGTTTGGGAATCTCGGACGGAAGATTTTTGCGTAGATCATGTTTACTTTTGATCGTGTTCAGTAACTGGTCCAGCCACGCAACAAGGAATTGAAGATCCAAAGCCGAGAGGATCGAAGACTCCCACTCTTTCAGCTTGTCGGCACTAGGAGGATCATCACTGACATGGGAGATCCCCTCAGCGGCCTCAAGTACACCCTTTTTCATAAAAACCAGAATATCCATATTCTTAATAATATCTTCATTCACCAAATGGCCGCTCCACTCTACTATCTCCTGTAAGTAACAACCATAGTGTAAGGAACCCAAAAGCCATAAGTTACTCTATAAGACTTATCCGCTCCATCTTTTTCATCTCCCACGACTATAGGGAAACAAAATTTAGGATCTTCCGGCATAGCCAACAGAGTGGCCGCGTCCACCCCCTCGAGCGTATCCAGGTGTTTTAGGGTGAAAACAAATGTACTGTAAAATCGTATTTTCAAGTAGGTTCAAGATATCAAGATCGAACATGACTAGCCTAAACCAAGAAATGGCCATTCACATCCTACTTCGATTACAAAGATGGAAAGGATTAGGATAGGTCTTAGGGGAGGGAAGAAAAAAAGATTGAGAAATATCAGTGTGATAAGTAGTGTGTGAAGGAGAAAGGATTATCTCTAAGATGAATCACTACTTCTGTATGTTTAGTTTCTCCTGACTAATTGTTTTGTTGTTGAATGGATAAGAACTATCTATTTATAGTTCAAAGGGGACACACTGATTACTCGTAAGTCGTGGAAGTTAGGGAGAGGTGGAGAAGTGATGATTATGGAGATTGTAGTGTGGTGGTGTCCAGAAAGTAAGGAAAACCTGTCATACCACTACTCCTCTTCCTATCAACTACTCTATAACCGCCCACTACTTGTTATCTTCTTGTTCGTGGAGATATTGTCACCAGTCATGATTATCGTGGACCGCCAGACAATACCCCAATGAGAATCCCCTTATATGTTTTATTTGATATCTCTTGGTAATAATAGAGTCATAAGCCACTATTGTTTTGATTAATTCAAGTCAAGTCAAATGACCTGCTAAGTCAGTGAGGAAAGTTGTGCAATTCACTAAATTAATAATTAGACTGATTAGTGTCAAGTCTGGGAAGTTCAGTGGTCATGTAGTTACTTGGGAGTAACATGGCACATTTAATGACTAAGTATTAGATCAGAAGTTACTTAGCATCAGTCTGAGAGGCATTTGAGACCAAATGTTATAGAGGGTTTCTTAAGCAAGGAGACCTACTTGAATTCATATAAGATTTGATATTGGACCAATATTGAGAAGAAATGCATATTTCTGAGGGAAGTAGATGTTAGTACCTAATAGGAAAAATGATGTACTGTTGAAGTACTTTCTTTAGATTCGGAAATCTAAATCGTACAGGACAAACCTAAACCACGATAATAGTCGTTTCATCCTGCTTCTATCACAAGGAGAGAGAATGGGTTGATCTTAGGGGAGGGAAGCAAAGAAAGTTGAAGGAAATAAGTATGATGAATTGTATGTAGAGGTGTTGAATTATTGATAATAACAGAGCTTGTAAAGAATTGTAAGCTTGTTATGTTTTCTGAATAGGCCAAGTAGCCTATTTATAATATTTTGGGAACACACATTTTCCTTGTAAGTAGTGGAGGTAGTGAAGAGATGAAAGTTGTGGGGATAATGATATGACCGCCTTGGAATTTTTGGGAAACCATTACTCCATTACTGCGTTAGCTGCATCAACCGTTACCACTACTTTGTAACTTTCTCATCATGGGGTGTTTCCACGCAGCATGTTGTTGTAACCACCAGACCAAAACCCCATGAAGAATTCCCCCATGTATTATGATTTGGTTTCTCGTAGGAGTTAGTTGAGTCATGGACTCAAAGCATGTAAGTTTTTTGTAAAATAATGCTATCAATGAGTTTTTGCCAACACAGTATGGTAATGTTCTAGTATTGGCGCTAGTAGCAAAGGACAATACCGACACAAGCAAGCAAGGTTAGCGCGTCAAGGTATGGACAAGGTGATGCACAAAGTTAAGGAAAAAGAAACGGGGAGCGCTAGCGCTGATGCTAGCACCGCTAATGCTGTGGAAGCGTTAGTGTTAGCGATGATGCTAGCACAGGCGTTAGCAGACCTAGTACTAGATGTTGATTGTTAGATGTTAGGTGCTAGTTTGCCGATGTTGGTGCGTCAATGCTGGAAGCATGGCTAGGGATTGTCAGGACGATACTTGCTGGTGCCATGGCCATTGCCTATGTGTTGTTAGCCTTGGCATTTGCTAATGACGTGGCCATAACTATAGCATATTTAGGGCTTCTTAGTCATATGAGATTTAATATTGGCATTATGCTTGACTTTTATATAGTACATACAGAACATATTCAAGGATTCAGCCGCGGAAGTTTGTAACTTGAGATGATGTTCTGTGCGACTTTGCATTTAGATGGTATGCATCTAATTCGCGTTTTATTCGAAGATGACATAACATTCATTCCGAATATTCATAATTTTGCATAATCAGTGTGTTCCGATCAATGCAGATATTTTGCTTGGATGCGCATGAAATAACGAGGGTTTAGACGGGTAAAGCCCTGAAATTTTGAAGGCGCATACATTTATAAAAGAGTTACAAGGCTAATGCATCTATGAGCTGAATATACTTTCTCAATTCTCTAGCGGAATATAAGAAGGAAGTACATATTCATTAGTCTGGTCTCGAGCCAGGACGTTTGTACATATACATTTATTTCATGTCTCTACAGCTGAGCAAAGATAATATTTCAATTTTATCCCTTGTCAAAAATCCACCATCAACATTAAGTCCCCTGTTTAGTGCGAAACAGTAATGTTTCGTGGTAACCGCTAGATGGTGGTACCGATACTAGGGGAATTTCAAATAAATAGAATTCGTAAGACCATGAATGATTACATATCTTTTCCACAATATTGCAATAGGCTTGTTATGTCAGCACAAGTTTGTTGGGAATAAATTTTCTTGTCGGTACCCGTGGCACTAATGGTCTATTGTAGAAGCTACATGAAGTTTTGGGTAGAGCAAGGATAATCATTATACGAGCGAAACAAATAGGGGAGTCACGGCCAAAAATCTTGTTGTGCTAGAGCGTGGATGAGCTGCATATGCACGTGCTGAGCATATTGAGCCGGTCATTTGGTGAAGCCTGTCACCCCTCTCGTGACAACGGTCAATCTTGGAGCTTTCGTCAGCAGTCATGTTCAGATCCATTCTCCTCGGGATAAACTTCAGAAAATTCCACATATTTGAATTTTAGGGTTTCACACTTTTGTCTATTTGAATAAGCGGATGACTTTAACCATCTTCACTTTCACTCTTCCCCAGAACTCAGAATAGCCTTGTCTTGTCACTGCAACATGTATGACAACGATGATAGCTCGAACCAAGGCAGTTCCTGTGTCAAGCGTACTACTTGGATTACAAATACGGTGAGTTTATCTTTATTCCCAAGCTTATATATGTTTATGATGATTATGATGAAAACTTGAAGATGATCTGATTTTTTTTTTCTTCTTCTAGGTTTCTCGGGCCAAGAAGGTACCGCAGCGTCGTGTGAAGATTAGGAGTCTCATAGCAATGGTAACTAGACTCTCATTTCCCTCTGAAACCGCCTCTTTTTCCTTTTTAAAAAAAAAAAATAAAAAAATATGCTTGTTTGTCTACAACAAGAGATAAAGATCTGGCATGTTCGGATGAAGGAGAATGACAAATTCGTGCCAGTGAATGATGAAACAAACATTGATGCTGGCTTTAAGAATTTTCCTAACATAATGGATTATCTTGCGAATGCTGACTTGCGTCTTCCCATTCATGATTATCCCAACGCCGGTCTCCCCTTTGAGTTGGAAATAGAGTCCTTTCTCGGAAGCACGAAGTAGTGGGAGGATTTTTTGTGCAAAAATTGCATGTGTACCTTTACACAAAAATATGGGAAAAGTACAGGCATATTGCTACAACAGAGTTGGTTCAGAGTCATACTCCGTTCTCATAACAGCAGTCGTAGGAATCCTTCCTGTTATTTCTGAGATGGATGACGCGCTTCCGTATACGGTTATAGACTCGAAAATCCAGTAATGGGATGAGATGTTAACTACTTGTGAGGGCCTGACATGTGCATTATTTGCATTAGTTATATACTTTAATTCATTGCTTTTTTGTTAGTTTTCATATCATTATTCTTTGATTTTGTTTTTTTTTTTTAGTTTCTTAGGAGTTTTGAAGTGTATTCAACCAAAGAAGAAGAAAGAAGTTCAATACGAAATAAAATGAGCAAGGAAGTCAAGTTCTACAAATGGAGAAGGGCCAAAGACAAAATTCAACTATTTCAAATCCAGATTTTTTTATCAATATCTTGAAGATAATTTAAAGAATAATCCA
This sequence comes from Papaver californicum, assembly GCA_023531435.1. Taxonomy (NCBI): domain Eukaryota; kingdom Viridiplantae; phylum Streptophyta; class Magnoliopsida; order Ranunculales; family Papaveraceae; genus Papaver; species Papaver californicum. Next base: position 3,457,726 of record JAJJMC010007730.1, read on the forward strand.
ACGCAAAAAGAATGAGGTCATTCCGAGTTCGTATGAAGAAGTTATGATCAAAACAACCGAAAGAAAATAGCGAAACACACAGCAAAATAATCGGGAGATAATAGGGAAATTTAACTACGCTTATAGGCAGTTTTGGACACATAAAAAGTCATATTTTGATCTCTAACAATTGTTATATAAGGAGGGTGTCGTGATTACGATTATGGACGATTTTGGCATCCGAAAACTCTTGTTTTTCATCAACAATCGGTAGAAAGAGGAGGGTTGATACTACCGATTATGACTCGACGGGAGCCACTTCTAAGACACGTTTTGGACTTCTAAATCAAGGAAATATGTTCTTGGAAGGATTTTATACCCTGTAAGAAGAGGATACTTGAGGTCCAAGCATTGAAGGCTATAAAAAAGACATCTTAGGCTCAAACAAGATATATTAGTTTACACCATCATACATATATTATACATCTTTTAAGTAATCTCTTATTTTCTACCTCTCATATCACAACTTCTATATCAAAAACCTAGGGTTTTCCCCTTAGGGGGAAACCATTCTTCTTCTTTGTATATTTTCCATGGGTTTTAATAAATCCATGAGTAGGTAACTTTCTTATATTGGTTGAGGATGTAGTTGGAAATCCTAAACATGTGAATCAATCTGGATGGTTATTATTGATGATCAAGATCTCTTTTTATCTTGCATGTTCTACTTTTAATATCGCCATGAATGATTGGATGTGTGTTCGTTAAGGATGAATACTAAGTGAACACATATTCATATCTAAAGCTAAACTAGGTTTTGGAGATACGGAATAGTCGATAGACCCGGTTGCAAGTAGCATAGTGTGATTACCGGTTGTATTCAAAACCTTCGTGTGATTGCATGTAAGCTTGACCAATGTTAAATAGAATAATTATAGTAATTTTATTGTATTTATTAGCCTAATTCAAAGAAACTAATGCCCTTGGAGGATTAAACTTGATAGCATGTTACATTAGGTTGTTCACTGAGTAGTATTCATATATTCATCGTTATGGTATGTGATGACATGAGGAATTTACAGGAGTATTCTCTCGATGGGGTGCTCTAGGGATAGGTATGAAGATAAAGTGGATGTTGATTCTAATTGATTGCGTAGCATGATTGGTGATGGAAGATAAACCATTTAACCAATATTTTCTGACCTTGATATCAACCTTTATTTATTTTAATTTTATTTTGTTATTTTACTTAGTTAATTCATTAAAATCCCCCTTGGTTACATAAGAAGTCAAAGACAAATAACAATTCACAGCTCCTCATGGGAACGATCCTTACTACCGATATATTACTTATTATTATTAGTGGGAAATATCTTAATTAATTTGTGCGCAAACGACATGCATCAGGGCCTCCGTTTCAACATAAACTGGTTGCGTCAGCATTTGGAGAGTGTCAGAGAGGCTCATGCAACAACTTTGGTATAAGGGAAAATCCTCGAAGGAAGAATCCTCCAAAATTAAAGAAATGTCCCAAGATCTGCAGACTCTTTCAGAGAAATATGATGAGAGATTGGGAAAATTGTACCATCGCAATTACCCTCTGCTCAGAGATCTGTTTTAGGCCATAGGATAGGTAGCGAAACATTCCAGTTTTTTTTTGAGTAGTTTGAATAAAGAATATTTAAGATGATTTGAATGAATGTAATAGGTTTTGAATTTGAAAGTTCATATATATGCTTTGAAGTTATATTGAACTTGTGAGGTGAGTTATGAAAGTGTTTTGGACATAATATGCCTTGAGCCATTTACTATTAATGACTGTCCTTATAACTTCTCCATTCATATTAACCAGCTTGTAATACCCGCTCAGCATGGCCTTGGAGATCACATAAGGCCCTTCCCACTTTGGAGTAAATTTTCGGAGCAGACATATCTTGTCGAATATGCTTAAATATCCTAAGTACCAGATCCCCTACTTGAAACACCCGTGGTTGTCCTAAGTTGGGAATACATGTCTGACCACTACTCCTCATCCTCTCAATTGCTCTGTAACCGCCCACTACTTGTTATCTTCTTGTTCGTAGAGGTGTTGCCACCATGCACGATTGTCATAGACCGTCAAACCAATACCTCAATGAGAATCCCCTTATATGTTGTATTTGATATCTCGTGGTAATAATGGAGTCATAAGCCACTATTGTTTTGATTAAGTCAAGTCAAGTCAAATGACCTGCTAAGTAAGTGAGGCAAGCTGTACAACTCACTGAATTAATAATTAGACTGATTAATGTCGAGTCTGGGAAATTTAATGGTCATGTACTTGCTTGAAATTAATATAGCAGTATTAGCCCAGAAGTGACTTATCGTAAGTCTGAGAGGCATTAGAGGCCAAATGTTGTGAAGGGCTTTGATGTAATTTTTAATAGTGGTAAATAGAGTGTCGTTCTCTCGAACTTATGAAGAATGATTTTAGATTTTAATAAACTAATTTTAAACTAAGAATATACACAAAATATGAAAATAATATTCACAACAAAGTTGAGAGAAAACTGAGGCTAGGTTTCCACTATTTCTCCAATTTTTATAATGATTAAATTCAATAATTATAATCATGCAATTCTAACTTTTAATTTGATTCTAAAATATTGCAATCAGTAAATTCTTAAAGTAACAATAGTATAACAAAAGCATGGAATATCTAAACCCTAGGAAAAGCATATACCATCTAACGAAATCACAATTGCTCTATAAAAATTATTAAATCAATTTTTAATTAAGGCAAACAATCATAAAATAATTGCATACATTAATTAAATAACATTACCACATAATTTTTGGAAAAAGTAGCTTCCACCGTCGCCTCAGAGATGGGGTTCAGCTCCTCATATTTTTCATTTGCTCAGAGTTACAATTCAATGCTCAAAATGTTCACAAATGAAAAAAAAAATGAAAAAAAAAACAGTGAAGTTGCAACGATTATATGAGTTACAGATTCACTGTTACAGAGGGTCTGAAGAACAAATGTTGCTGATTTGAAATAATCGTTGCAAACAGGATGAAGATTCCGTTGCAAACTGGATGAAGATTCCGTTGCCTTTCGGTTGAAGCTTCCGTCGCCTTTTCCTGTTCTTCGTGCACCAGCAGCAGCAGAATCTTTGGATTGATTTTTCGAGCTTCTCTGCCTCTCTGAACCTTACCCTAAGCTTCCTCCCCCCTTCTATGATACCCTAAACCCCTTTTTATATCCACAGAACCCTACAAATCTTCACTTTAATCCTCAACATGATCATCTTTTAATGGTGGTTATTCCCGATAATTTTCGGTGATTTTTTTCTGATTCTTGGATGATTCTGTTATCTTGTAATTACTCCAAAATATCTTCTTGACTATTACTTGATTTATCCCGAGCATAATACCTTCACAGAACCTCTACAGATCTCTCATTTAATCCTCAACAGGATATCCCGATAGTTTATTTCTTTCTCCTGATTCACCGAGAATCAAATATCCGCCGTGATTTGGTCGTGATTTTGTTGTAGTGAATCATGCACATGATAGGGAAGAATATTTGCCTTTCTTAACTGTACAAAATCCCAAGATATCACGTATTAATCTACACAGTTGAGTGAAAATATTTCCCCGCCCAAATAAATTTTTGAACCGTGAAGAAGGGGGTGCTCATATCTAATGTTCGGGTGCCTTTATCAAATTTTGGGTGCCTTTAGTAGATTTTTTTTGAGCTAATTTTTCCCAAATGTTATTTCTCCAAAAGTACCTACTATTACATAAAATCAAAATATTAGTACAAAATCGAGCTTTAACAAAGAACAAATTGAGAACAATTTAGACACGAAAACGTGTCTATCAGGCTTCTAAAGAAAGGAGACCTATTAGAATTCATATAATATTTAATGTTGGAACCATATTGAGAAGAAAGGCGTATTTCTGAGGGAAGTAGCTAGCAAAGCTAGCACTAGTTACTTAGCGCAAATAAGAATATGCTAGCTCTTTTAATATAAAAGGTTAATGTGCTAACGTCTCAGGAGTAAAACCAATACGCATAACTTCTAGGAAATATTAATTATAATAGGGATTGAAGGAAGATGTCAAGGAGGTTTGAAGTTAGCACTTCAATTAGATAGTTAGCACTAAGGTGTTAGCGCTAATGCATTTATGGCTAAGTTGTTAAGTATAGTCGTGTTAGACTAAGGGCGCATTGCCCATGGGCGTGTTAGGCTAGGACGCTGAGGATCCAAGGACGCTGAGGCTAGATAGGGACGTATAGGCCTTGGAGACGCATTGGCCTTGGCAACAACGTGTTGGAGAAGCTAGGATGCATTGGACTTGGACGCGCTAGGCATTAGGGACGTGATAGGATTTGGCTAAGGAAGCATTGGAACCAAGGGAGGCGTGCTTGATCTTAACATGGGCGTATTTAAGCCAAGGGAGGCGTGATCGATCTTGCAAGTATGTATTTGAGCCAAGGGAGGCGTGCTCGAGCTAATAGGGACGTATTTTCCTTGGCCATTACTCGAGGACGTGTCATCTTAATGGTTCCAGTACTCCAGGACGCGTCAGAGTTGTTGGGATCGTTGCTCGAAGACGCCTCAGCCAAATGAGACTGGTACTCGGGGAAACGTTAGCTGAGTTAGTTTTCCCTTTTGGCGCTAGGGTTCATTCTAGGAAAGTTAGCGCTTTTAGCGCCATAGTGGGTAACTGGTGCAAATGCGATGCTAAGCCAAGTAGCTAGTGCTAACTTAGCATTGATAAAAGAGAAGGATAGGGTTGGCATAGCTTAGAGGTTCAATGCATTTTTATGGCATTGTTTCTTGGTTGTGGCGCATCCAAGAGGAGTGGCACATTATTTGTGGCTTACATTTAAGCGAAGTGCTAAAGTAGTATATTTAAGCTCAGAAGAGTAATTTGAGAAGCATTCGTTGCGAATGAAGCGTTAAGCTAAAATGTATTTTGGGGATTAAGCATTAGTTATTCCCAGGTCATGCGTATAGTAGTAAATTGTAAATTGATGATGTTTAAATAAGAATTTAAGTATTGACATTGCTCTAGGAATAACATTAGAGAAGACATCGGATACAGAACAAGCTCTAGGAATAGCACTAGAGAAGACTCAAGTTGCTCTACACTAGTGGGCAACCCATCTAGAAGCTTGAGACTTATTATGTAGATATTACGGACTATATTGTTTACATAGAATTCCTGTAACCTTTTGTCGAGACTGTATCCTCAATTCGCCTGTGGAATATAGGTAGGAATACAATATTTTGTATTTTGATGTGAAGTCAGAAGTATGCGCACAAGTATGTGTGGATATTTCTATGTTCCTGCAACTAGGCAGAAGGGCGATTTTATAATTCTGACCCTTGTCAAAAACTTACCATCTACATTAAGTCCCATGCTTAGTTATGAACAGTAATATTTCACAGTAAGCACTAGATGGTGATAGTATGCTTATAATGATTTTATATGCACAATTTAAATTTTAGTAGTAGAAGAAGATATACTTAGTTTCTAGGTTCCACGTACTGAGATAAGTGCCGCTTAGCATAAATCTTGGATATGATTAGTAGATGCCCACGTTCTTGCCCGAAATTTCAAATTCGTGATCCAAGGGAAGCGTAGATGGGTTGAACTTATGATCTAATCACGTCGCTTGAGAAGCTACCGGCAGGGTCATTGAGAGTACGTCTATGAGGAACGTCATTGGTCAGGGAAGAAACTTGGTTGGCTCTGTCTTACCTGAGATTGAGATATGTGTCCCTTAGCACGGACCTTGGCTGGGAATAATAGGCACCTTTGTTCTTTCCAGGAATGCCGGTATTTCGTGAACAAAAAAGGGTATATGGAATCAGGTCCGCCTAATCTCAAAAAAGGGTCTTTCGTGAATAATAGGCACCTTTGTTCTCTCTTGCTTTCTTTCTGAAACAGGTCCGCCTAATCTCAAATAGAGAATCAAGTCAGCTGGATCAATTCGTCATGTATATGTCCAATAAGAAATATTGTTAGCTTTGTCTTCTCCAGGCAATGTCTTTGGTGCAGAGTTAAGTCTTAGATTTAAACTTCCTTGTAAGTAAGTAGTTGGTTTCGGTGTTTGCTTAGATTTTAAGTATGCAGCAATCAAGTGCTAATGATAGTGTCAGCAAAGCGTCAGTAGATGAGAGACAGGACACTGGGAGACGATGTTTTGAGTTATAGCTAGTAGCAGCAAAGTTGTCTGAGAAGATGAAGGTCTTCTTGGAAGATGCAGTGCTACCTGACAGGATAATATGTCTGAGAAGATGAAAGTCCATGGGCAGACAAGGTCTCTATAAATCTGAGTCTTCTGAATCCCGTTCGGAAACCCTAGTTTGCACACCATTCGCTTCTGAAGATGTTGAAGTTTCATACATGTCGGATTTTGACATTTAACCCTAAATTTTGAAGCCAAGAGACCAAGCTATCATATGCAAAAAAAATCACTCGATTCATAGTTGGCTAGATCAGCTAACCATGCATAAATATCTGTGATTAGTAATCCCGTGTGAATTTTTAGATCTTGTAAACTTTAGTATAAGATCCATATCTCCTAGCTCAGGTTTCCGATTGAGGTGCCTTTCTGGTATGTCATAGTAGAGACATAGACGAAGACTTCTCTTGAAGGATGGTTTGACCCGCTCTTCACTGATTGTTGTCGATTTTTGAATTTATAAATTGAAGAGGTACTGACAGGAGCATCAGGGAATAGAGGAGTGAACCGAGATGGTGCTAGAAAACATGACAGGTACCATGAGACAGAACAGGTACATGGAAACATGACAACCTCCAGGAGACGGGATAAGTACCATGAAGCATGACAATCACCAGGAGACGGGACAAGTACCATGAGATAGGACGGGTACCTGGAGGACCAGGTGTGCGATTTTATCCATGGTGAGCATATTACTGGATTTCTGACTGGAAACTTGTAAACTAATATTCGAGAAGTTGAGAGGAGAATCCTGAATCTGAGGAGACTGTGTCCTTGAAGTTCTGAGCTGGAGATGATTGTGGCTTCCGAGTCCATGGTGTTTCCAACATTAGAATCATGTGGTTAAAGTAAGTAGAAGCAAGAAGGATGGGGTTACCTTTCTGGATGTGATCAGGAAAGAGGCGGAGGCTTCTGGGGTGTTAATGCAGATAATTTTTATCGTTATACCGTTGCTGATCATACCTTCTAGTCGAAGGATATTACTGTATTGAGATTTCAAAAGTGAGGGAGTCGTCAGTCCCCAAGTGTACCTCTCTTGGATCCGCTACCAGGCAGAAGATAATTTTTGGTGTCGTCACAGGTTCATGCTCCCAGGAACTTGATAGGACATGGTAAATAATAAAAGTTGGAGTCGTTCTCTGTTGTTGTTGAAGCTTTGGGGATGGAGCAAGTATCTGAGTTAAATTTGAAGTTGAAGCCATCGTTGTAGTTTTAGGCTATTAAGATGCAAAGCTATTCTTCTTTAATATCCTTGACTCAAAGCATGACCACCATGACTTGATTAATTGATTTATTTCTTTCAACAGGTGCGTGTGTTGCGCTCTTGAGTGGACAATAATTCTATCGCTTTTGACATATGTAAGAAGAGGGATACGATTAATTCTTCCATGCTGATGCTTTTGAGGCATTAGGAGAATCCATGGATATAAAATATGAAGATGAGTTGAAAGATGAGGACCTGGGTGAGGAGTTCCACATCGAAGACCTTTGTGAAGAATATGAATCTACTGATGTCGATGGAGAAGTAAGCAATGGAGTAACTCCAGACTCCTCCGTTGGTTTGGACCCATATCAAGTAAGTTTCTACTCCTTATTATCATGATAGAACATGTGACCTCTTCAAAATTATCATATAATCATATCCGTAATCAAATTCACATTACAATTCATAGATTCCCATCACTAGAAAATTTCAGAAGTATAGTGTTTGGGAAGAACGCTCTAGAGTCTTCATAAAGCTTCCGTTTTGGATAGTTCACCCATCTATCCTTATTAGAAAAAAAATTCTTACATCCTATTAAGGAGAAATCTAGGTTTTGAGCTTTTTTGGGGAATCAAAACGACCGAACAGTAGAACTCAGGAAGTATCCAGGAAAATCTTGACAGTTTTCAGACTCGACTCCGCTAGCCGTTTTTGCCATAAATTTTAGATCGCTTGTCCTATTAATGCTCCCTTTTAACACATTGTAGTAGACACCAATATGAAAATATTTATATAAGAACCATGCCAAGATTCGTCACCAATTGTTGTAAGCTCCAGAGTTTCCGAGAGGTAGTGAAAATGGTTTCTGACGGGGTTTTTGCGAAACATATTGTAATAGGTTGGGCTCATGAAATACCTCAAATATCATTTTATAATGAATTTATATGAAATTTTTGAATATGTATAGTAGGTTTTTATGGTTCATGCTTGGGATGTTCTGACCTAATATACCTGGATCCTCTCTACTTTTAGGGGCTGAATGATCAAATCAGAGAGCTGGTCTTGTTAGAGAAGGAACAAGTGTTACCGTTTTTTATGTGGATAGTGTACCTCCCCATGCTGAAAACCATATGCAATCTCCCCTTCACGTACTTGTTGAGGATGATGCTCCTACTGACGTTGATGTGCAGAATGGTAGTGTAGCAGGGAATTTGCTAGTTGAATACCCTAATGCGGGTATTGTCGTTGATTCCTCTTCAGTAGGACCCTCACAGGGTACTCTCGTGATGGGGGGTTTCACCATTTCATCGGTTTATACTTATTTGTAATGATCCATCTCCCAGAGTGAAATTTGAGTCGTCCCCGAAATGGGAAGAAGTTGTATATGAAGCTGAGAATTCTGATTTTGGCATTGCATGGATTTATCTTCATCTGGGAGCTACACGGGAGCGTAAAGTAGGTAGATCCTTGCTAAAGGGACTGGTACCGGAGTGAAGAGACTGGTACCATAGTGAAAGGGATTGGTACCAAAGTGAAAGGGACTGGTACCAGAGTGAAAAGGTCGGGTACCTGAGTGAAGTTACTCGTATTAGAATGAAATGGACTGGTACCTAAGTGAAGAGAATCATTTCAGAATGAAATGGACTAGTACCTCAGTGAAGAGACTCGTACCAGAATGAAATGGACTGGTACCTGAGTGAAGAGACTCGTACCAGAATGAAATGGTTTCCACGTAAAAAGGAAAATTTAAGAATGTGATGGTTGGCTTTGGATGTTGTTGTATAGTTTTTTCTGGGACGTGGAGCAGAGCTTGTCTTTTTCTGGTGCTGAGGCTGAGGCTGGAGATGGGGATGAGGCTGATGGTTAGTGACGCTTGCTGAGGTGAATCCTCCCTCTTGACCCCTTCGTTCTGATAGGACCTCATAGATAATTGGATGTTTTAGTGTTTACTGACCAGACGGCTGCTCCAACAGATATCTCTACAACTTTTGGACCTTGGATCGGCATATGTAGTGCTCAGGATATTCGTCGTTCATCCAGAATATTTTTTACAGATATGAACATTTTTATCCCCATTATAAAGGGAGAATAGTGAGAGTTGAAATGATCTTTTGGATGGGGAAAGGGTAAAAGGTTGGTGATGATGAAGTGAGACCGGTCCCTTTTTTCCTTAAAATTGTAAAAGTCTTTCTAGGTCTTCATGGGCGACAAGGTTGGTCGTGGGCTCCTTGATTGTTCTATTTGAATGCTTATCTCGTCATCATCTTGAATATTGATTATGGTATTGTTGAAGTTAGTAGGCATGGAATCGTGGTTCGCTACAACTGGTGACAGATCTTATTTTGGGAAGAATTGTTCTGTTAGAGTATTGAGGATGTGAGGACCTCTCTTAAGTAGTAGTTATGTCTTTTTGTTTTATGGTAGGAACTTTTGATTTCGTATAAGATCAACAATGTTGAGTGGCATTTGGGTGTTCCTGGTGTTTTCAACCGTCGTACAATGAGAAAGTCGGAGGTGAGTAACCTCCCGGCAGAGGGATCCTTTCATTTTCATGCGGGTAGGGAGGTTGGTATTGATGGATCAAGTATGAGTCCTCCTTCTCATGGTTTCATAGGAGTGTCTCCAGATCTTCGCAGGTGACAAAATCGAGTTTTTGGTACTTCTTTGGTGGGATATCGAGAATGATATGAACTTCATCGTTCTTTTGAGTCTTTGACGTGCCAGCGTCAGTGGATGCTGTGAGATTGGTCCTGGTTCGCCTTGTCAGGCAATGACATTGTTCCGGGAAGAGTCGCTTCGTTAGGGTCTTGAGGCAAGCAAATACCTCATTTCGAGTAGTGGCCATGTCCACCTGAGCTATGGAAATGACCTCTTATCTCTTCATCAGATTGGTTATATTAAACAGAGTTTGAGCATTCTCGGTGTCTTCAGTGGCCTTTTCACCAGAGGAGGCAGAGTAGTAGCACTAGTGCGAGGAGGCTTAGTATAAATAGGGGTGTTTCCAGAATCACCACCACCAGTACTACCTGAAACGACTATAGGAGTTGTAACTGCTCCAGAACTAAGATTCACCATCTTCAATAACTGAAAAATTGGCTTTTGTAATGGAGAGGTTGATTTCCCGTTGTGGTCGCCAATTGTTTTAGGGTGAAAACAAATATACGGTAAAATCGTATTTTCAAGTATGTTCGAGAAATCAAAATCGAATAGGATGAGCCTAAACCAAGAAATGGCCGTTCACGTCCTACTTCAATCACAAAGGTGGAGAAGATTGAGGTAGGTCTTAGGGGAGGGAAGTAAAGAATTTTGAAAAAATATCAGTATGATAGGTAGTGTGTGGAGAAGAATGGATTATATGAGGGGAATCGCTAATTCTGTATGTTTAGTTTTTCCTGACTTATTGTTTTGTTTTTTGCTGTCCCGTTTCGAATAGATGAGAATCATCTATTTATAGGTCAAAGGAGACACACTGATTTCTTGTAAGTCGTGGAAATTAGGGAGAGGTGGAGAAGTGATGATTATGGATATTGTAGTGGGGTGGTGCCAGGAAAGTGGGGAAGACCTGTCTGACCACTGCTCCTCATCCTATCAACTGCTCTTTAACCGCCCACTACTTGTTACCATCTTATTCGTGGAGGTGGTATCAACACCCACGATTGTCGTAGACCGCCAGACCAATACCCCAATGAGAATTCCCCCATGTGTTATATTTGATATCTCGTGAAATAGTAGAGTCATAAGACACTATTATTTTAATTGAGTCAACCCAAGTCAAATGACTTGCTAAGTCACTGAGGCAAGTTGTGCGACTCACCAGATTGTCAATAAGACTGATTATTGTCGAGTCTGGGAAATTCAATGGTCATGTACTTGCTTGAAAATAATATGGCATATTTAATGGCTAAGTATTAGCTCAGAAGTGACTTATCGTAAGTATGAGAGGCATTTGAGGCCAAATGTTGTAGAGGGCTTCTCAAGCAAGGAGACCTATAATAATTCGTATAATATTTAATGTTGGACCCATATTGAGAAGAAATGCGTATTTCTGAGGGAAGTAGCTAGCAAAGCTAACACTAGCTAGTTAGCGCAAATAAGAATGTGCTCGCTCTTTTAATACAAATGGCTAAAATGGGCTAACGTCTCAGGAGTAAGACCAATATCATTACTTCTAGTAAATATTAATTATACTAGGGCTTGAAGCTAATGTCAAGGTGGTTTGAAGTTATCACTTCAATTAGATAGTTATCATTAAGGTGTTAGTGATAATGCATTTGTGACTAAGTTGTTAAGTATATTCGTGTTAAACTAAGGGGGCATTGCCCATTGAGATGCATTGGCCTTCAATTAGATAGTTATCCAAGGATGTTGAGGCTAGATAGGGACGTATAATCCTTGGAGAAGCATTGGCCTTGGAAGAGACGTGTTGGAGAAGCTATGACGTATTGGACTTGGACGCGCTAAGCACTAGGACGTGCTAGGATTTGGATAGGGACGTATTGAGCCAAATGAGGCGTGATCAAGCTTGCAGGGACGTATTTTCTTAGATGTTACTCGAGGATGCGTCAGCTTAGTGGTTGCATTACTCGAGGATGTGTCAGCTCCGTTGGGGCCGTTGCTCGAAGGCGCCTCATTTAAATGAGACTGGTACTCGGGGATGCGTTAGCTGAGAAAGTTTGTGCCTTTGGCGCTAGGGTTAGGGTTAGCACTTTTAGTGCTAAGATTGAGGTGCTAAGGTAACGCGCTAGATAAGGCCTTATTAGGCCAAGATACACTATCTAAGACAATTTAAGGTTATTTGGCGCTTCCCAGGTGCAAGGGTTAGTGCCAGGAAAGTTAGCGCTTTTAGCGCCAAGATGGATAACTAGTGCCAATGCGGTGCTAAGCCAAGTAGCTAGTGCTAGCTTGGCGCTGATAAAAGAGAAGGCTAGAGTTGGCCTAACTTAGATGATCAATGCATTTATATGGTATTGCTTCTTGGTTGTGGCGCATCCAAGAGGTGTGGTGCATTATTTGTGGCTTATATTTAAGCGAAATGCTAAAGTAGCATATTTGAGCTCAGAAGAGCAATTTGAGAAGCATTCGTTATTAATGAAGCGTTAAATTAGAATGTATTTTGGGGATTAAGCATTAACTATTCCTAGGTTATGCTATAGCAGTAAATTATAAATTGATATTGTTTAAATAAGAATTTAAGTATCGATATTGCTCTAGGAATAGCACTAGATAAGACATCGGATACAGAACAAGCTCTAGGAATAACACTAGAGAAGATACTAACCTCTAGGAATAGCACTAGAGAAGACTCAAGTTGTTCTACACTGTGGGAAACCCATCTAGGAGCTTGATACTTATTATGTAGAGATTATGGACTATACTAATGCCTTTTGCCTTTTTAGAAACTATATCCTCAATTCGCCTATGGAATATAAGTAAGAATACAATATTTTGTATTTTGATGTGAACTCAGAAGTATACGCACAAGTATGTGCGGATATTTCTATGTTCCTGCAACTAGGAAGAAGGGCGATTTACAATTCTGAACTTTTGTCAAAAGCTCACCATCTACACCCATTTAATAAGAAGAAATGCTTTAAATCTTTAAGACTGGCCTTCCCTTGACTATGCGAGTTGCTGATCTCTTGGATGATGGCGTCCTTCATTCTTTGGTTTGTTCTTCATCAGGCTTGTCCATCCAAGTCGAGGGCATGATACGTTTATATACGGTGAAGGTTTCTTCCGAGTATTCGAATAAGATTTTCGAGGCTAGGGTTGCCAAGAAATCAGCGTGTCTGTTGTTGGCGCGCCTCGTATGTATGATCGTTGCCTCTGCAAAGTTAGTTAAGAGATTATGCGCCTCAGCCCTATACGGGGTTAGTGTTGCTTCCTTGAGACAATATACACCATTCATCTGATTCACTAGTAACTTCGAGTCTCTTCTTATTTCGAGACGTGCGTCTCCAGCTTGCTTGGCTAGCAATAATCCCAGTAGGAAGGCTTTATACTCGGAAAAGTTGTTGGTGCATTTGTAGTCCAACTTGAATGAATATGAGAATACTTCACCAATTGGCGAAACTAAAACAGCACCAGATCCTCCAGTATTGTTGCTAGGGGTAGCAGAGCCGTCAAAGTATAATATCCATGCTTATTCTTCAGAAAGTGAGATGTTTGGGAATTCTCTAGGCACGTCTTTGTGTGTTGTGGTATCATCTTCTCCCTGAAAAGTTGCAAGCAGATTTGTGACCACTTGTCCCTTTATTGCTTTTGGCGATACATATGATATGTCAAACTCTGACATTTGTAGCAACCACTTTTTCTCTCATCCTATGAGAGCGGGTTTTGATAGTAAAATTTTTATAGGGTCATCCTTAGCCATAAACACTACTCTATTTTCAGTAGATAATGCCGAAAATTCTGAATAGCATGCACCAAGGATAGGCATGCTCTTTTAACTTTGGGGTATCTCAACTCTGTATTTCTTAATGTATGAATGAGATAGTAGGTGGGAAATTCAGTCCTAATGTCATCTTCTTGAGCCAATAGGGATTCTATGGCCACTTCACTAAAGGCTGTGTAAAGAAGTAATGGTTTTCCGGAGTTGAAGATTTCATAACGACTGGTGATAGCATCAATTATTGAATTTGATGAGATGCCTTTTGTTATGTAGATGACCAGACAAAACTCGCCTCTTTCTTCAACATGGGTGTCAATGAAGCAACAAATTGAGCTAGTCCATAGATAAAGCGTCTAATAAATGATACCTTTCCCATGAAGCTTTTAAGTTCCCTTACGGTGCGTGGTGGTGGCATGGTGGTGATAGCTTGTGTTTTGGTCGGGTCCACCTTGATCCCTTTTGATGTTACCAGAAATCCCAAGAACTTCCCGGAGGATACACCAAAGGCGCAGTTCAGAGGGTTCATCTTCAAATGGTATTCATGGCATCTCTCGAAGACTTGGCGTAGGATGTCCGCATGGGATGTTCTGGTTTTTGATTTTACTACCATGTCGTTGACATAATCTTCTACTTGCTTGTGCATCATGTCGTGAAAGATTGTTTTCATGGATCTTTGGTAAGTAGCGCCAGCATTCTTCAATCCGAAGGGCATTACAGTGTAATAGAAGTTCCTGATAGGAGTTTGAAACACGGTTTTCTCAGCATCAGAAAGTTGAGCTTGCTAGTGAAGGAACAAGAATTACCATTGATCCCGATGTAGATAATGCCCTCTCTCATACTTAAAATCATGAGAGGACTCATGTTTGCATGTTTGTTGAGGCAGTACTTATTAGCTAACCAATACACCTGTCATACCTTAGCTGTCACTAACATGCCATGTCAGATGATCACATGGGTATCACATGGACATCACATGGGTGTACAAAATATGTCTGATATATAAATGTATTCAACATCATTAATAAAGTGTGAAAGATCTTTTTCAATCCATTATGGTATCAGAGCTTAATTGGTTGGGAAAATGTTACAGTTTCTTGTATCAAGCTTTAATGGAGATTTTTTAATTTCTTCTTGATTCTTGATAAACATTTCGTATTCAACAGCATTCAACGCTTTTCAACTGTGAAACACGACAATCAAAACAAAATTCACACCAGTCAAGGTATAACGTCAGAGCAATTAATGGAAGGTAAGACAAACAACACGCTAAGTCAGAGAAATAACGCATGCTTGTCTGATACTACATCAATCAACTAAAAAGCAAGAGACAATGGCAGACAAATTATGTATTCACATTTAATGCATGAAAGACTCGAGGTGAACCACTCTCTATTTCTTTATATTGATTAGAGAAATATCAAAGAACAGTTTCATAATTCTTTTCACTCTGCAAACTGTTCTTCTTCTCTGATCTCCACTACAAACTAGTCTTACTGGTATTCTGATATTAAGATGATGAAATCAACTCTTAATATTTTTACACCATCAAATCATAGTTTGTAGTATCACATATCAATCGAGTTTTAGATAATATTTCAAGATCCAAAATTATTTTTGGTTTCCTGGTTTTTCTTATCATTTTTTGCATTCAGTACAACTTTCTTTTTCAGATTTTTCTAGATCCAAAACTTCTACAACCAAGAATTAGATCCAAACATTACTACTGATCTCTAGGTCTTCTTTGATTCTGATCAAAGTTTTTCATGATTGAAACATTTCCATCAACTTCCTTTTCTACAGTTTCACCAACAATGGATAATCCTTTTTCAACTTCTATTTCCAAGATTCCTTTAAATCAACTTACTAGTTTCGTTCAACTAAAACTAAAGGAGGAAAACTATATTACCTGGAAAAATCTAATGAATCCAATGATTCAAAAGTTTAAAATCAAAAAATACCTAGACAGATCTTAATCTTGTCCTCCTCAATATACAAGTCCAAGAAACCAGCAGAATGGAATAGAAAATCAACTGTATACTGAATGGTTAGATGAAGACTCAACCATTATCATGTGGATTCATTCAACAATATCAGAAGCGGTGATACCTTATTTTTCAACAGCACAAACTTCTGCTGAACTCTGGAAACAAATAGAAGAACGATTCGGGAGATCGTCTTCTACACACTCTATTCAACTGAGAACAAAACTTTTATCTCTTACGCAAGGTAAAAGGTCAATTTCTTCTCTAATTAGTGAAATTAAACTATTATCTGACCAACTTGCCTCTGCTGGAGAATTGATTTATGACAAGGAACTAGTGGTAACAACACTAAAAACACTAAATGAAGAGTACATTTCATTTGCAACTGCAATGAGACATAGGAACCCACCTGTAACATGCATCGAGCTCCATAACAATCTCCTCAGCGAGGAGTCAGTCATTCTTGAGAGGCAGAAAACACTACAGGAGGATCAGACTGCTAAGGCCTTTCTTGTGAATAGTGGCAGAGGCTATGCAAGAACCAATAACTACTACTCTAGAAGCAACTTCAGAGGAAATCAAAGAGTACCATACAGAGGATCACATTCTTTTGGTTTACGTCATCCAAATCCATCATATTTTCCAATATCCAACTATTCAAGAGGATCTTTTCATGGAGATAGAATTATCTATCAAATTTGCAGCTCACCAGGACACATTGCAACTACATGTTCTGAAAGACTGAATTTCACATATCAAGGCAGAGCTCCACCATCCAACTTAACTGCAATGCTAGCAACAACAGATATTTTTGACAGGGAAGAATGGATTGCAGGCAGCGGAGCTAATAAACATATTGCTTCTGATGTCATTGTTTTACAGGAACCAGTAAAATACAATGGGTCAGCCACCATTCAAACAGCAAATGGTGCAGGTATGACTATCACACATCAAGGTAGTTCAACTAAAATTGCTAATGAACACTATTTTGATATGCATGATATTCTAATAGTACCTGAGGCATCACACAACTTACTGTCCATACATAAATTTACGACTGATAACAATTGTGTCTTGATCTTTGATTCAGAAGGTTTCACTGTGAAGGACAAGAACTCTGGGATACTTCTTTTCAAAGGTCCACATAAAAATGGTTGTACCCGATTACATTTGGATCACAGCAGCAGCTTGCTATGGCTTCGACAACAACTGATCCTCTACTTCTTCATCGAAAATTTGGGCATTCATCTTTTCAGACAATGCAACGGATATGCGCAGCACTATAATTACCTAGTATATTTTCAAAACCTTTTTCTTGTGATGAATGTAGACTTTGTAGAACTAAGAAACTGCCTTTTCAACTGTCAAGTTCTATAGCACTTAGACCACTAAAGCTGCTACACATAGATCTCTGGGGTCCCTGCCATATATCTTCTGTTTCAGGAAAACTCTATTATGCAAATGTCATCGTTGAGTATTCATAGTTTTGTTGGTTAATTCCATTATCAAATAAAGCAGAATTCAAAATTGAGTTTGTGTCACTTGTTAATCAATTAGAGAATATGTTATCTACAACAGTGATTACAATTAGAACTGACAATGGTGGCGAGTTTATTAATTCATTTCTAAAGAACTTCTGTGCCTAGAAAGGAATTGTCCATCAAAGAACATGTCCTCACACCCCGGAACAGAATGGAGTAGCTGAAATTAAACAAAAGCATCTACTAGAAATTACAAGGACATTTCTGCGCCAATCTAAGCTACCAACACAGTACTGGGTAGATGCTATACTGACATCAAATTTCATAATCAATAGGTTGCCTATAAAATCTATACAGTTTATATCACCATATGAATGTTTATTTGCCAAGAAACCAGATTATGAATCTTTCAGAGTTTTTGGGTGTTCCTGTTTTCCATGGCTCAAGCCATATACATCAAACAAATTAGAACAAAGCAGCCAGCATTGTATATTCATTGGATACAGTTTAAACCACAAGGGTTATAGATGTCTCGAACCAGTCCAAGGAAAGGTTTACATATCTAGGCATGTAACTTTTGATGAGTCACAGTTTCCTTATTCCAGACTAGTCAATAGCAACGATATTAGTACACTGTCAGGAAACACCAACAAAGATCAGGACTCTTCATCAATTAATACACAGATGCAGGATTTAATGTCAGTAGATAATACTGAGTCAGATGTACATGGTACTGCTTCAAAAAAACATCAAATGTTGACAAGAGCAAAAACAGGGAATAGCAAGCCAAAAGCAAGTTGCTCTACTAGATATCCTTTGAATGCTGCCCTATTGGGTCAACTAAGTACAGTACCAACATGCATCAGCACTGCCCACAAAGAGAAAGTGTGGAAAGATGCAACTTTGAATGAATATAAAGCACTCCAAGAAGCAGGAACATGGACACTAGTGGACAATCCAGGCCTGACGTGGGATGCAAATGGGTATTCAGAATAAAGTATAATTCTGATGGATCAATAGCAAGACACAAGGCTCGGTTAGTGGCAAAAGTTTATCACCAACAACCAGGCCTAGACTATGAGGAGATATTCAGTCTTGTTGCAAAACCAACTACAATAAGGGTAGTCATTTCTATAGCAAACCAATTAGATTGGAAAATACATCAATTAGATGTTTCAAATGCTTTCCTACATGGTGAACTCAAAGAGAAGGTATACATGGCCCAACCACCAGGATACATAGATACAAACAGGCCCAATGCAGTTTGTATGTTACATAAGGAACTATATGGGCTGAAGCAAGCTCCCCGGGCATGGTATGAAAGGCTAAGAGCAAGTTTGACCCAACTAGACTTTATACAATCAAAGGCTGACACAAGCCTGTTTGTTTATAAGATGGGCTCAACAATTACTGTAGCACTAGTCTATGTTTATGACATAGTACTAACAGGAGGTTCTGAGATTCATCTGAATAAGGTAATACAAGAGTTACAACAACAATTTCCGATCAAAGATTTGGGAAAACTACATTATTTCTTGGGTTTGGAAGTACAACATACAGATGAATCAATCTTTCTTGGGAAAGCCAAATACATAACAGACTTATTGCTGAAGCACAAAATGGAAGGCTGTAAACCTTGCCAAACTCCAATGGAAGCCTCAGCAAAACTAAGCAAGGAAGATGGCCAGCTGCTGGAAGATCCAACTGTCTACAGATCTTTGGTAGGCGCTCTACAATATGTAACATGGACTCGTCCTGATGTATCTTATGCTGTAAACGTAGTCTGTCAATTCATGAATCAGCCACGATCAAATCACATGGAGGCGGCAAAGCGAATACTCCGTTATCTCAAAAGAACAGTGTATCATGGATTAAAATTCACAAAGGGAACAAACACACTAACAGGGTTCTCAGACTCTGACTGGGTAGGATCAATCGATGATCGAAGATCAACGAGAGGATTTTGCATCTATCTGGGATCAAATATTGTATCTTGGTCCTCTCGGAAGCAAAATACGGTTTGTCGCTCAAGCACAAAGGCTGAGTACAACACATTGGCGCAAACATCGGCAGAAATGGTATGGCTCTTCTTTATTCTAAAGGACTTGCACTATTCCATTAAAGGGTTACCAACAGTTGGATGCGATAACATGAGTGTTATTAGCTTATCCTCCAACCCGATACAACATTCCCGAATGAAGCATATTCATATAGATTATCACTTCGTTCGTGAGTTAGTACAGGAACAACAATTGAGCATACGGTATTTTAGCACAGAAAACCAAACAGCTGACATTTTGACGAAGCCATTACCAGCAGCAAGATATCTCACATTAAGGAACAAGCTCAAGCTTGCTATAGCACCCATGAGCTTGAGGGGGGATATTAGCTAACCAATACACCTGTCATACCTTAGCTGTCACTAACATTCCATGTCAGATGATCACATGGGTATCACATGGACATCACATGGGTATACAAAATGTATCTGATATATAAATATATTCAACATCATTAATAAAGTGTGAAAGATCTTTTTCAATCCATTAGTACTTCCATTGAGTATCCTGGTGCAGGTGCATGACTCTTCCTGGGTACTTATGTGTTGGAGGCGCGGGGGGGGCCACTTGATGTTCCATCCATCTATGGCCGCTTCTCTGTAGATTCTAGGATTGTGGTGATTGGGGGGTCCCTGGCATGGAGCTGATTCTTTCCTTATGATAAGACTTTTGCATATGCATAGGTCCCTATCTTGTTGAAGATTTATGAAAGCCCAGGGATGACTCAAGGATGGGTTTGAGATATGAGAGATAAAAGTATGTTTCTGAGGGGCTTGAGTTTTTTGTTCGAGGTTCGCTTGGATTTAAACATTTATGCGTTTCAAAATATTTTCGTGTGAGTTAGTTATAATAGGTAGTTCATAAAGATTTTCTTAGATAATTCTACTTGATTAATGAAATTGAAATCCTAAGGATGCCCATGGTGATACCCATACATATTTTTTGGAGGAATTGAAAATGCTACATGAAGGAAAAAAAAACAGGGAAATAGGGACCATGACAAGATGCTTAGTCGAAAGCCTTGATCCATTTTCCGTGAACGACGGTTGTGCGAGGCTTGCCTTCTGTAGTGATCAACTTATAATAATCATTTGCAGTAGCCCACGAAATTATGTATTTCCTAGTTGGAGGAGTGATGACGCTTCGATGCTTTGAGAACTAGGTCCCCTACTCGGAAAATATTCGGCTTGATTATTTCGGCTTTGTAATCATATGGATGAGCTTCTTCTTTAATGTCTTTTGGATCATATATGAGAGAGAATATATTTGAGAATTCTGATGGTTCATGAGAGACGGGAGTACTTTCCACCCATTTGTTGAAGTATTGAGATGGAGTAGTCACCCATTCGTAACGACGGGCTAAAACGTGACTGTCGTCTCCAGCAAGGTCTAGTCTCCAGTCTGTTGGCATGTGAAGATGATTTAAAAATAAGGAAGAAAATTGGGTATAAGCTACATGAATGTGAAATCTATTGACATAAGATGTTCTCGGTTGGTGATTGGTTCCCTGTCATGGATCTGAGTAATTGGTGTTCTTCAAGGTACAGAGGTAAATCCTTTCTAATGCCAGGTTTGACTCCAGGAATATGGCTTTTAACTCGAGGAGGGACTTCTGGCCGAGCTCTTATGGTAGTTGCTGATTGTTGGAACCAAGCGCGTCCCAGAATTATATCGTAATTGAGCCTCCCCATGATAATGTAAAACTTGGTACTTGTTTGAGTGGTCCCTACCGCCACTGTGAGAGTGATGTGTCCATAAAAATCCCGGGTAACTCCTTTAGGGTCTCTGACTGTCATCGACGAGCGTGTATCTTCTTGTTGAGTCACTCCTTCCACTTTTAGAGTCGTGACGCTGATAATATTGATATACATGCCAACATCAATTAGTGTATTTCTAAACTCAGTGCCTCTGAGGCTTCCCGTAGTGAGGAGTCCCCGGTCACGCCCTTTATTATTCTGATTCATCATGTCCTCCGAGGAGGACCTGTCTCGGGCGTAAGCATCCTCATCAAAGGATGGTAGGCACCCACCAGATACGACTAGATTGAGTAAATCGCAAAAATATTTACGTTGATCCTTTGAAAAGTGGAGGAGTTCACAATGCGCTCCATTAGTAATTGAACTGTTTGATTGACCAGCTTTTCATAGATGGTGAATCTCATGACAGAAAGTGAACTTTTGTGAATCCTTTTAGTCCCCAATCGCAAGTGATGTGTGTCGTGCCACTCCAAAATTATTTACTACTTTCTCACTACTTATAATTAATTATGAAGCAAGGGTAAGAAAGGATCGTTCCCAGGAGGAGGTCTTGGTTGTTATATGTTTCGAAAACTTATATAAATGGGGGGATTTTCCAGATTTAATAAATGTAAATTAAACTATCTAAGAAAGCTAAAATAAGTAAACGATAATTAATAAGTTGAGAATATTGGTCAAGGTTTCGTTTTCATTCACAAATCATGTTCTTGTACTAATAATTAGAATTGATGTTTAATCTCGTTTATCAAAAGCCCTAGAATACCTTGATCGCAAGAATATCCCGTAAATTTCCTCAAATCATCAACAAACACATTAAAAGATGCGAATACGAATTCTACCAAGAGAACAACTTAACGTCTAAAAGCACTAATCAAGTTTAATTCCTGAGGAGGATTAAGATTCATGAAATTAGGCTAATCAATGCAATTGAACGTGGAAAGTGCACTACTTCAATTTAACAAAGGTCATAACACATCTGATTACTGGGATATATCACTACAAAGCAATAAACACACTATGATACTTGTATTCAAGGAGTATCACTTTTACGTATGATAAATCCTAAATTAGCTTTATATATGAATGTGAGTTCAATCAATTTTCAACTTAACTAAACAAACAATCAATCAATTGGATATATATAGTGAATCATAATCGTTAATATTCAGAAAAAACTAATGTATTAATTCAAAGATTCATGTTTGAGAAATCCAACTATTCCCTAACCAAAAATTAAATTAACTACTCATAAATTGGAGTTTACACAACTAAAGAAGAAAAGAAATTGCAAACCCCATATGCGAGAATTCTTCCCTGTGCAAACCTACATAAAGAAGTAGAAGAGGTGAGATGATAACTAGGTGAGAACCTAGGGGCGTGTTTTAAAAACAGTTTTTTTTTTTTACAAACATAAAAAACAGAATAGGGGAAAAAACGTGTTTGGTGGAGGTATTTTCAGAAAACGTTTCAACAATTTTATGTTTTTAAAAACAAAAAAACGAAAACGATTATTAATAGTTTTCTGTGTTTTCCTTTTTCGTTCTTATCTCTTCTTCACTTGTTTATTCCTTGGCTAAAACCTGAAGAAGAAATTCATGCGTTCGTTCTTCATCTTTCAAATCCCCCAACGATTCGCGAATGTCAAACAACTGATTTCGAGCATCAGTTTGTTGTTTAGATGGATTCAGGTATGTAAAACCAATCCCTGATAACTGAAAATATTAATTTTGAGTTTCTTAGATCTTGATCTCTATCCTGTTATTTACACCTTGCATAGAGAAAATGATCTCAATAACAGGTTCCGTTTGATTCATTGTTCTGAATGTTATTTTGTAGTAAGAATTAATGGAAGAAAAATATTTGGGTTTTGTTATGTTGAAGCTGATTTAGGGTTTAACCATTATGTATGGAGTTCTTATGGTTATGATTTCATCAGTGTTCAAATCAAAATGATTGTAATGTTGGGAAAAAAATTACTAGTTTAATTCTCTGGCTTTAATTTTTATAGGTGTGGAGAATAGTAGTGGTGGAGGGAGTGGTAAAGCGATTTCTAAAGTAGGGTGGTACATACTTGGGTTAATCAAGAGCATGTTGGTCCATATGCATTCTCAGAATTACAAGGTAAGATGCATTACTAAATTTACTGCATTCTCTTTTAGTTTTTGGTTTAGGAATGCTTTTTGAAACCCATGTATGTAGCCATTTGCTTATCATATCATGCTGAGCAGGATTTTTTCCTTGTTCTGAGAATCAATAAGTGGGTATCTGTGAGATGAACTGCATCGCCATTCTGAGATGCTCGCTGGAAGGAACTTTGAACGAATTCCCATACTTTTGTTTTGGCATTAGGCAATGCAGTATTAATGCCAAAATATAGTTTCTTTCGTAAAAGGGGAATGCAGTAAATTTACTTGTTTTATTCTTGTTCTTGAATTTTCAGTTACACAAGTAACCTATCAAGGTTCCGGGATAATTGTTACATTATGTATCATATTCAAATGGTCTTATGAGCTATTGAACCATCTACTTAGTTTTATTTACTTCGCCTGAGCAGAGCATTTCAAGAATGGATACATCTCCGAAAATACGCTATTATGGAATGAAGGAAGAACTGAATAGCTGCCGTTGTCATCGATTCCTGAACTGTTCATGGAAATATCTATACGGGGATCTGAACCTGCTGTTACAGGTGAGCTTATGTACCGACTTTTTTGAATATGACGGTTGCATATGATAGGTATATGAATATGTTTCTGTCCATGTTACAGCAGCGACTTCTGACAATGATGATGAGTTCACCAAATGGCAGGAGGAGGTTAGAAAAATAGAACTCGAATCTGAGGCTTTGAAGCATGGCTCAAAATTGAATGATGTTGGTGGGTCAGACCACTTGAAAGACTTGGAGGGGGATGTTGATGAGAGGCCTTCCATACCACCTGATGGAGAGGAAGAATTCACTGATGATGGAACTGTGTACAAGTGGGACAGAGGTCTTAGAGCATGGGTTCCCCAAGTAAGTTTTTGGATGTGTCTATCTTCCTTGTTTCCAGTCTAATACTAGATAAACATGATATTTATTATCTTTTGATACAACCTGTGTGATTAAAACTTTATTGTCTTTCTGCACTTGTGTGTATTTTTTTATTGTTTTATTATTGAGGCTTGTGAAGAGAGTTGTACTACATTCTTCAGGCAGTGTTGTCTCATATGTCTCTTATATCTCTCTATTTTGGTTGAAGTCGATGTCTAGTATATTTTTATTTAACTGGTAGATTGCAGAGTGTTGCTGCAGTTACTCTTTCGGTCCAGTAAGGACTTCATAGCATAAGAGAAGTCATTACTGATTTGAGTGCTGCTTATCTTCCTTGCTGGTGTTACTCTTCAACGTATAGGGGCTCTAATGGTATCCATTTCAAACTTGAACGACATACGTGACTATATGCTAAATTATGTATTTGACTCTTTTTTATGTGGTTCATGGTTAACCTTTAAGTGGTTGTACCCTTATTCTATAACTGAGAGTGTTTCCACTTAATAACTAATACCTATTTATTTTGGCACTGAATGCATCTTTCGTCGGTGTGAAATTGTTGTAGCCTTATTGTTATGTTACTTTATCCCACTATATTTTTTATTATTTATTTGTCAGCTTTTGATTATTAACATGTATCTGAATATTTTCCTTCAAGAAAACTTGGTTTCAAAAAGCGATGACAAATATGAATTGGACGAGATGACTTATCCACAACAAAATGAACTGTTCCCATCAGTAGTGAGCGCTAACATCTCTTTAAAAGGAAAGGTTGATGATAACACCAAAACAAAAGAAGCAAAACCTGACGCGAAGCGTAAAACGCATGGGAAGGAAGAAAAGAAAGTAATCTTTTGATCTTATGTTCTGATAGTGTTGGTTAGGGTTGCTTATGCTAATAGTCTTCATGTTATGTATTACCTCTAGGTTTAGCTCTTTTTTCTCACACAACTTCATTCGTTTGAATTCAAGGAATGATGAATTATTTAGTCAATTTATGTCGGAGGATCTCATAGTGGCAGATGAAGAAGGCATAAGTACTAGTCAAGAAAGCACAACAATTGACATTGATGTAAGTGCGACGAATATTGAGTTGATGAACAATTTTA
Source organism: Papaver californicum (assembly GCA_023531435.1). NCBI lineage: Eukaryota > Viridiplantae > Streptophyta > Magnoliopsida > Ranunculales > Papaveraceae > Papaver > Papaver californicum. The sequence goes on from JAJJMC010007730.1 coordinate 3,482,964, forward strand.
GAGATAACATAGCAGGGACAATGTGACTTTATCATCAACGTCGACATCACCACCAATGCGCTTAGCTTGTACAAATATAAAATTGTTGTAATGTGTAAAATATTTGTGCAAGCTTATAACTAATTGAATTGTTTTAAAAAAGACTTATAACTAATTTTTGAATTATCAATTTTAACTTATAACTAATTTTTGAAAAATGTATTTTCGAAAACAGTCCTACCAAACAGCTTTTTTAAATTTATTAGAAAATGAAAACAACGAAAAAGGGTATGTTTTAAAAACACTAGAAAATGATTTTTGAAAACAATTTTATAAAATGGTACCAATTACGCCCTAGATATTTCTTCCTCTTGTTGAAGTAGTTTTTATATAGCTTTCTCCCTTGTAGAAACCCCTAGTATAACCCAAACTCTTTAATTTCCAAATATAAGTCAAGTCCATAACCTTGTCAAACTTGCACACACATCCAAAGCCAAAATCATACAAGCCCATTATCAATAGCCCAAATCAGGTTCAACATTTTCACGGCTTGACAGTCTCATTGAGACATTTCTTCAAACACTATGTGCGCACTCTGATTGGTGATCATGGTTGAGTTTTGCTGGTACCTTTAATCATCTGCTCATGTCCGAGTCACCATAAATCTTCTCGGTCATAACAGCAATGAACCATATAAATTCAGGATACAATGACACAAACCATGGCATCAACACTTGTTTTTCTTCTTGTATCAGTCCACTCAAAACCCATTCTATGATTTCTTCTTCTTTCTCAATCCCACCAGCTACTCTTTCTCGGCCAATACTGATTCTTGCCATTCTTTGTTCAATTCGTACCCTCAAACTTCATCTGCACTCGCCGGAATTTATCACTGAAACCCAACAACGACCACACACCATCAAACCACCACCGTATTTCTCTTCATCTCTGCCAGATTTTTGGTCCTCATGTCACAGCAAAACCCATCTTCTATAATCACTGACTTCTAGCATTCAGACCCAATTCTTCTCAAATCCACCATAAACCCATTCTTCCTTACAATGAACAAAACCCATTATCAAATACGAGCCATGGAAGCGAACTCAACAGCCAAAACCCATTGCAGATCCTCTCTGTTGCTTCCTTTTTGAACTCGACTCACAGAACTCACCACTGCAGACTCGAATTTCTTCATTGTTCGATGACCAACACTTAACCTAAATACAACTAACTTCCTCCACTTACATCGAGCCATGGTCTGCCTGCGTGCCTAGTCGATAGAGGAAATTGCCTGAAAATTGAAATTAAGAAGTTGAGCTGCTTCTTGGTCTCGACCTAGGTTATAGATAAATGATTTTTAGGTACCATCAGTTAGATAAGTAAACCTGAATATGACTATCTATATCACATCTCAATAGAACAGTTGGTTTCCCCCGAGTAATTCCTGGATTCCTTTGTAAAACTGGATACCCCCTAGTAATTCTCTATTTTGATGCATTAGGGGCTTCTGTGCTCTCTATATTTGCATCCATCAACATCCAATGTTGCCAAGCGATGTTATAAGCCTCAATTTATCTTCTTTTACTTCATGTGACTCCAATATACCTAAAAAACTCAAAACAAACGTAAAATACACAAAATACAAGAGAAATAGCTAAGAAAAACATAAGAAAATGATACCAAATAATTTTTTTAGGCACCTATCAGCAATTCCCTGATTCTATTTCTCCTTGAAGATACGTCTTAGAATATTGCACTCGCTGGTGGGATGATTGACAAACCGATGAAAATGATAATATCTCAGGTCGGACATTTCCTGAGGAGTAGGTGGGCATCGTACATGTGGTAATTTGACGATCCCTTCTTGTACCCATGCCTCCGGTAATTCTAGGAATTCTTCCATGGTGATTGGAAAATCAGGACAAGTTATATCAGGCTTTATATCTTGCTCTTGTGGTTGTTGTTGTCGTGGCCCTTGAGGGGCACCTTGGGAGCGAGTGACTCGTTGAGTTGGTATGTGGTTCATGGCTGGAGTGGAAATGAGACGCTTATTTTGGGATCTTGCTGAGATGGAGCTTTTCTTTTGGGTCCCTCGTTACTGACAACATCAATTGATGGCTGATTATTGTACTGTTTGTTGATCAACCATCGATTCCCATGGGTATCTCCATAACTTTCTTCCCTTGCTGGTCTAGTTCTCTCATGTAACTCATAAAAAGTCATAAAAGGTAAATTTTTTAAAAGAGCACGATAAACAGGTATCACACCATTAATACAAAGGTCCACTAGTTGATGTTCTGTCACATTAGGATCATGATAATCCAGTGCATGAATTCTGAATCTCTTCCCATATTCATTGGGGTGCTCATTATTTTTCTGGAATATTTTTCCCATGTCTGATAGGGTGATTTTCTCGGAGACGAAGAAGTACTTCTTGTAGAATTCTTGTAGAAGGAATTAACCATATCTTCCCAACCAGAGATGTTATTGGGAGCAATGTTATTATACCACGTGTAGGTTCTTCCAGTGAGGGACTGAAAATTCTTTGAGGCATAGCACATGATTATATTCATGCCCACCCTAGAAATTCGAGAAATCGAGAGACGTGCTCATGAGTATTTCAAGTTCCCTCGTATAATGAGAAAGTTGGAGACGAGTATCCTCCCAGCAGAAAGATACTTTGAGTTTCAGGCGGGTAAGAAGGTTGGTGTTGATGGGACGAGGATGAGTCATCCTTGCCATGGTATCATAGGAGTCTCTTCATATCTTCGGTGAAAAAATTGGATTCTTGGTACCTCTGCAGTATGCAATCAATGATGATAGGAATTTCTTTCTCTTTTCGAGCCCTGGGCGTCTCAACATCAGTAGCCGCTGTGAAGTTGGTCCTGGTATGCTCCGTCAAGCGATGGCGTTGTTCCGGGGAGAGTTGCTCTGTCAGGATCTTGAGGCAAGCAAGTGGTTCCTTATGAGTAGTGGCCATGTCCACCTTAGTTCTGGCCAGGACTTCTTGCCACCGAGAGGAGGCGTAGTGGTAGTATTAGTACGAGGAGGCTCAGTATAAATAGGGGTTTTTTCAGAATCACCACCACCAGTACTACCTGAACCAACAATAGGAGTTATAACTGCTCTAGACCTTTGATCCACAATCTTGAATAACTAAAACTTAGCTTTTTTAAATGAGAGGTTGATCTCCCGTTGTGGTCACCAATTGTTTTAGGGTGATAAAAAAATATACGGTAAAATTGTATTTTCAAGTAGGTTTGAGAGATCAAGCTCAAACAGAACGAACCTAAACCAAGAAATGGCCGTTCATGTCCTTTTTCGATTACAAAGATGGAAAGGATTAGGATAGGTCTTAGGGGAGGGAAGCAAAGAAGTTTGAGAATCATCAGTGTGATAAATAGTGTATAAAGAAGAAACGTTTATTTCTAAGATGAATTGTTACTTCTATATGTTTAGTTTCTCCTGACTAATTGTCATATTGTTGAATGGATAAGAACTATCTATTTATAGTTCAAAGGAGACACACTGATTTCTCGCAAGTGGTTGAAGTCAGGGAGAGGTGGAGAAATGATGATTGTGGAGATTTTAGTGGGGTGGTGTACGGAAAGTAAGGAACACTTGTCAGACCACTACTCCTCATCTTCTCAACTGCTCTGTAGCCACCCACTACTTGTTATCTTCTTGTTCGTGGAGGTGTTTCCACCACGCACGATTGTCGTAGACCGCGATACCAATACCCCAATGAGAATACCCTCATATGTTGTATATTATATCTCGTGGTAATAATAGAGTCATAAGCCACTATTGTTTTGATTACGTTAAGTCAAGTCAAATGACCTACTAAGTTAGTGAGGAAAGTTGTGCAACTCACTAAATTAATAATTAGACTGATTAGTGTTGAGTCTGGGAAATTTAGTGGTCATGTACTTACTTGAGAGTAACATGGCACATTTAATGGCTAAGTATTATATCACCATTCGAGTCTAGCCTTGCGCCAGTATAGGTAAGTGACTTAGCATAAGTCTAAGAGGCATTTGAGGCCAAATATTGTAGAAGGCTTCTTAAGCAAGGAGACCTACTTGAATTCATATAAGATTTGATATTGGACCAATATTGAAAAGAAAGGCATATTTCTGAGGGAAGTAGATGTTAGTACCTAATAGTAAAAACAATATATTGTTGAGGTACTTTCTTTAGATTCGGAAATCAAAATCGTACAAGACAACCATAAACCACGATAGTAGCCGTTCCGTCCTGCTTCTGTCACAAGGAGAGAGAATGGGTTGATCTTAGGGGAGGAAAGCAAAGAAAGTTGAAGGAAATAAATGTGATGAATTGTATGTAGAGGTGTTGAATTATTGAGAATATTTATGAGGGAAGTAGCTATCAAAGCTAGTACTAGCTACTTAGCGCAAATAGTAATGTGTTAGCTCTTTCGATATAAAAGGATAATGTGCTAACGTCTCAGGAATAACACCAATATGCATAGTTTCTGGTAAATATTAATTATGTTAGAGCTAGGAAGTTGTTGTCAAGGAGGTTTGAAGTTAGCACTTCAATCAGGTCAAGTATAGTTAGCACTAGAGTGTTAGCGCCAATGCGCTTGTGGTTAAGTCGCTAAATATGGACGTGTTAGATAGAAACATGCTTGCTACGGATGCATCACCCACTAGGGACGCATCACCCGTTAGGGACGCATCAGCCGCCAGGGACGTGCTAGGCATGCAGGGACGTGTTAGGATGATGGGATACGATGGAGCTAGGACGCGCTAGGCTGCTGGGACGCGCTGGAGAGCTAGGACATGCTGGCTAGGCGTGGGAACGCTGGATCATGGGACGGACTAGAATGGCAACGACGCATCAAGCTAGCAAGGATGCGCTAGACATGGCAGGGGTGCGCTAGGAAGCAGGGATGCTCTATGCGATCTTCTAGGGGCGCACTAGGGATTGTGGCGTATCATGGGATATGCTGGAGACATGCTAGATATGGTGTTGTTAGCCAGCTATGGGGCACATCGGCCAAGGAAGTTTGTTCCTTTGGCGCTAGGGTTAAGGTTATCACTTTTAGCGCTAAGGTTAAGGTGCTAAGGTGATGACGCGCTAGCTAAGGCCTTATTAGGCCAAAATGTGCTAGCTAAGACCATGTTAGGTTAGTTGGCACTTCTCAGGTGCTAGGGTTAATGCCAGAAAAGTTAGCGCATTTAGCACTAATGTGGCTAACTGGTGCCAAGCCAAATAGCTAGTGCTAACTTGGCGCTGATAGGATAAAATGATAGGGTTAGCCTAGCTCAGAGGCTCAATGCGTCTTTTGAGTCATTGCTTCTTGATTGCGGCGCGTCCGAGAGGAGTGACACATAACTTATAACTTATATTTAAGCAAAGTGAAAATGTAGCATATTTGCGCTCAGAAGAGCAATTTGGGAAGCATTCGTTGCGAATGAAGCGTTAAGCTAGAATATATTTTGGGGTTTAAGCATTAGTTATTCCCGTATCTTATAGATGTTACTGGAACATCAATGCGCATTCGAGGCAAGTTCAAGGAATTTAGTCATGGAATTTATGCGACTTGAGACTAGTTCGATATGGTATGAATATTATGAGTATCGAGGAGGCTGCAAGGTCAGTTTAGAATGTTTAAAGAGAATCTATACTCTTAATTCGTTTGCGGAAAATAAGAAGAGATACAGTATTCCATATTTATTTATAAAGGTGAGCATATGCGCATGAATACACACATATCCTTTTTTTATATTCCCGCTGCTTGGCAGAGGGCAATTTTATAATTATATCCCTTGTAAAAAATTCACCATCTACACCAGGACGAAATTATCTTCGATATGATGCGCACGTTTTGAGCCGCTTATGACGCTCAAGGCATCCTTTTTGAAGGAGGAATTGTTTATGCATATCTTCATATTCTAAACAAAAAAATCTTAACATAACTAACCTCGGAGAGTGGAGGATTGGAAATGGTGTTCGAGCGGGAGAATGCTTGTGAGGATCCGAAGGGGGAGAAGAAGAATCCGAAGACGAGTTGGAACCACTAGCAGACCCTAAAAGAATTATGTATATATAATAAAAATACACATACACAATAAGGAAACAGAATGGGCGTATAAATAAGATAAAAACCAAACTAAAAAGGACAAACATGAAATAAAGAAGGTGATACGTGGAAAACAGAGATTAGCAAAAGCAAAAGGATTCTTTTCAGAAAGAACATAGCCTTGAGATGTACCGATTTAAGAGCGAGAAGAACCACCATCACTATAATTAAGCAAACTGGTAGGTGTTTCACAAGGTTGATCCCTAGAACGAGAAGTAGTAGCCACTAGAGGGCTAAAAGAGATGATATTTACACGCGGAGAGACGTCCCACCACCGCACGTCAAATCAACTCCCAAGCTATGCATACGCTCCATAAAAGAAGAAGAGGATGGACTTGTGACATCTCGGGTTTTAGCCTATAAAAGGGACACCGGAGATACATCAGCTGAAACGGACATACAAACATGTGGAACTGGTAAGATACCCGCATCACGTTTAGCCTTTTTAGCCCTACGGTGAGGCGACCACTCGTGCTCAAGAATATTAAGATATTCTTCCGGCATGAAGGAACGCGCCTTGTATCCAACTGAACTAATAGGGACATTACCCTGACGACGTGCGGCCAACATCCGTAGGAAAAGAAAAAGAAAAAAATGACAACAAGGGAGAGAGAAGAAGATAGAGAAATTCCAAGCATTAGATGCACCTATCCAGAAGAAGGGTTGAGAGTCGACTTGGGGACTTGAATCTTAGCTTGTTTCTTCTTGGACGGGAGGCGGAAGCATCAATCCCTTCTCGGATTCCTTTTTCAACAGCCATCATTGGCCGGAGGAGTCCATCTGGTAGTTAAGGGGAGCAGGGGACAACCCTTTGAGTCAGACATAAGACCCTGTTCTTCTGCCACCGATGTATTCAACTTGATATGGACTGATGCGTGCATTGACTTAAGATCATCCGTGTATAATTTAGGAGGATGAACTAGAAGCAGTAAAAGGAAGTTTAGAGCTTGCCTACGGACTTCCGTATGAAACGATACCAGTTGGGAGAAACGAAAAAAGAACGCTTCGGTGAAGGTTGCAGAAAAGAGAAATGAATTGACCGATCGGATAGCCGCGTCTCTCCTTTGAAAACAAAACGATCGAAGCCGTTTCTCATATTGATGTCTTTAGTAGAAAACGGACACGGAAAAGGATAAGGGGACCCTTGTCAAAACCTAGATGTCGAGCCACACGATCAGAATTGTAAGATATCGCTATGAAATTACCCAGATAAAAATCAGGGAGATAACCAGGCAATATGGCCATGATAGAATCAAAGTATTCAACTGCCAAGACTTGAAATGAATCTCGGATCACATCTTCAACTTCCATAGTAAAATCATAGTGAAGAGAACCAAAACGATCATCATGATAAGGAAAAGGATTGAATTTGTTGGCAATGTCCAGATATTTGAAGATGGTGTTCTTAGTAGATCTCCCCTTCCCGCGCCAAAGGGCCATGTGCGGGTAGTAGTAGGAAGTACAGACTATTTCAACCGTACCATCCTCTCTCGTGACTCTCTCCTCGCAATGAATAGCTAGGACATTGACTGGGAGAGCATATTTGGGAAAATATTCCCATTCCCAGGCTTGAAGAAAATTATCCGCGACAAAGGTAATAACCCCATGATGAGCGTCACCATGCGGATATCCTCACAAAGGAGATTTAACTGGCGATACAAACCACCCAAGAACATGAGCGCCAAAGGAAAAAAGATACCTCGCAACATCAGTACAGCCATCGACACAAGCTCATTTTTGATGGTATCACGAGGGCTATGTTCAAAAATGTCGTGACAAATCGAGCAGGAGAGCCAACTTTTCCGCTAGTAACAGTTGGAGCCCAATATCTCACCCACAAAGTAAAAGAGGCACACTTGTTTTCTTTGGCGTCACGACCGGAATGAGCTTTTCCTCGAACAACTTGACCTGAAGGGGAAGCTGCGGGGTCCTTTATAGCATCAGCCATCATCTTCTCACCAATCGTACGAGTTAGGGTACCTTTGCTACTGGCTATAAAAGCTTTCTCCTGCCTTATCAAGACAGAGGTTACCTTAGACTTCCCTGGCTCAACGACGCTCTTTTCTTCAAGACAAGCGGCCTCTGCTTTGGAGTTACCTCTTTTCTCTTCCATTGCTTCTCGGAGTTTGCCTTTACAACTAATAAAATAAGCACACAAGGCCTTATTCGAGTCATTCATAATCTCATAGACGACCGCTTCATGGTATAGATGAGATCCATGGATCGGCAATCCCAGTAGGGAAACAAAATCTTCCAACACCGGAGCCGCCTCACCCCAAGAAAGTATGGACCTGAGATACCTAACGAGAATAAAGACGGAGCATGTCGATTTTGTATTTAAAAACCAAGCGATAAATAGACGCTTCTATTACATCGTTTATCCCCAAGGAGGGGAGGTAGCCAAGTGATCATGACTGGAACGAATATAGGTGACCCAGGACTTCCATAAAGGGAAAGTTTCCGCCGAGTAAAGCGAGTCTATGGTTGGAAGATGATAATACCCGTGTTGGATAGCCATGCACGATTATTTTTTTTAAGACATGAAGAGGGGAGTTGCTTTCCTCATGATGCATAAGCCATTTGGGGGAGGACAAGAAGGATATCATATTCGAATTGGTCAGGCGGGAGTTGAGGTAATCGTCTGTAGGAGTTATCTGCGTACCATCGTCAAAGTTCTCGGGTCTGATGTCCCTTCGCAAATCTCGACTACCAAAAATTTCATACATGGATCATGAGACTCCATCAGGGGGTGAAGAAAGGCTCCCATAGTCGGAATGACCGCTAGACTCAGTTTCCGCTTTATTCTCTATTTTTCCCGCTTCTTCATCTTCTGCTGAGGAGCGCTTAGAGGAATCGTATGACATTGGGAATAACAAGGAGAGAGGATTCGTACAGTAAAAAGAGGATGAGGTTGTAAAACAGAGGTCTTGAGAATGCAAAGAATTTTGACTGCAGGGATGAGGGTAGTATGGTTAACCAGAAAGTTGTAACCGCGAAGAGAATTCCAAAAGGTGACAAGACACGTGATAGACACATTTTAGTGTCTAATTTGCACCTTAATTTCTAGTGAGTTAGTATTCGATTGTGTGTCTATTACGTGTTTTTATGCTTTTGTAGGTACATTAGAAGAATAAAGATTTGTGGAAAAATCGGCTCAAAAAGTGTTCAAAGCACCCGGGAAAATGGATCAAGGCACCCACACTTTGGATTGGGGCACCCTTGGATCGGGATGGGCTGGATCGGACCAACTCAGCGGGTCAACTCAGCCCAGTCAACTCGGTCAAAGCCAGTTGACCGAGTCAAACCCAGTTGACCAGGTCAAAGCTTCATCGCAAACAGTTCATCGGCAGCAAAACTCAAATCAGATTTTCTTTGCGGTTTCAGCGCAAATTGATAGTTACCCAAGTTAATTAAAGGTCCGTATAACTTATTAGAAGCATCAGAGCCGAGTAATTTGGGCCATAGAAGCATGTATTTGGCCGGATTCCTGTTTCAATTGGGAAGAGGATTTGCGAGTTGTTTTAGAGAGTTCTATTAGGTTTAGAACTCTCTCTAGGGTTTGTAGACCCTATATAAACCAAAAGAATCGAAGAAAAAGAAATACAGAAGCCTAGGGAGCAATTCAGAGAAAATCCGGTGAAGTTCCGGTGCCGCCGGTGACCTGCTGGTGCTCCGGCCGGCGTGTTCTTCATCCACCATCACCGAAGAAGACGACTCAGCCACACTTATAAGTGTTGCTGTTGCACTGTTGCAGCTCTGCTCCTGTTGCGTTAAGTTTTGAAGGTTCTGTTGCTTAAAGCTCTTTGTAACAGCTGAACCCTGTTCTGTGACACTTATATACGTATCTGTTCAGCTGTTGCACTATTCTTAAACCTTGTAATCAATATTTTGAGCAATGAAATCAACTTTTGAGCAAGTTTTCTTCACCATGGGGTAAGTTTATTTACTGGGATGATGGATAAGGTATTTTTCTCAATTTTATGTGATTTAATTATTTTCTAATAATTATTTATAATTCTTTTATTATTATTTGCATGGATTTAAATTAGAAAAAAATGGTTTTTATTAAATAGTTGTGTTCTCTTTTGATGGGTCATGCTTAGTTAATTACTCTTGATGTCCCATGCTTAGGATTTACAATTATTCTTTTAGGAAACATATTTTTGGCAAACTTGAATTAAATTGTTAAAAAGAATTACATGATTAATCACATAGATTGTTAGAATTACCTGATTCCTGATTCCTGGTATTTTCCATATTTTCTAAAAATCATCTCTAGTGTATTTTCCTGATTTTTATTAGTTTAGGTTAAGTCCAATATTTTCTAAAATCATTACCTTCACAAGTTCGAGAATCGAACCTTTATTTACCACTATATAAAATCACATCAACACGTCATACGAAAGGAAAAACAATCGTCGCGCATTCTTAAAGATGCGTGTTGAGAAGTTAGCCGAGAGAAACTGCTTCAGTGATGTGTGGGTTGACTATTGGGTTTCCTAACGGTTAGCCCAATAGTCAAGGGATTAATGTTGATACCTGAAAAATGACTATCTGTTGATAAGGATAGGCATTCCTGCTAGATGGGCTTAGACCTTTGGTTATAGGGGAATTAGGGGACTAATCCCAGGCCCTTGGAAGAACACCCATGGAAATACGGGGATAAAAAGGGAATAAAATAAGGAGTTGAGGGTAGAATCAAGGAGGATGCCATTTTGGTAATAAGACTAAGGAGCGCAGGTTTTGTCTTTGAGAACTAAGACGCACATGTTTGGTTTTAGAACAGAGATGCACAAGTTTGGTGCTTAGAACAAAGACGCATAAGTTTTGTGTTTGAAACTAAGACGCACAAGTTTTGTGCTTGAAACTAAGGCACACGTGTTTTGTTGCAAAACTAAGGCGCACATGTCTTGTCTTGAGAATTAATACGCACATGTCTTGTGGCAAAACTAAGACGCGCAAGTATTTGATCGAGTACTAAGACGCACACGTATTATACTAAATCACTAAGAAGGACAAGTTTAGTAGTCTAAGAAGGACAAGCTTAATAGACTAAGCAGGACAAGTTTTGCCTCACCTAAGACGGACAAGGTAAGGGGCATCATCCCCTTGGACTTGGACGGAAAAGAGAATTCTTGTGAAATTCCGTCGTCAGAAAATTCAAATTTAGGGTTTTCAATGAAAACGCTGTAAAATCTTATTACGAAGTCCGTTTTCGATGATCTACCCCAAATTTTGATGCCCAGAAGACCAGATACTTCCTTACACGTATGGATTTGAGTTTGGAGTTCGTTCAGGATCTCAACAAGACAAAACAAACAAAAATCGGGAAGAATTCAAGAATTTTTCAGTCGCGACTAAGTTGAATGTTTTGATCATATCTCTTAGCTCGTTTGTCCGATTGATATGATTTTTAGTATGTTGTAGAGTATATTGATACGAAGAGTTTGGTATATAACCAATTCCTTGATTCATTACCAATTGCTCCCAACTTACGACTTTTTATAGGGCAGTGTAGAATTAAAGTAAATTTTTCTATATAATAATAATAATAATTTTTTAATTAAAGATTAAACTTAAAAATAAATAAATAAATTAAAAGTTCAAAAGCCAAAACAATTTTAAATATCGTAAGATACATAATTATCCGCGTACCCCATGGTATAATTTTTTTTTTTCATTATTCAAAAAAGAAATTATGATGCTGCCAGGCACGACCTCCATGGTATAATTGTTTGAACCAATAAACTAATGGGTCCTAGTTAACAAGTCAATATCTCAACCCGGGAACTAAATCAACCGGTTCCGACCCGGTTTTGGGTGACCAGTACCCGTTGACAGTCCTTGAAAATATAGTGGAGGTTGCCCAAACAAAAACAGAGTGCTGCCCAAAGCAGCTCGTAGAAAAGCCTCTTTCCGTTGTTATCTTAAATGTTTCACAATATCGTAACCCTAGTTGAGTTTATATTCACGTGCCGAAACCTAATTGGTAAATGATTTTGTCATATGGTGAACGGATGGCAGCAGCGACAACTGATACAGATACTGGAAAGAAAAGGCAAAAAAAAAAAAAAGAATTGAGAAAGAGAGAAAATAGTGATTGACTAATGATACTTGGGTGCACGTTCTGTATTTTGCCGATTTCATTGACTAATGATATATGAACATTGATGCATGTTCATGTATTTTCTAACAAATAAAATCTTAAAATTGTCGTGCCAAATGCCAAATATTACCTACCTATCCCCACACACAGGCTATAATAAAGATATTTTACATTGGACAGATGATACAATACTCGTTGGGTGCACCATACATACTCGGCATTGGTGATATGTCGTCGCATCTACCTTCTGATTGTAGCTCATATGCAGCCTCAGCTATAGAAACGTGCACCCTAGCTAACTCTTTTTTTGGCAATGTTGACAGGTTCTTCTAAGTTTTGTTACTTCAAGGGTATAGCATGATCAATGGACAGCTAAACATGGTCTAGCTTTGGAATTGCGTATCAAACATTATATCCATGTCTTGCTTATCTCACTACCCGCGTGATCTATCAAAGTATAGAACACGCATGGAGTAAAACAGAATTTGGCCTTTCAGTTTGCTAGAAAAGATAGAATTTGAAATTTGTTGAGAGCTTGCAGAGCTAGAACCTGAACTGTAAATTCATCATATGGACTTTGAAGTTTGAAAACTATATCGAACGCGAGTTTTATTTTAAGGTTTGTAATACACTCTGCAACTTTTTTCCTTTTTGTTTTCATATCTTCACCGATCATTGACTTTTTTGTTTTCGTACTCATTCCAATCTTACGCATGTTTTCAACTCAAAGTTTTGAAATTTTGAGCGCAAAACGTTCTGCTTGTTTATTTTTAAGGTTTTCGAATCATCAAAAAGATCTTACTTAGTAGAGAATCATGTCAGGAAGAATTTATCACCGATACTCCTTCTCAAGTGAAGAAGAAGCAAACAGACATGAAGAAGAAAACCAATTAGTCCCTGCCAACAATTATAATCAAGCTCTTGTTCCGATGTACCAAAAGAATGTCCCACCGCCTGGTACCTACGTTGTTACACTTCCTAAAGATCAAATTTACCGTATCCCACCACCGGAAAACGCTCACCTCTTCGAAAACTACACTCGCAAGAAGAAAAACCGTCCGAGCAATTGCTGTTGTGGCTTATTCTGGATTCTCAGCCTCATCACCCTTCTCGCTCTCCTAACTGCCATCGCTTCCGGCATTTTCTACGCTATCGTCCAGCCAAAGTCTTTAGAGTATTCGGTCGAGATTTTCACCATCAAAGGCCTCAACAGGAACCTCACTTCTTCGCCATCTTCAGGTCTGAAACTCTCACCGGAGTTTGACATCACCGTCAAATCCCAAAATCCTAATGGGAAGATAAGTTTTTACTACCAGGCGGAAGGAAGCTCAGTTACCGTTTCTTACTCTAAAATTGAATTGTCAACTGGTAAATTTAAAACATTCCACCAACCAGCAAATAATGCAACGTTTATTCAAATGGCATTAAAAAGTACAGATGGAGTCGAGATGTCGAAAGAAACTCGTACTTCGCTAATGGATCAACAGAAGATAGGCAATATTCCATTTGAATTGGATTTGAAAGTGCCTGTTAAGGTCAAGGTTGGTTCTCTCAAGACATGGACGATTACCCTTAACGTTCGTTGCGATGTTTCGAAGGATAAGTTAACAGTCAATTCAACTTTGGTTTCTAGCAAGTGTGAAGTTAAGGCACACCATTAGGTTTAATTCTTCGGGTTGATGTAAACGGAAAAGATTAAATGAGGAAATTGTTACAGAAAATCGGTGACAATGATGACACATTCTCTTGTGGTCACATATGGCTATAGTTCAGAATTATCGGTTATGTTCTATAAACAAGTATGACATTCTTTGAAACTGGCTAATTAGAATAAATATACGTTTTTTTCTTTTTTGCGGTTTTAATTAACTTTGTTTGTAATTGTCCTTTTTCTTAACAGAACTTCTATTTGTTTGTTAATGTGGATCTCTTTCATGATTAACGATGTTCCTTTCATAATTAACTAGATTCGTGCATGTGTAATACAGTGGATCTTTACTTTATTATTTTTTTTTTCTTTTTATAAATAAAATAGTTTTTGGGTTTTTCGAGCTTACCAATAAGTACATATTGTTATTGAGCCTTCGGTATTAATCTTATGCTTTGTCAAGGTACAATTAAGAAGTTTATCATAGTCGTGTAAGTATGGGAAACAAATTACTCCCTCTGTCCAATAATAGGTGATCTAGTTCAAGTTTGCACAATTCTTAAGGCAAGGTTGAGAGAGGAGTATTTTTAAAGTATTTTTTACAATTATACCTTTATAAATGATAATTAGTAAAATTAGGAACGATTTATCTCTCAAACTATACCACTGATATCCATAAACTTTATACCATTGAAAAACAGTTTAAAACATCTACATAACGAATATAAACATGGTTATCAAATTATACATATTTCTTATACTAAAAATAATCAATTAAAATGGTATTTTTGAAATATCCCCTTGTTTAATGATATAGGTCACATATTAGTGGGACAAAATTTTAAAATAAATAGGTCATCTACTGTTGGACGGAGGGAATATATGTTTAGTTTTGAATAAATATCATCAAAGTAAACTAACTTGTACATGAGAATTCTACGTTAGAATCAAAATTTCCAACTTCAGCTTGTTTCATGCCATTGTTTTTTTGGTTTAAATACAATAATACAAATTAGTAGTATAAATTAAATGACAAAGAACCATCACCATTTTTCTTATTACATATGATGTGAAACTACAGAAAGGTCATTTTGTTTTATTTGCATCCCGAGCTATGATTTCTGATGAAGCTGAAGCCAATATAGATAGTTAGTTTCAGTATCAAAAATACATATATCTCAAATTATTCAAATTAACAATTAAGAATTCCTTTTTTCTATTGCTCTTCAGCAGTGTCTTTCTACGTACGACATTGTTGAATCATATGAGCGTCCGTACATTTATTTTTCGACGTGTTTGTTTCATAAATAAAACAATGTAACTCTCTAAATACAATTAAAATAGGATCACCAATTACACTATAACAATTGAAAATTAACATTGTCATTGGACCTCAGAAAAATAGCTACAATTGTGAAACATATTGTAAGTCATATAATTCACAACCCCTTCTCCGAGTCATATCATAGTCGATACATATTGTGAGTACATACAAAGAATAATAAAACTTAATTGAGAGTGAAAACAAATAAATCAATTATCATTATATTCATGTGGAGTCATAAAGTTATGTTAGGCGTTAGCTTTGGTGAGTCATAGCTAGCTACAATTTGTTTTCATACTCATGTTTCTGCATATAACTATCAATTTTTTCATTATGTTTTGCGTCAAGGGGATTCAAATATATGACGTGTTTGGTGCAAGTAAGTTGTGTAACGCAAACGAAGGAACAATACCATATACTTCCAAATCTACGAGCAATATTAAATTTGATGGTATTTACATAGTTGGTTTGTGTGTTTCAAAATTCATATGCTGGTAATTTTGATTGATTTACAGTGTTGTTTAGTATTTTGCATTTGATGGGTTCAACAAAACAGCTACTAACGTAAATAATTCCCTTCGCGTAAAGATAACATATGTTTTATCAAGTTACATCATAGAAAATTATACGTTTTTGATTATTATTTTTTACAAACCTTCTATGTCAGACGTGGTTTTCTTGTTAGTCGATATTTTTTCCATTTCTCATCAGTTTTTCTCCATTACTAATTTTTTATCTTAGATTATAACAGTAATTCTTTCTTCGAAAATATTGTTTTGTTGAAGTCTTATAGATCTTAATGCTAAATAGAATTGTTTTTTGAGTAACATACTGAGTCTCAAGCTCCTGAAAATTCTACATCTTTATTTTTTAAACTCTTTTAATTGATTGTGAATTTTTGATGCAAGTTTACCATAATTTTGATATAAATTGTATAGTAAAACTCGATTTGAATTGTTTATAGCGTTCCTTGTGTTAATATGATATTTCTGAAGTTTAGATATTTTATATATAGACTATATAAAACAAATTAATAGTTAGATAAAGTTTAGAAATATTTGTGGTTCACCATAAATAAAGATGTTCATTTTGTTTATTTATTGTCCAAAACAGTTTTTTTCTAGTATAAAATAAAAGGTTAAGAGTTAAATAGAGTTTAACAATATTTGTTGTTTACCATAAATAAAGTGTTTTTTTTTTCAACACAGTTATTTTTTCTATTTAAAATATAAAATTAACTATAAAGGTTTATTAAAGATGACTAATTATAGATCGTCGATCTGAGATGTTATCCACTCACTGTAGGTGACGCTGATCCGTTACAATTAAGTATGAGGTGTAAAAGAATTATAATAATTTTTGAACCTAATATCCAATAGGAGAGTGGGTTTCCTTTACCCCAAAATATTTACACCAATCAAACTTTGTCAAGTGTCTTTATCAGGATTGCCGCAACATAGAATGCATATTTCAACCAATAAGAAGTGAAGGTTCCATCACCATTCAACGTGGAAATTTATTTGTCTACGTCTTTAAGTGTTAATATTAGTTGTTCGAAGAACTTGTGTACCAATTTGATATACGCTATGTGATAATGCACGGATATTAAATAGTGGTCAAAAACATTAAAAAATTAATAAAGTACCTCAACTATATGTGACAGACCGGAAAAAATTTCCCGAGCGGCGTGGTGCGCAGGCCATAACTCCCCAATACACCACTAGATAGAACCTCGTCGCTTACCAGACAAACACACGTAGATTTTGCCTACCCTAACATATTTTTCAAGCTTGATACTCGAAACATATTTTTCATAAATAGCTCCACACATTTCTAGCTTACCATTTGTTCTGCTAACGGTGCAAGCTATAAAAGCTAATGATGATACCTTTGGAATTCATCACCTATTTACCAGCGTTGGCCAGGTTTAAGTCATGCCTGGGACTAGCACATAGGACATTGCAGACCTATTTTCTGTTTCCTTAACTCTGATCCGACCATGTGCTGGGTGCATGCACTAATCTTGCTTTTTTCAAAGGTGCAGTAGTCAGGCATATGCCATTTATGCCGTATAACTGAACAGGAAGTATGAACATCCAGTAAATGGACTGCAACTACCTCGTCAAGTTTGTTAGCAATCATCTCTTGCTTCGCTCTTCCGAGTCAGATAATATGAGTTACCAAGATGTTGCAATCATCTCCTAATTAGATGATATACACAACAAAGTGTTGGACCATAGTTGCATTGTATTGCGGATGCCTACGTACCCAACCCATACCATGAAGGGATCAAGCATGACCGTAGTTCATCCAAAGGGTCGTATCGAATAGAACAAGCAACTTAAGCCTACTAAGATTAAGCCAACATCTATACCAAGGGCCAATCACTTCTGGAAAAAGTTGCTTAGGCATATAAAATCCGCTTCCGAAATTTCTAATTTGTGTGGCAAGGACAAAGGCCAAGGAAAATCCTAGTCTGTATAGGCTGAGAGACTTTCATAATGTGTGCACAAGGTTGTGCATAACTAATGTTACTTAGTATGCAAATATGCATTCTCGAGTAAGCAGCGTCTGAATGATGTTTGCGCATCATTGAACCTCCATAGGAAAATATACATACTCTAGTGATACTCACGCATCAAGTATGCACCATCGTACAGGCCACATCGCATAAATATGCATTATCACTCATGCACCTTCAACCAAGATCCCCTAGCTATATATGTCTTAAGCGCGTTTCTATATATTAGGAATTGAAAGGATTGTGACATGTACCAACTTTCTCGGGTAAGCTTCATAGCAACAGAGATCCTTCCTTGGGTAAGATTTTATATCTTCAATGATGCTTCCGTGAGTAAACATCATCAATTTCCAACCAACACCTCCTCCCTATCTATGTCTTACCGAACTTTTTAGATATAATTGTTTGAAGGATATGCCATGGGCCAACTTCCTCTATTAGTGATGCATCCCTGAGTAAGGTACATAGGGACAGTGATGCTTCCTAAAATAAGTATTACAACATAATAGTTTCCTAACATTATGATGCTTCCTCCGGTAAGCATCATAACATAATAGTTCCCTAGAACTATGATGTTTCCTCCGGTAAGAAATATAGGGGCATTGGTGTTTTCTCCAGTAAACATCACATCATAGTAGTGCCCTAGCGCTATGGTGCTTCCTCAGGTAAGCAACGTTCTTTAATGTTGTATCTCTTGGTGAAGTCCAAGCATAATGATGTTATAACATCATAATGCTTCCGCGAGTAAGCAACATAGGTAAATGTTGCATCTCTGAGAAAGGGACAAGCCTAGCATCATAATGCCAAGCTGATGCACCAGTTTTGCCAAATGTGCATTACCACTTTGGCTAATGCATCATTAATGCATTCATAGTTTGCTAACAAGCCAAGTGATTCATCCACACCTCGATGCATCCTATAGTAAGATTCACAAGCTTGAGATAAAGCTTCATATCTTGCAATGACACATCCTAGAGTAAGCGTCGTCCGAAAAATACGGGTGTTATACTATTACACCCTTTAAAGAACTTCATCTCGAAGTTCAAAATAAAAACTATTGTGGACAAGTTTCATCGATGTGGATTTCATGCTCATATGTCTCATACCATGATGAGAAGAAATCCCGTAAGGGTCCCAACCTTTAAGTAAACATCGATTATGACTTTTGGAGCATAGATCCCACACCACACACCCAGGAATCCCAATAGGGTCCACAATTTATCGGAAACACCAATTAGGATCTTCTGAGCATACGTCCCATACTGCATACTCAAGAATTCTAATAGGATTCACAACAATACTGAGAAAACTGATTAGATATCGTTAAGATATGCCCCACACCACATACTCAGGAATGCCAAAGGATTTCTCAAAACAGGATTCCAAGTACACGTCACATACCATAACACTCTGGAATCCCCATAGTTCACGATGGTGATAAGGGTCATCGAATATGACAAGCAATATTTTAGCGTAGTACTTTGAGAACAACGTATAATGCTAGAGCAGTTGGATGCAAGTCACCGTTCCAAACAGTCCTCCGGGTTGTTACTGGTGTTGTTGGAGATACCCAACACGACAACATACACCGTCCCTGACGGGTGGGGATGATCATTCTTAATGACTGCCACTATTACAACTAACGATTTTCCGAGTTATCAACAATATGGTAAGGAGCCTAATAAGGCATGGAAAACTCATACAACTCTCGATTCACATCCAAATGTTAGCGGAGTAAATACCAAATTAGTTACAATTTTTCTTTACAAAGGTACTTGGCTTGATTGTCCACCCATTTTTCCCTACCTTTCTTATTAACAAGAGGAAATATTTATTAGTCACATTACAATGCAAAAAATGACAAGTCAAAACTCACAGTCCTTAATGTTGTTTCGAAACTTGCTCTAATACCATTTGTGACGGAACGAAAAATATCACCCCAACGGCGCTGCGCAAGTCAGAACTCCTTGATGCGCCACTCTAAAGCGATAAAACCTCGTCGCTTACCAGGAAAATTAACGTAGATTTTTTTATTATTAACATGCTTTTCAAGCTTTATACTCGAGAAGTAGTTTACATACGTAGCTCCATGTCGTTCCAACTTACCTTTTGTTCTGCTAAGGGTGCAAGCTTATAAAAGCCAATGATGATGCATTTTGAATGCATCACTGATAGGAATTCGGAATACCCTATATAAATAACCGTAATCGCACGGTGTCTACAATGTAGACAACGACAAGTACGGGTCGAACCCACAGGGAACGGGGATAATACTGCTGCAATCAATATTCTTAATAAACTAATCAGAAATAATATGTTTTGGATTTTTTAAAAATTCTAATGAACGAGAAAATAATAAAATAAACTAGATAAAATATACAATGTGATCAAGTAGAGAGAGCACTAGGGTTTTCGGTTTTCGCCAATTTGATATATAGAACTTACATCTAATTTCTAAAATTATCATTTCACCACTGTAATTTTCTTCGCTTCCAAGTTGAGATTTCTAAAGAAATGCTTATCAATCGAAAAGTATATCCCATCTAATGTTACTAAGCATGGTATATCAAATTAAAAGCATATAAATCAGTAGAACTATCTAACCAATATATAGTTTCAAAGAATCAAATATCTATTTGTGAGCATACACCGTCAAAGAATCTAATCCAAGCACGAAATATCAAACGGAAAGCATATATGATCAAATCTACTATTTATACAATAATTAATAAAGCTAACAACGAAGATAAATTACTTAACATATAAACCATTTATTTATAAATTTTCCATAATCAAAATTGGTTTCTACCCAAAACCCTAGATACAAAAATTAGCAAGACATAGTTATGGGTTTCTTAAAACCCATAAAAAAATAACTAACAAGAGAATAAAAATTTGAACCGTTATCATCGTTGTCACCCGGAAACAAAATTTCCTCCTCTTCCTGCTACAGTAAGCCTCAAATCTTCCCAAAACCCAACCTCCGAAAAATCGTTTCCAGCCGCAAACCAGAACTCTCCGTCTGTACCATAAAAGTCACCCCCTTCTCTTTCCACTGTTGTTTTCTCTCTTCTTTTCTATCACATCCTACGCCTCTCTCTTCTAGCCTACTCTCCCTTCTCTTCATGTGTCTACCTCCAATCAGTCTCACCTATTCTCTCGCTGACCTTGTCTCCCCTCACCTATCTCTCACAGTCGTCACCTCACCTTCTCGGTCCTCTCTCCTCTTCTCCAACAGTCTACACTTCTTTCACATATCAATCTCACCTTCTCTCTCCACTTCACCCTTCTCTCCACCTTCCAATAAGTCCATGTCTCTCCCCTCTCCAATCACCAGCCGCATCCTCCAAAACGAAAACCTAAAAGAAAAGTTTTCAGTCTTTGCTAAAACTTTCAACAAAATATTATATATCAATTTCTTATTTATGGGTACGGACCCACTTTCCTTAACTTCATACGTCTTGGCGGTTTCCCTAGATCACCACCGAAGTGAAGCCTTTTTAGTCACAAGCCATCCCATTAGACCAAATCAGTCGGACCCCATCACGCCTGCACCTACTTCTTCAATTAGTACTGCCTCCACTTTATAACACATCCAAGCTCACTTTCTCCCACGTGCTTCCTATCTTCCACATATCGTAGTCTAATGATGACACGCCAGACATCCTTTCCATCACACAATTAAGTTTCCCTTTTCTTTCATTCTTAATTTGACCACAGTATAATATATATTGGTGTTAATTGTTACCGATCAACCCCACTAGTTATGCGTGGTTTATTCCACTTCTTTTTTATTGTTTTCTGCCTCCAACAGACTTTGACAGCCTATGTCTCCAGCTTTTTTACTTCTCTACAGACTCAAATCCACAGGCAACGTTGTGTTCTGATATTCACCGGGTACAGTCAATAATAACCCATTAGCCATGTTTATTCATAACTTCGGATCTTACGCATACCACCTAATAAAACAATAAAAATATATTATTAGTATAAATTCAAGCATTAGCAAATATAAATTAAGCGGTAAATATGTACAAATTATGCCCATATCAAATACCCCCAAACCTATATTTTGCTAGTCCTCGAGCAAAACTAATTTAAAAATAAAATAAAATCATAACTCACTTTTGTAGGAATCGCGACTACATTTAGCATATGTAATAAGCCTTTAAACCTATAAGTGGCCTTAGCGGACGAGTTTTGTCTCGTGAGGGTTTACAAGAGGTATACCCACAAAAGCTTTACTCCAAATTTTAGCTACCTGTGAACGATTGAGGATAGACACTAAACAAGCTATTTAGTTGGCATACTAAATTATGCGGCTATATGAATCATTACCTTGTATGAATCCAATTGTTGTACACGAGTTTGCACCCAGCGTACTAAATCTCATATAAGAATGCAAACTCTA
>JAJJMC010007730.1:3505071-3530416 GCA_023531435.1 Papaver californicum
AAGTAATGAATGATGCATATTTTGACTAAGGTGAACGATGTTTCCAAAAATATTAGTATAAAGTCCGGCTCAGATGCTCTTATTTTTATTATTATTTATATATATAATTTATTTATTTATTTATTTTATTTTTTTACGGCTACGTGATTAGATCTTTTGAATCTAAGCGGATGCTCCTTTTTAGCAGATTACATGAAAGTTCCCATGGATCCTGTATTCTACGCTTGCTTAGGCGACGGAACAGGGAGAACACACACATATTGCTGTCAAAGTGTCATTTTTTTTGACAAAATTAAAATTCTAACACATCCGAGCTACGACCTTATGGTAATACTAGGGCCCTACCAAATCACTTAGAGAAACATAAAATTACAAAAATAAAAACAGAAAGTGATATGGTTATGATGATTCCGAGATATGCTTGCTCAATGATTATTATGTTATTTCTAACACCTGAGTGCATTCAGATATGAATAGACCATTTAATTGGGCACACCAATTCTTATAGATAAGAGTTATGTTTCCATCTACCTAGAATGTCTAGTGTCATCCTGAATTGTTCATAAGTTTCTAAATTTCGTAGTTTCTTATTGGCATCAATTTTCTGAAACTCTACCCCCAAACCTAAATTTAACATTGTCATGAATGTTTCAAACCGTGCAACCTAAAATGGTATGCAATAAATATAAATAGGGGAAAAAAATGTAAATCAAAGAGAAGGGATTGGAATATTTCACCTGATTGACGCAAGAAAACCAGTATTCTCTGTAACACATATCAAACGATAGTAATAACAAAGAACACCAAAAATAAAAATAAAAATAGACAAAAATCCTAAAAATAAAATAAAAACAAGAAAATAAAAATCTACCTACTGGATATGTACAGAAAGAATCTCCATACACTAACAACCTGAAAATTTGGAGATCAACCCAAAATAAAATACAGCTTCACAATTATGTTATGGTAACACGGAGACACTGAAACTATAAAAAACAAGGGATTGCCCCCAAACCAAGTTTTTACTACACCTGGAAGTGTGTAAAGAACAAAATATATGGATAATATTAGGATTGGGGAAATATAAATTAGTTCATGCACAATGTCAGGAACAGGTAAGTCCTTTGGGTATTTCGATGCAAAGTGACCCAACAAAACTTGAGAAGCACACAATTCTAACCCTAAATTAGGTAACTTTTGGAAGTCTATGGGTCTAGAAACAACCTCTAAGTCGGGTGAATGATCTTGTGAGATAGATTCATCTATGGAATTAGGCAATTCATGTACACAATCATCCACAGGGTCATCTATATATTTTGTATGCAATAGAGAGTCACATCAGCAGCAAATAATCTCTGGCATTCCAGAACTCTCAATATTTGTTCCAAACTAGACGGTTTGATTTTGTAATACTTTTCATATATCGTTAGAGGTGATTCTTCACTTACCATAGGTGAACAAAGAACTTCCTTATGCCGTATATTCCCTCAGTATCATCTTAGACGACGTCTCCTGAGAAGGAGTCATCATTCTCAGAAAAGTACCTGAAAAGAAATACTAAAACAAAAATAAAATAAAAATAAAAACGAAATCCTAAAATAAAATATAATAAAATAAATAATGCATAAAATAAAAACATAAACTACGATTAGAAAATCAAAAATACTAACTACAATATTCCACAACCGCTCCCCGGCAGCGGCGCCAAAAATTGATAGGAATTCGGAATACCCTATATAAATAACCACAATCGCACGGTGTCTACAACGTAGACAACGGCAAGTACGTGTCGAACCCACAGGGAGCAGGGACAATACTGCAATCAATATTCTTAATAAACTAATCATAAATAATATCTTTTGGATTTTTTAATAATTCTAATGAATGAGAATATAATAAAATAAACTAGCTACAATATACAATGTGATCAAGTAGAGAGAGCACTAGGGTTTTCGGTTTTCGCCAGTTTGATATATTGAACTCACATCTAATCTCCAAAATTATCGTTTCACCACTGTAATTTTTTTCGCTTCCAAGTTGACATTCGTAAAGAATTGCTTATCAATCGAAAAGTATATCCCATCTAATATTACTAAGCATGGCCTATCAATTTAAAAGCATAAACAATCAGTAGAACTATCTAACCAATATATAGTTTCAAAGAAACAAATATCTATTTGTGAGCATACACCGTCAAAGAATCTAATCCAAGCAAGACATATCAAACGGAAAGCATATATGATCAAATCTATTATTTATGCAATAATTAATCAAGCTAACAATGAAGATAAACTACTAAAAATTTAAACCATTTATTAATAAATTTTCCATAATCAAAATTGGTTTCTACCCAAAACCCTAGCTACAAAAATCAGCAAGACATAGCTATGGGTTTCTTAAAACCCATAAAAAATAATTAACAAGAGAATAAGAAATTGAACCGTTATCACCGTCGTCATCCGGCAATAAAAGTTCCTCCGCTTCCTGCTACAGTAAGCCTTCAATCTTCCCAAAACCCATCCTCCGAAAAACCGTTTCCAGCCGTAAACCAGAACTCTCCGCCTGTACCAGAAAAGTCACCCTCTTCTCTTTCCACTGCTGCTTTCTCTCTTATTTTCTATCACAGTCTACGCCTCTCTCTTCTAGCCTACTCTCCCTTCTCTTCAAGTGCCTACCTCCAATCAGTCTCACTTATTCTCTCTCTGACCTTGTCTCCCCTCACCTATCTCTCTCAGCCGTCACCCCACCTACTCGGTCCTCTCTCCCATTCTCCAACAGTCTACAATTATTTCACCTATCAATCTCACGTTCTCTCTCCACTTAACCCTTCTCTCCACCTTCCAATCAGTCCATATCTCTCCCCTCTCCAATCACCAGCCACATCCCCTAAAAAGAAAACCTAAAAGAAAAGTTTTCGGTCTCTGCTAAAACTTTCAACAAAATATTGTATATCATTTTGTTATTTATGGGCACGGACCCACTTTCCTTAACTTCATGCAAAACTTAAAAACAAGCCATCCCATTAGACCAAATCAGTCGGACCCCATCACGCCTGCACCTACTTCTTCAATTAGTACTGCCTCCACTTTCTAACACACCCATGCTCACTTTCTCCCACGTGCTTCCTTTCTTCCACATATCGTAGTCCAATGATGAAACGCCACGACATCCTTTCCATCACACAATTAAGTTTCCCTTTTATTTCATTCTTAATTTGACTATAGTATAATATATATGGGGGTTAATTGTTACCGATCAACCCCACTAGCTATGCGCGGTTTATTCCACTTTTTTTCTTTTTTTTTCTGCCTCCATCAGACTTTGAAATCCTATGTCTCTAACTTTTTTACTTCTCTAGAGACTCAAATCCACATGCAACGTTGTGTTCTGATATTCACCGGGTACAGTCAATAATAACCCATTAAGCCATGTTTATTCATAACTTCGAATTTTACGCATACCACCTAATAAAACAATAAAAATATATTATTAGTACAAATTCAAGCATTAGCAAATATAAATTAAGCGGTAAATATGTATAAATTATGCCCATATCAATCACCTACTTACCAGCATTTTCCTGGCTTAAGTCATGCCTTGGACTAGCACATAGTCCATTGCAGACCTATTTTCTGTTTCCTTAACTCTGCTCCGACCATGCGCTGGGTGCATGCACTGATCTTGCTCTTTCTAAGGTTGCAACATCCAGGCATATGCCATTCATGCCTTATAACTTAATAGAAAATATGAACATCAAGTAAATGAACTGCAACTACCTCGTCAAGTTTCTCAACAATCATTCTTTTCTTCGCGCTACCGAGCCAGATGATATGAGTTAGCAAGATGTGCAATCATCTCCTAATTAGATGATATGGGCAACAAAGTGCTTGACCATAATTGCATTGCATTGCGTATGCCTACGTACTCAACCCGTACCATGAAGGGATCAAGCATGACCATAGTTTATCCGAAGGGTCGTCTCGAATAGAACAAACAACTTAAGCCTACTAAGGAAAAGCCAACATCGATACCAAAGGCCAATCGCTTTTAAAAAAATGCTTAGGCATATAAAATCCGCGTCCAACAGTTTTCAACTTGTGTGGAAAGGACAAAAGCCAAGCAAAAGCCTAGTATGTATATGTGATGTGGTCGTCTGCACGTCAAAATTATTAATTACTTCTCACTGCTTATGATTTATTATTAAGCAAGGGTAAGAAAGGATCGTTCACATGAGGAGGTCTTGGTTGTTATCTGGTTTCGACATCTTATGTAAAAGGGTGGATTTTCATATTTAATGAAAGTAAATTAAATTAATTAGGAAAGCTAAGAAATTGTAGAAAAGAATCATAGAGTTGCGAATATTGGTCAAGGTTTCGTTTTCATTCACAAACATGTTCTTGTACTAATAATTAGAGTTGATATTTAATCTCGTTTTATCAAAATCCCTAGAATACCTTGATCGCAAGAATATCCAACAAATTTTCTCAAGTCATCAACAAACACATTAAAAGATGCGAGTATGAATTCTACCAAGAGAATAACCCAACGTGTAAAAGGCACTAATCAAGTTTAATTCCCGAGGAGCATTAAGATTCATGAAATTAGGCTAATCAGTGCAATTGAACGTGAAAAGTGCACTAATTCAATTTAACAAAGGTCATGATCCATTTGTGATTACTATGATATATCACTACAGGCAATAACCACAATTATACTACTTTTATTCAAGGAGTATCATTTTTGCATATAAAAACCCTAAATTAGTTGTAGATATGAATATGAGTTCTTTAATTGGCCACTTGACAAAACAAACACTCAATCATACACGACAGTATTTATAGTGAATTATGAACGATAATATTAAGACAAAACTAATTTATTAATTAAAGAATCATGTATTGTAAAATCCAACTAGTCACTAACCAATAGAAGAAAATTAACTACTCATAATAGTTGGAGTTCACAAAATTAAATAGCAGAAATAAATTTGCAAACCCTAGATTTCGAGAAATCTTTCTCGCGCAAACCTACAAAAAGGAATAGAAGAGGTGAGAAGAGAACTAGGTGAAAAACTAGATTTCTCCCTTCTTGTAGAAGTTGCTCTTATATAGCTTTCTCCCTTGTAGAATTCCTTTTGGGATATAAGTCTCTTTCATTCTATAACTCAAACTCTCAATTTCTAAATCTAGGTCATTCCACATCCCTTGGCAAGCTTACCAAATTTTAACCTAAAAACAGGCAGGTCCATAGCTCATAACAAGCCCACGGAGACAAGGAAATTTCAATCAAGTCACGGCCATTCTCTCTTTGGGGTCATTCATCGAACACCTTGAGTGCAACTCTAATTGGTATTTCCGGCATCAACTGTTGGTAATTCAGACATCCACTTGTCCTTCCCTGCAAACATTCATACACTCAACACATTTAAAATCAGTATCATATTTACTTTCTTGCCTGCAGTTAACACCAAATCCAACCAACCCATTGTTCCTGATCTTATGGCAATTGTAACACCCATCGAAATCTTCATACCAATCAACACACAAGACCTCTCAGTTCGGCAGTATCTATTTTTCTCTATCTTTCTCTCAACTCAATTCCATCTCTTCTTCTAATTTTTCTAGCTGGACCAAAACAATTCATACCCAAATCACTCTAACACAAACTCGAGTTCATTCCCCACAACTCAATAGCGCTTACATCCCTGATTTTCGAAGCTTCACTGTAATACCATCTTTTCTTGTTTTGCTCGATCTTCTTGTTCATCTTAATCTTCTCCATTCACGATCGAGAAACACTTCCTCCCTTGTTTCTGCAGAAAACCCACTTTCTGTATCTTACCCACCAGCAGACTCGAGCTCAACCTCTTAAAACTGATTCTCTTCCAATCTCGGCAGCGACAGAACCCAAATTCAGTTTTCTTCTTCACATACAACAGCAGCTACATCTTCTCTACTTTCTTTCTCCATGGCAAGTTCGACTGAACCGATCACTCGACTGGCAAGTTCGACTGAACCGATCACTCGACTGCACCTACAAAATCCATCAGACATCACCTTCTGGACCAATTCCAGCCAGCGACACTAAACTCTAGCCATCTCTCGCCGGCAGTTCACCCGTGACCATGACCTGAAATAGTGAAGAAACTACCAAGTCTCGACCTAGCCTAGGTTTAGTTATAAAGAAGAAGGATTTAGACGCCCCAGTATCAGCTGCCCCTTATTTGGATGCATACACCCCAGCAGGGTGTACTAAGACATGTATCCCCTTATCAATATGTGGTCTGTACTTAACCACTGGACTCCCTTTTAGCAATTCTTTAAAGAGAAGCAAGTTTCCCCCTAGTAATTCTCTATTTCCTTTGTAAAACTAGATGCCCCTTGTACTTCTCTTTTTTTGACACAATAATCGCGTTCTTGCTAGCTTTGAGTCCGTCCACATCCTATATTGCCAAGTGAGGCCATAAGCCTATATTTCTCTTCTTTTACTTCATGTGAATCCAAAATACCTATAAAAGCTAAAACAAGCGTAATATATACAAAATACAAGAAAAATATAAGAAATTGATACCCAGATAATATAAGTTAGGCACCTACCAATAGGCCAAGGGACTTTCGCAAGATGTGCACAAGGTTGTGCATAACTAATGTAACTTAGTATGCAAATATGCATTCTTGAGTAAGCAACATGGTTGCCTAGTGATGTTCACGCATCAACTATGCACCATCGTAGAGGCCACATCGCATAAATATGCATTATCGCTCATGCACCTTCAACCAGGACTCCCTTCCTATATATGTCTTAAGAGCATTTCTACATATTGGGAATTGAAGTGGTGGTGCCATGTACAACCTTCCATCTGCTTTTGCGACAAACATAATGACGTCGTAGCATCGTGAAGTTTCCTCAGGTAAGATTCATAGAAAGAGTGATGCTTCCTTGGGTGTGCATCCTTGGGTGTGCTTTATAGCGTCAATGATGCTTCCTTGAGTAAGCATCATCGATATCCAACAAACACCTCCTCCATATATATATATCTTATTGACATTTCTACATATAAGGATTTGAAGGGTAGTGCCGTGGCCAACTTCCTCTTTTAGTGACACATCCTTGAGTAAGGGACATAGGGATAGTGATGTTTCCTCCAGTAAGCATCACAATATAATAGTGCCTAAGAACTCATATGCTTCCTCCATTAAGCAACATAGGAACAGTGATGCTTCCTCAAGTAATCATCACAGTATAATAATGCCTTAGCATTATGATGCTTCCTCCAGTAAGCAACATTCTTTAATAATGTTGCATCTTTGGTAAAGGCCAAACATAATGATACAGTAAATAATGCTTCCACTAGTAAGCAACATAAATAAATATTGCATCTCTGAGAAAGGGACAGGCTTAACATCATAATGCCAAGCTGATACACAACTTTTGCAAAGTATGGATCACCAATTTTAGATAATGTATTATTGATGCATCCATATAGTTTTGCAACCAATCCAAGTGATGTATCCACACCCTGATACATCCCATAGTAAGATTCACAAGCTTGTTATGAAGCTTCATCCCTTGCAATGCGCATCCTAGTGTAAGCATCAAGGGAAAAATACGGGTGTTACGAATACAATCTAGAGCTACCTAATTGTTATGTTGGGGCAGTATATCATGTCAAATTGCATTGACCTTATTATCAAATGGTGGTAGGTCAAGATCACTTCGAACATGGTACAAACTCTTTAATGGAGACTTCCAACAGTGATTTGGTGGCCCACATAAAAGTGTAAGAACGATATCATCTTCAGCGATGCGAGTATTGTATGAATCAAATTATCAAAAGTGAAAATTCTATCTTTTTCATGCAGCCAACACACTGAGGCTTCCAAAGGGTGTTTGCCAAAAAAAAATAATAGGAAACTGGGGTCAGTTTGTGTTGGAAATCTTGTTACAGATTCATAAAATATGACTCAAATCGTATTATCACTTTACTAAGTAACTGATTACAAATTAGGATTTGTAAACCATAATTTTTTACAAACTTGTAAATATGATCTATAAAACAAAAAATAAAAAAAAAGGGAAGAAAAAGAATTGAACAGACAATTAAAACAAAACAAACAATGTGTATTGAGGCGAGTAACCTCTTTCCATGTCCCTCCCTAGATGTTGATACATGTTATGGCATAGTCTCCATCTTTCAGCACTACCTTTGGTGTTCTTCAACAACAGTTCGATGAACGCCAAAAATGAACGCATATTAATGTAGCACAAACTCTCTTTTACAGACTCTCAAAATCTCAATGGAAAATACCAAAAAAAATTATCTAAAACTCAACAGGACGAAGAGTTTACATATAGTTTGAAACAACACCCTTCGAAGTTCACTCATTATTTGACTGTTGGCCGGTCTCTTTGTATATGTTGTCCAAAAAGAGAATGACTGAATGATTATTCTTTCGCCGGAACCAGAAGTCAAAATTTTGGTGGATATAGATCCCGTAAAAACTTCTTTCGAGGAATGGACAATACTAGGTCATTGTTGGAATTTCGTAACTGTTCCCAACCGTCACTATTCAAAAGGTGTGATTGTTACCAACAATCACATGGTTTGAATGTGCAATTGTTCTCAACTATCACTTTATTCAACTCATTCATTCTAGACCATCGGATCATATCTTACCGATAGGGATTAATCATTACCGTTAGATCATTACTGTTAGACTTCATCTAAACTACCAGATCTTAGTTGATCCCTCCAAATGCAATCATGGTCGTCTAATTTGAATCCATCGTATAAAATCAAATGATATAAGTGATATTCGCTACCAGTGTGCGAAGTGTGTACGCCCTAAACTCCCATTCACCCACGCCACGTGTGGTACGGTGCAAAACATTAAGGCAAAAATGCACCTTAGGCTATATAACTTGTATATAAGAAAAATCTTATAGTTTTAAGCAACATAACGCAATTTCCAAGCCCATTCAATTAAATATGGGCTTGAGTGGTATCGCAACCCTAATTTCCTTCTGTTTGTTATATAGATCGACAGGTTACCGATTGTTATATAGATTGACATGTTTCTAAGCTTTGAAGGTTCATACCTTCGATTTGTTTGGTATGTGCATGTAATCAACACCACAGTTTGGCCCTTTGTGATGTGATATTTTTTCTTATATTAGGTAAAAAATTTATACATATATTACATGCTTTGCCGATCAAAAGAAAATATAGAACCACATCACTTAGTGACAAGAGTTACATACATACCGACACATAATTAACGTCAATCTTCCATTTTAAAGGGTTAATTAATTTTTTCCTACGTCTACATTGAACGGTAAAAAAACCCACCTCATCATTCAACGGTGAACAATACTAATCCTTAGTTTTACTTAAAATCAGAATTAGTGAATGGAGAGCAACTCTTATCTTTTTTCACAAAACTTATCTTATTTCCAGCTTTCCACGAAAAAAATAATTATTTCCGCTGAAATAAACTAAAAAATAAAAACCATTAATATCTTCTGCAAACCAAACCTAAAACCTAAAGGAGGGGATCGAGAAATTCATCGCTTCTTTCTGACTCTCGCTTCTTTCTAAGATGAACTTTACTGACTGGTCTATTTGATAATAATTATACCTAATGATACATCCTTGATTAATGTTACTGTTTATAAGGATGTGGAATTGCAGTTTGAAGATCAAAGTGTTCATAATTCAACTTGAGAAATCGTATGCTCCATGTAGGCAATTTAATGCAGCTTTATATCCACCTTACAAGAAACACAACTGATGGAAAGTGCTTGGTGTTTTGGGAGAGTCCACAGAAGAAATTTGGCACTGATCTCCTTACCGTTTTATCCTTTTTTTTCTTTATTTTGCTTTCATGAGGAACTGACCAAACTGATTCCCATCGTTGTTTTCCAGTATTCTTCCAAATCACCATCGAAGTCGTGCGTTACCCTACAATTGACATCCCAATCGAGGATAAATTATGGTAAGAGGCAAGCAACATTTTGTTTCTATTTCTTATTTTAACATATATTTAACCAACTAGTTGTTTGAATACTATCTCACAACTAGCATTCCTTCAATTAGTGTTGTTACTGTGTTGCTCATATTATCCGCATATTTTATTGAGTGTCACTAAAGTTCCAAAATTTAAACTAACTTTGCTGCAAAAATTCAATGGCCTACAATCACTGCCAATTTTCCACAGAGCTTCGTATCATCACCTACGCAGCATACCAAGCAATGCCTCAGGAGCAAAATTTCCACTATCAAGCATGGCTGCATAATTTCCCGTAAATAGTACTTGGCCTTTTAAGAATGAACTAAACGGTGATTACCAGTGTCGTGTATATGACCTAACTGGGCGTAATCTAGCAATTGTTATCTGCAGGCTCTACTGTTTGCTTGAGATTTCTATCAAAAGACATATTTAGCATTATTGCCAACTGGCCCTGTTCCAGCATCCACATTCAATGTCAACCACGGTTCATGCAAAATATTCGTACTAAGCCAAGTTACCATTATGTGTTGGTTGTAATGTTTGGTGTCACTACAAACTCTAAAGTTGACGTACAACAGTATTAGGGAAAAATTGAAGACCAAAATGGTTTGGATTAAAAGTTGACGTACAACAGTATTAGGGAAAAATTGAAGGCCAAAATGGTTTGGATTAATAAGTGTTTGTTTTATGTTTGTGTCTATGATACATATACTTCTCATCACCTTAGGTATTCTCTTTAAGAGTTGTACAATTCCTTCGACGTAGTATTTTTTGTTAGAAGTTTGGTATTATATAATGGGTTTCCTAGTTTAGGCTTAGGTATAAGTTTAGAAGTGGTTTCCTAGTCTGAATAGGTTTCTTCTTAGTTAAGTTACTTTGCTATAAATAGTTTGTAGTAGGATTATATCTAGACACAGGTCAATACATATCACATTAATAATATGTTGAGTTTTGCGTTTAAACATGGTATCAGAGCAGGTTTCTGATTCTGGGAACTCTCATTCATCTCCTTCCTCGACCTAAATTAGCCAGAAACCACAAAAACCTACAACCAAAACATGTCAGAAATCATTGAAATTCTGACAGCAATACCAATCAAAATCCAACCAACATTCCGGATGAACTAGCGCTGCAAATTGTTGCGTTGCTGCGAAATAGCCTTGGAGCACAGCCTGCAACAATCAATTCTGAGAATCTATCTCTTGGAATCAAACTCAGTGGAGACAACTATGCATTATGGGCAACCTTGATGAAAAAATATATTGGAGGCAGAGGGAGAAGTTCTCATATTACTGGAAAACCCACACCGCCGTCAAAAACAGATCAAGCGTACACACGCTGGGAACAATATGACCAGTGCATATTTACGTGACTAATTCAGAATATTGAATCAAATCTGGTGAATAATGTTTCACAATATCCGATTGCAAAAGCTCTTTGGGATGGGTTGGATGTTACATATGGTTCTGCAACCGATTCGTTGCAGGTGTTTGACCTTCACAAGAAGGCCAATTCATTGAGACAAGGTGGAGATACCTTAGAAGATTGCTGGAACAAACTGCAGAGTATCTAGATGACCATCTGTCGACGGGATCCAAACCTAATGAAGGACCCTGAAAATATTCAAATTTACAATAATAAAATTCAAGAGCAAAGACTTTACCAACTATTAGCAGCCATTGATGATAAGTTTGAATCAATTAAGCAGGATATTTTGAAGCAGGATCTGCTCCCCTCAGTCGAAGCTGCTTATGCTATTATACGGAGGGAGGTAGCCAGGATCCACATTTTGAAAGTTGCATCCTCTGAAGTCGACTCAGCATCGGGGATTGATGTAGGTCTGGTGGCCAGAAAAACCAAATTTCGCCTAGATTCACAACGGAGTAAAGACAAAGAAGACATATCGAAGTTCTTTTGTACCCACTGTGGGATGAAGAAGCACACTAAAGAAATATGCTTTAAGATTGTGGGCTACCCAGATTGGTGGGAAAACAACCACAAAGAGAAAACATGACAACGTGTGAACACTGGCAAGGGAGCAGCCAACAACAACAGTGGCAGCCAGGACACCAGAACAGAACCAGGAACATCAGGAAAACAGGGAAGTACACTGGGTTATGGAGGCGCAACTATGGTAATAAACCAAGCAAACCATACAGGTAAAGGGTTTGGGATCGACACCCCAAGCCCTTGAATTGATAACCCCAAGTTTTTTAAACCTCACTGTTTTGGTTTTGATGAGTTTGAGAATCAGATTAGTTCTCCTAGCTTTAAGAATTGCAGGACCAGTCCTTGTGACTTCTTAGCCAAAGAAAATTATAACCCGAATCTCAAAGCCTACCAAACCCAATCTGCACCCAGTTTTCGCCCAGAAAAATCATTTGTCTGGATTTTTGATTGCGGAGCTAAAGATACTATGACCTACGACCCCAAAGATTTTTTAAACCTGTCGTCACCATCAAAGTCTCATATTGAGACTGCTAATGGAGAACTTGTTGAAGTGAAAGGACGGGTTCTGTTGTGTTGTCTGACAAAATGAAGTTACATAATTGTCTATATGTCCCTACATTATATTCAAAGTTGGTGTCACTTAGTCAGGTGACAAAGGAACTTAACTGTGTAGTGTTGATGTATCCAAAATTTTACATTTTTCAGGACATTCTTACGAAGGAAATCATTGGGCGTGGTACTGAGCGGGGAGGCCTTTACTATGTTGATAAGGTAGTTCACGAGGGACGTGCCATGCCTTCTCACGGAACATCCAACAGACAACTTTGGTTGTGGCACCGACGTCTTGGTCATCCATCCTTTGGGTATCTCAGGTTTTTATTTCCTAGTCTTTTCTCAAATAAATCCACACACATAATATGTGAAACTTGCATTCGTGTTAAAAATCATAGAATTTCTTTTTATCCAAGTAACTCTAGAAAAGACTCTACTTTATCATTAATCCACTCTGATATATGGGGACCAGCTCCAAACTCTAACAATGGTCGACTTCGGTATTTCGTATTGTTTGTGGATGATTTCTCTCGCATGACTTGGATATATTTCATGCAACATAAATCAGAAGTGCCTGAAAAATTCTTCATGTTTTACGAAATGATTCACACCCAGTTTAATAAGAAAATACAGATTCTTCGCTACGATAATGGAGGAGAGTTTGCAAATCAGTCCATGCAAGCCTTTTTCCAGAAAAATGGTCTTGTCTACCAAACTCCATATCCCGACACCTCAACAAAATGGTGTAGCTGAACGAAAGAATCAAATATTACTTGAAATGACTCGTGTTATGATGATTGAATCTCAAGTTCCTCAATCTTTTTGTCCTGAAGCTCTAGCTACATCAGCATACCTAATCAACTGTCTTCTTACCAAAATTCTTAATCATAAAACCCATTTACAAACACTAGCTACTCAAGCCACAATACCTTCTATTCTCACCTTACCACCCTGAGTTTTTGGTTGTTTAGTGTTCATCCATATTCCAAAAACAAATAGAAACAAACTTGATCTGTGCGCAGAGAAATGTGTCATTGTGGGGTATGCCTTGCATCAAAAAGGGTATCGTTGTTATAATCCAGTCACATGTCGCGTCCATGTCACTATGTATTGTGATTTCTTAGAATATGAATATTTCTTTTGCCACCAACCGAGTGTTCAGGGGGAGAGAGTCAGTGAATCACTAAGTTGGTTAAACAATCTAAGTTGTTCTAAGAGTGTTGTAACAAAGAAGGTATATGGAGCCATCGAACCTTCCTCTTCCAATATAGATGGGGTTGACGGACCAGTACACACAATTAATGAATCTACTTCGAATGATGTCCGACAAGAGGTAAGTGAGTCGTACACTGATGATTTGCCCTTTAATTTGAATAATGCCAAGAATCATGACGACAACTTAGTACCAAAACCAGAAGAGCCAGAGGCATTTGCCCTACCTCCGAGAAAAAATAGAGGTGTGTCGCCTAATTGATTCTCACTAGAGCATGTGTCTCGCCTAATTGATATTGCAAAGGCATTCTCTGTTACTCTCCTTTCAGAAAATATTCCAAAAACAGCTCAAGAGGCAAGTAAGAAGATTGAATGGCAAGAAGCTATGAATACAGAAATGAAAGAACTTGAGAAAAACGGCACATGGGAGAAATGTATGCTACCAGCAGGAAAGAGACTAGTCGGTTGCAGGTGGGTCTTTACCATCAAATATAAGGCTAATGGAACTGTTGAACGGTACAAAAGAAGATTAGTAGCCAAGGGTTGTACGCATACATATGGCACCGACTACTCGAAAACTTTTTCCTCGGTTGAAAAAATTGATACTATCAGGGTGTTATTTTCGGTAGCAGCAAATAAAGACTGGCCACTTCATCAGTTCGATGTCAAGAATGCTTTCCTGCATGGAGATCTGGAAGAAGAGGTATATATGGAAGCACCACCCGAGTTCTCGGATGATTTCCGAATAAATGAAGTATGTAGGCTCAAGAAAGCTTTATATGGGCTTAAACAATCTCCTCGCGCATGGTTTATGAGGTTTACAATGGCTATAAAGCGATATGGGGTACATACAGAGCAATGTTGACCACACCATGTTCTTTAAGAGGACAGGAGATCTGATTACTTGTCTGATAATATATGTTGATGACATGATCATAACAGGAAGTCATTAAGAAGAAATTGAAAAAAATCGAAGAAGTCTCTTTACAGAGTTTGAGATGAAAGATCTTGGTGGACTAAAATATTTCCTAGGGATTGAAGTTCTGTGATCAAGAGAAGGAATTTACATCTCCCAACAGAAGTATATGCTAGACTTGTTGGCTAAAACTAGTATGGTGGATTACAAACCCAGTGATACCCCGATGATGGTGAACCAGAAAGTCAAGATGATTCAGGGAGATGAGCTAGTAGATCGAGAGAAGTACCAGAGGTTGGTAGGAAAGCTAATATACTTAGCCCATACCAGACCAGACATTGCTTACGCCGTTGGAATAGTAAGTCAATTCATGCACCAACCTCAGATAGATCACATGGAAGCATCCATGAGGATAGTACGATACCTTTAAGGCACTCCAGGAAGAGGTATCGTGTTTAGAAAGAATGGACACCTTGATGTTGAGGCCTTTACTGATGTTGATTGGGCTGGTAACCCAAACGATAGACGATCCACTGCATGGTATTTTACCTTTGTTGGAAGGAACTTGGTCACTTGGAGAAGTAAGAAACAGAAGGTAGTGGCACTAACAAGTGCAGAAGCAGAGTTCCGGGGCATTGTAAAAGGAATCACAAAGATTCTTTGGCTAAAGAAATTGATGAATGAGATTGGTTTTACACTAAATCTTCCGACTCAGTTGATGTGTGACAATAAGGAGGCAATTAGCATTTCAAAAAATCATGTACAACATGACAGAACAAAACACGTAGAAGTGGATCGGCATTTCATAAAAGAGAAGATCGAAGACGACACTATTGAGCTACCCTTTGTGGGATCTGAGGATCAGTTGGCAGAAATTCTCACAAAGGCAGTTACAGGCAAGATATTTGAATCAGTATTGTCCAAGTTGAGCATTGGAGATCCCACTACTCAGCTTTAGGGGGAGTGTTAGAAGTTTGGTATTATATGATGGGTTTCCTAATTTAGGCTTAGGTATAAGTTTAGAAGTGGTTTCCTAGTCTGAATAGGTTTCTTCCTAGTTAAGTTCCTTTACTATAAATAGTTTGTAGTAGGAGTTGATCTACACACAGGTCAATACCTATCACATTAATAATATGTTGAGTTTTGCGTTTAAACATTTCTGACCCCTTCATTGTCAGTTTTATATAGGGCTAAAAAGATGCAGTTGTTCTTTTTTGTCAATGAATATTGTTCGATGGATAAATTGTCTGCATCAAAAGAATACTCTTTTGCTTAGTCGATACTTCTTAGTATGTATCTATGGATATGATTTACTAATGATCGAAAGAGAAAATCATTTTACGTT
Source organism: Papaver californicum (assembly GCA_023531435.1). Taxonomy (NCBI): domain Eukaryota; kingdom Viridiplantae; phylum Streptophyta; class Magnoliopsida; order Ranunculales; family Papaveraceae; genus Papaver; species Papaver californicum. The sequence goes on from JAJJMC010007730.1 coordinate 3,521,057, forward strand.
AACCTCGAAGTTCCTATATATATATATGTTCCATGAGTTTAAGTATTTTATAACTTTAATCTATAATTATTTATAATTTAATCAAATATTGTCAGGTTTGATTTTAAGATTATTATCGAGAGTATATAATAGGAGCAATCAAAATTTAATGTATTATGACGGGATGGAACAAAACTCCACCACATCAAATTAAAAATTATCATCGAACCCGATAAATAACACCGGTTGCATACCTATTTTGTTAAACAAAGATAATTATTATAAAAAATTAAATATACCTGATATAAAACGCCGGTATTAATATAGTAATCATAGAAACATTTTATCACCCGGTCACTAGACATAAATCAAAAAAAAGAAAAGAACTCCCCTTGGAACCTCTATCGCCCGTAAAAGTTAGGAAGTTAAGACTTCGATACGAAGTAAATATTAGTACCCAGTTGATAATTGACACAATGGTCCAACAAGTTTTGTTACGGTGCGAGAAGAATAAAAATAACACGTGGAGTTGGTAGCACCGTACCAGTAGTAACAACCCCAACAACAGCAGCAAATACTTGGCCCAGGCATCTATTTATGCAGGTTTCTACGTACTTTTATACCATACCTTGATCACAGAGGAAAAACGCAACGATGGTGAACAACAAAGCAATATTCCCTCTCGTTTTATATGCTGTAGTCTTTTTCTTAATCTTCAATTCTCACGAATGTCAAGCAGAAGAATCCATCACCATCATCAGTTCAGAACCTCGACAGTTTGGATTATTCGAGATCCAAAATATTAATAACCCTAATCAAAAAATATCAACAACAGCAGAAGCCAATGCTTGTTCATATGCTGTAGCAATAAAAACTAGTTGCTCTTCAACAAGATTCACTAGAGACCAGATCAGTCTTGCTTTTGGGGATGCTTACGGAAACCAGGTTCGTTTCTAAAACTCACTAATTTGTTTCTTTAGGGTTTGAGAAAATTTCGTGCGAAAAAAACAAAATCAAATCAAATTTCAATAATTGGGTATATTTTGATTTTGATTATGTTGAATTAGGTTTATGCACCGAGACTAGATGATCCATCTTCAAGGACATTCGAGAGATGTTCAACTGATACATATCACTTATCTGGACCATGTACGTATAGAATCTGTCACCTGTATCTATACAGGGTAGGATCCGATGGTTGGAAACCAGAGAATGTGAAGATCTACGCTCCTAATTCAAGGATATCTACATTTAATTTTAACGTTTTTGTTCCTTACGGAGTTTGGTATGGCTTCAATTTCTGTAAGAATAAAAATGATGATTCCATCATCTCTGTTGTGTAATAATGGAACGGTAAAACACTATTTATTTGATGACTAGTATTTCCACTCTGCCAGACTTGTAATTTGGATTCTAAATTACCGCACCTGTAAAAACTACTCCAAAGTCCAAACCTCTTGCAAAGTTATTATACTAGTAGTTACAAGTTACAACTATAATAAAAGCCGTGTCAGCGGTCTAATACACCAAACATGAAGAGTGAAACAACAAAAAGTACACTGCCGTGTCATACATCACGAAGAAAGAAACAGAACAGTGAAGTAGAAAATCTATTTCTTTGCCAACAGCTTCTTAGGCAGTTTATCAGGGGTGGTCTTGAGTAGGAAAAGCCTAGAAGCGCGTTCTTTTAAGGCACCCCCACATTTCAGTCCATGTGCTTGTAATTCTGCTTTTAACCTCAACATACCAAGAACCTGTATCAACCAAAAACAAAATTTGATACATCACAATGAGAAACAGAAACAAATATATCCAAAAACAGATTGAAGGTTTCACTAAAATTTTATAAGAACCTAAATCGAACAATTAAAGACCCTAGACTCTGACTGATCAATGCATATTAAACTTCCTAACTTACAAGGAAAATGTTCATGCAACAATCCAAATTTTCAAAAGAACTGCCTTGTGTCAGATCAATGCATTATTTTGAATTCTGAAGTTTGATATAATGGACTAATAAAAGATATGATGGCTTATCACAAATGATAATTACGACGAATAATCACATTAGGGAATAACAGGGCTATAGATAATCAGATATGAGGGTACTAAGTCCCAGACCAAGAGTGATACTGTAATAGACAAAAATGCCTCTAGTATGTTGCACAAACCATTTTCTCTGTTAGCTCAAATTCATAAATGTATGCTTATCTATAGATTTGTAGGAACATATACTAGAGGGGGGCAATTACCACACACTGGTTAATTCACAACTATATCAATCTCTTTTCCCACTAGGTTTTGTAGCGTTAGTTTATTTCTTTGTTTGTTGTTACACATACACGTGAGGAGCCCCTCATTCTTAGGATCAGACTTGATAAGTACATTACAATAATAAGATCTACTTCCCATGCCAAACAAAACCGCAAGACAGATTATGTGGAGCCTGAAGCCAGATCATATGGGAGTAATAACAACTCTAAAGAGTTTATGGAATGCATTTTAACTAATTTCGTTAGTCAGCTTAGTAAAGGAAGCTCTTACTGTCCTCCTTTCCTCTTCACCGAGTTTCCCCTACTCTTGTGATCTCATCTCTTCGGCGATTCCTTAAGAGTGGCTAGTCTTTGTCTACTCTTAGGTGTCCACTAGCAAGTTCATTAAGTCCAACTCAAGAGACAATTTATACCAATATATCGAAAGAAAACTGTTTGGTGTATTTTCTAAAAATATAAAAGAAAATCGCAATAAGGGAACGTGAAGCCTGAACATACCTCCATGTCTGCAGCACAGTTAAAGTCATCGAAATTCAACGGCTTCTCCAAATCAAAGTTTTTTTCACTCGCAACTGCTGCTTCTTCAACAGAACCGTTCACTTCAGCAACAACTGAGTTTCCTGCCAACTCATTCCTAATCTCCAAGCTCGAAACATTGGCAGTCTGATCAACTGTCTGATTATCACTTTCAGATTCAGTTCCAACAGACCCATTTCCTTTAATATGAACAATCTCAGCTTTAGAAACGATATCCTCGCGACTTTCTAACTCTGGACCCACAAGCCCATCAGTTTCATCATTATTTCTAGACCCTTGCCCCACTTCAAAACATCCCCTGTTATTCTCTGTCGAACCTCCAGGTGAAGATAATTCACCGCCAGAATTCCCCACTGAACCAGAACCAGAACCAGAAATACCTTCACCATCCTTTAACTTACCTGCATGATTTCCATCATCAAGAACCTCAGATTTTTCATCACCTTCATCATCACTGCTATCGGTTTCCTCCTCATCTTCTTCCACCGACCTACAAAATCAACAAATTCTCCATCAATTCCTAGACACAATTTTAACAACAACATGAACATCACCGCCAATTTTAATGGCAGTGATGGTTGTGGGTAGTGGTTGGTGGATATTTTTACCACCACCCACCACTAAGTATCAGTTGCATTCACAATCTATAGAAAATCAATCAAATCCTACGAACAAAGAAACAAACACATTTCAAGCAAACCCCAAACCCTACAGAAATACATACCATAACTTCAAACACTAAGTATCAGTTGCATTCACAATCTATAGAAAATCAATCAAACTCCTACGAAACAAAGAAACAAACACATTTCAAGCAAACCCCAAACCCTAAAGAAATACATACCATAACTTCAAACGCTTGTCTGAATTCCCAGATGTAGGAATGCTCTTCCTTTTAGCCTCCCCCAAACTTTTAAACGCATCCCTGACAGCATTTTCAACACTTTGCATACATTTCTCCGAATCCTGTCTATACTTCTCAATATATTTGTCATCTCCTTTACTCCTAGATTTCTTCAACTCTTTCCCTTTCTTTTTCAAAAAATCCTCCGCAACTTTCTCCAACTTCCTCTCTTCTTCTTCAGCTTTCCATTCCTCTAACTTCTTCTCAGCATTAACATGTCTTAATCTTCTTCCACTCATATCTCTACAAGCATCAAAATTATCAGTTTTCTTCTGTCCAGCTTTTGTTCCTGCACCACGTAATAGTGAACCAAACCCTCCTTTACCACCAAGAAGGCGACCAAGTAGATGGATTGTGAAAAAGGTGCCATCTTTACCAGGTATTTTTATTAGGGTTTCATCATGAATTTGTTTAGTACCTGTGACTAATCTCTGTTCATTTTGGGGGATTTTGGTTATTTTGTAAAGATGGGTTTTTATTGATTCACCTGATACTGTTGGGGTTGTGAATTTTAAGGTTGCTGTTTTGCCGTCTATGAGCTTTACCAATACGTTGAAAACCTCCATTGATGCAGCAGAAGAAAGATTTTTTTGTTTTTTGGGGATCGGAATGGAAATAGTTTTGGACCTTTGGTTCTTGTGGGTTATAAATTTTAGATGGCATCCTCATATTACAAATTACTAAAGTTTACTCCTTAATAGGCACATTCTCTTACTAGTTAGCCCTCATTTTAGGTCCACCTGACTTGGGCTGTAAATTAGGCAATACTGGGGGCCAAGGCATCCCTAGACCCATTTCATTAAATGGGTCTATCGGGCCGGATTGCCAGTTCTGTAATGAGAAATTTATTATTTAGCTCAAAGCCCAAATAAATAGTTTCAGCAGGTCCATTCAGAAAATAAACTTATTCTTATGTTTTTAATAGTTTAAAACATTCAAATTACCCATCATCTAGCCATGGTGCTAAACGTGTGGAGACTGGAGATATTCTCTTCTCTGTATTTCTGATTAACCGATAAAATTTATGAAAATATCAGCTGAAATTTAAACCAAAAAATCAAAAACTGAAAATCAAAATCACCACCGAGAATCGATCTAGGAGAAACAAAACCACCACCAGAAACTAAAATCTAAACCTAGATATACAGAAAAATTAGGAAGCCACTGAAAAATCATCAAAAATTACTCAAATCATAAATAACCTAGATCTATAAAATAAAACAATTTTGAAACTTAAAACACCATTAATGGACCTATGATGATGTCGATGATGCTGGTAGTGCACTAGTGCTACAGGTACAGAAACGGAGACTTTTTTTTTGTAAACTAGTATTCCAAAATACAAAGGAGTATCAAATTGGAATGCTATGTTTATTGTTCCAAATGTTTCGAATGGGTAAATGCAGATTGTTTCAAATGTATAAATGCAGAGAAACAAATCAGTAGTTTGGATTACCTCCATTTCACTTTTGTTTACTTGCATATCAGTTGAAGTAACACTGACATATCACACCAAATTTCGTACAAAATTGATTTAAGAGCAAAAATAGTCTTGTTTTTATGGATAATCCAACAATACATAATGGTTGCATCAAAAATAAAAAATAAAAACTAAGTCGAATTCAAATTGTATGGCTGCAATAAAAAAAATTAGGTTGATTTTTACATTATCAATTGTTAGTTTGTTATTATATATTGGCTATACTAAAGAAAAAAAAGCTAAATTGGTTTTAACATTATCAACTACATGTTAGTATGAATTGGCTATACTGAAAAAAAAAACTAAATTAATTTTAACTTTACCAACTATTTGTTAATTTGTTAATATATATTGGTTATACTTAATGGAAAAAAAAAACTAAATTAATTTTAACATTATCAACTATCTGTTAGTATATATTGGCTATACTGAAAAAACTAAATTGATAACTTTAATAACTGTTTATCTGTTAGTATATATTGGCTATGCTGAAGATAAAAAAGCTAATTTAATTTTAACATTATCAACTATTTGTTAGTATATATTGGCTATACTGAAAAAACTAAATTAATTTTGACATTATCAACTATTTGTTAGTATATTTTGACTATACTGAAAAAACTAAATTGATAACATTATTAACTATCTACAAATCTATTAGTATATATTGGCTATACCAAAGAAAAAAAGAGCTAAATTGACTATCAGTACATATTGGTTGTACTGAAAAATACGAAATCCAAATTTTATAAGCATGCAACACAACAATACTTAATATCTATTGGTTGCACATTATGATCCAAGCAGTACCCTGTACCATGTTGATTTTGCACATTATGATCCAAACCGTGCCCTATACTGTGTTGATTTTTATATTTATGTGTTATTTTAGAAGTGTAGATTGTCTATACTATATTGATTTTTATGTTAATGTCCTATTTTGGCAGTGTACATTGCTTATATTGTACGGATTATATATATATATATATATATATATATATATATATGTTATTTTAGCAATGCAGATTTCCTGTATTGTACTGATTTTTATACTATTGTGATATTTTGGCAGTGTAGACTGCTTATACTGTGTTGATTTTCATATTGATGTGCTATTTTGGCAGTGCATATTGCTAATATTGTGTTGATTTTTCTATTTATGTGCTATTTTGGCAGTGCAGATTGCTTATATTGTACTAATTTTTATATTTATGTGTTATTTCGGCAGTGCAAATTGCATGTACTATACTGACTTTCATATTTATATGCTATTTTCGCAGTGCAGATTGTCTATACCCGTACTGGTTTTTATATTTATGTGTTATTTCGGCAGCGCAGATTGCCTATATTGTACTGATTTTTATATTTATGTGTTACTTTGGAAGTGCCTTATACTGTGCTGATTTTTATATTTATGTGCTATTGATTTTTATATTATGTCCTATACTGAGAAAAACTAAGGTTATTTATACATTATGATCCAATAACTAACAGTGCAGATTTGCTAGACTGGAAAAAAACTTAGGCATTTCTTCTAAATACACATATTGTTTTATGTTATATTTATGTTGTTCTTTTAAACCTTAGGTTATTTTATTTATAAAATGCAGTTTGATTTTACACATTAGTGGTTTGTTGCGTAAATAGAAGTTAAAATTCTCAAGATTCTAATTAGACCGGGGGTTTAAATTCTCAAGATTATAATTAGACTGGGGTCTGGTATAAAAGAAAGTAGCAACAATGACTTGTTCATGCTTTTGGTTTTGGGGGACCTTATTTTGCTCATTTTATTTTCAGACTTAAGGACTGGTATAAGACAAAGGTAACCTATGACTTGTTCATGCTTTTGGTTTTTGAGGAACTTATGGTGCTCATTTTAAGGTGTTCAGTGCATATATAAAAATGTATGTGATGAAATCTCTCCTGTTTCTTTCTCAACTTTTATCTAAATTGTTTGTGATGAATTATATCGTTTAAGTTAATCAAAAGTACTGAAAAAAGATTACATCCAATATATACCAAGAAAATATTATAAAAACAACAGCGTATAATGGTTGCACTGAAGAAAAAAAACTGACAGAAAAATTATTGTAAAAGATAATTTGTGAATTTCTATGCCAATAAAGCCACAGAGAAAAACCGGGAATAAATGGTATGTCAAAAAAACTAAACTTACTCCAAACAATAAACCAGTATATAATATCTACACTTAATTTTGTTGATATATATAGATAATAGAGATTATAGAGATCTTGTTACAAAAATGATACAAAGCTAAGGGTAGAAGAGACCTAGTAAGACAATCGGCAACAACGTATTGTTACTTATTCAATTTACATAATAAAAGAAAAATCAACAAAAGTTCAATCTAATACGTCAAAGCTCAACAATAACTTCCAATACAGTACATTACACATAAAAATGGTAAGAGGATAATACAGAGAGAAAAAAATGAATCAAAAAATTTACAGATCAGTCATGAAAACCATTTCTACACTTGGAACAAACTTGTATTATTCTGGTAATACCTCCTTGTATAGACCATGTATACCTTCAACTTGAACTATATGACCAACCATCCTAAGAGGCATGTCTTGTGGATACGGGGTCGACCACCAACCCCTTCTAACTGCATCCACGCCTCACTAGATCTAGTAGAAACATTGTTGTATATTTCTAATTGCATTCTTCAGTGGAGACTGCAGTTATGACTTTATGGTTGAATATAGCATACAAGATCCGAAGATACCATCACAATCAATAGAAAATAGAAAACCTGGCCTACTTCAAACTCATAAATATATTTTCTTTATCCACGAGGGTGAACAAATAATCAAAATAATGATCTGATTGTGCACTTGTATCTAAAAATAAAGCAAGTGTCTGAATAAGCCAACTACATAACAACATACCTGCAACTATAAAACAATATCTCTATTATCTACGGTACATGATATTATGTACATCGTTTACGCACTGATTTTTCGAGAGTGTAGCGCTTATGCATTGATTTTTCCAAAGTGCAGCGTATATGTACAATGATTTTTATGGAATGCAAAGTTTACACACTATTTTTTTATGGAGTGCGTCATTTATGTACTATCAAAAGTTGTTATTCCCTGATTCATAGGATGTGAGGAAATCTACAATATAGTAACGGTATGGTATTGTTTACACAACCTACACATAATGCTAAGAAAGACAATTTTCCTTTCACAACTGTCAGCAAATATTGACTACACTCATATTTTAAGTGCATTTTAAGCATCATAACAGGGATTGCATTAGAAAAGACAACTAATGCAACTAAAACCTATGCACAATGCTAAGAAAGACAATTTTCCCTTTCACAACTGTCAGTATATATTGACTATAATCATATTTTAAGTGGATATTAAGCAATATATATAATCGGGATTGCATTGGTGCCATCTAAAACCTATGCATAATGCTAAGAAAGACAATATTTCCTTTCACATCTGTCAGCACATATTGACTATACTCATATTTTAACTGGATTTTAAGCAACATAACAGGGATTGCATTAGAATTAGAAAATACAACAAATGCCATCTAAAACCTATGCATAATGCTAAGAAAGGCAATTCTTCCTTCAACAACTGTCAATAAATATTGGCTACACTCATATTTTCAGTGGATTTTAAGCATCATAACATGGATTGCATTAGAAAAGATAACTAATTCAATCATTCATAAATGATCAATCAGGAGTTCTATGTGGTGATAGACACATTTTAGTGTCTAAATTGCACCTTAATTTCTAGTGAGTTAGTATTCGATTTTGTGTCTATTACGTGTTTTTATGCTTTTGTAGGTACATTAGAAGAATAAAGATTTGTGGAAAAATTGGCTCAAAAAGTGTTCAAGACACCCGGGAAAATGGATCAAGGCACCCACACTTTGGATTGGGGCACCCTTGGATCGAGCTGAGCTGGATCGGGTCAACCCAGCGGGTCAACCAGGTGAGTCAACCCAGCGAACCAGGCGAGTCAACCCAGGATCGGCCGATCCAACTCATCGGGATTCTCCTGATTCAACTGTGCACTTCAATTCGCGTGAGAAACAAGTTTTTGTTGCTTCCAGATTGTTCTAAACACTCATAGTTATCTCACGCAAGTCATAAACATCAAAAGATCCCGTAAAATCAGCTCGGAAATCATGAATTT
>JAJJMC010007730.1:3530426-3590448 GCA_023531435.1 Papaver californicum
GTTCCTGATTCCTGGTACTTTTAAAATTATTCAAAAATCATATTTAGGTTATTTAGTATTTTTCTTACTCCTGGAATTTTTTAGAATTAATTAAAATCATTATTTTCTAAAATCATTACCTTTACAAGTTCGAGAATCGAACCACTTTATTTACCACTTCTAAAATTACATCATGTGGCCCTTCTTAATGTTAATGGTATAGAAGCGGGTAGAGAAAGACAAAATTAATGGATATATTCTTTATCCCCTTCTGGTTTCATAGATGGAGTTATCTTTAAAACGCATCAAAAAAGGCAGTTGAAGTTGTTCTTTGGTTGACTTCCCTGGGTTCGACCCTTCTAGTTGTTGCAAGCTTGGTGATTTCGATAAGTATAAATATTCCTTTACTTTAATATAATGGATCATACACCTTTATTCTTCAAGGATTGTGCAGTTCTCGAGGCAAGGGCTTGAAGTTAGGCGACAATAAGCTTCTCATACATAAGCTAGTCACTAGAACTACATGAGGTTTCAATTTGCTTCTTTTCCTCAACTTCTCTTTTTTCCCTAGGTCACTCCCTTCCTCTTCTTCTTTTCTTTTTCATTGCGAGGAATCTAAGTCAAGAGTGGGTTGCTGGTTCTTTGATCGTTCTCATCCAGTGATACGAGTAGCAGTAGTGCCAGGATTTAGGTAGCATTGGGTAAAAAGTTGATTCACATTATAGAATTTCTAAGGATTTCTCGATGGGGCACAAGTAAAAAAACATCTAAGAGATAACTGGACACCTATAATTGGTACGGAGTTGTTACACCGCTTATACATCCTCAGTTTGTCAAGGGGGACAGCTCATAGTCAAGTTATTTCGTTTCAGAGTTTCTTCAAAATCAGCTTTATTTTCGTAGGAGATTCAAAGATCCTACATATCCGCATGAGATTGACGCATTCAGTTCTCGATGTCAATCGATAAAGAATATGCATTTCTGTATCAATATCGATCATTGAATTGAAGTATTTATTTTATCATATGTAAGTATGGTCTGTATAATAATAAAGAAACTTATGAAAAGCGGAATAGGTGCTCTGACAGCAGTTTACTTAAATTGGCTATGATCTTAGAAGATGTTCTTTAGTTGATGTGTTACGACCTTTCATTCCCTTGTTTCGTCTTGGCACACACCGCCCACAAGCACCCCCCTTCGCTGGGGGCCCCAAAAAACTAGGGGAGCATCGGCGCTTGCCGCCTTCCTTAACAATCCCTCTCCCTTCCTTGTAGGCTCAAAAGCCCATTCTTGGATAAATAAATACTTCAAATATGAAAGCTAAAGAGGCGCTATTGAATAGTCAACAACTCATCTCGCAAAGAAAGTGTATCAAATTGAAACCTAGATAGCTAATCTCTTGACACAAAAAGGCGCCCCCGTCCCTCTCGCATACACTAATCATCGAATCGACCCTTTATCAATTCATCTAATTCTGGGAATTGACCATTCAGTCGATTCACACAATTCAGCAGTTCTCTTTTCGAAGTCGTTAAATCAATATCTAAGTAATCTCTGACTACTTGCTCATTGACCGATGAACGTGTCTCATGAAACCCATATTGGATCCAAGAAGATTTTAGACCTATTTTTTTCCCTTTTACTTTTTTTTTTGTTTAATTTATGAGTTTTGGATAGATTGTTAAGATCCTCATTCGATAGAACAATCCCAGGTTATCAACGAAACGGCTTCTCAATTGAATAGTATAACATAGTGATGCGTCGGAAACCCGATTTTGTTTTATCGAAAGCGCACAATGTCGAAAGATGTAGACAATAGCAAATACAGTTCGTTCCCACGAGGAGTGTGTATTACTTATACCAAGTAATTCAAGTAACTTTCATGGATGTAACCTAATAAAACACATAAATTACAAAAGTAATAATAACACACAGTAATTCATACAAAATCTAGCAAATAATTATAAGGAAATGATACTTAAAATATGTAAATTAGGCACTTATCAAATTCCCCCACACTTGCCTTTTGCTAGTCCTCGAGCAAACTACAAATCTAAACCAATCTAAACTATAACAACTCTCTTTTATTGAGGATACGGTCACACTTAGCATGTGTAACAAGCCTTTAAACCCCTAGGTATCCCTAATGGATGAGTTTTAGTTTCGTGAGGTTTACTAGAGATATACCCACAAAACCTACTCCAACTTCCAAATACTCCAAAAAACATGCATCCAAAGAGCTAAGAGAACATAAAGTTTCTAAACACTAATAATAACAAGTTAGATGTATCAATAAACATTATTCTCATGCTTAACTCTTGAGTTAGGAGAGAATCATTAAATGAAAGAATTCAGGATCGAGGGCGACCGAATGTTTCTGCCTCACCAATAGGGTTATATGAATTTGACACTCAAAATACACAATTTATGGTTCTCATGTGTGCAGGCAGGAATGAAGATAAAAATCCTACATACGTTGAATGATGGTAAGGAAAAGGAACCTTCTGAATTATATGAAGATGTTATCCCATAGTGATGTGGGACGAAAAATAACTCTTTTTTTTCTGATATTCTCTACGAAAGGAAATGAACCACTATGCCAGGATTGGAATGCTCACTCACCTTCTCATCCAATCTACAATCAACACCACTGTCACAACGTCCCATAGAAACGTCTTCATCTTCGGATTCAACTATAGATGATGAACTCTTGAACTTCGTATAAATGTGACAATTTTTAACTCTTTTCTTCTCAAATTCTTGTTGCTTTTAAAACACTTTATAGATTACTTCTTCCCAACGGCCTTAAAGAATAAATACAAAAAAACAAATATACACTAAAGCAATAAAAATAATTTTTTTATTTGAAACGAGATATATGAAATACAAACTAAAATAATAACAATGGAACTAATATGGTCGTGAGATAAGAAATTTACCACTTGAATCTTCACAACTTGTATTGTCTCGGTATCATACACTTCATAAAAATCCACTTCTTTTGATTTTTTTTCCGCTGTTGTACTTAGTCTTCAACTAGGATATAAAATTCTGCTCTTTGTATTGTCACTTCACTTTGAATCTGAAATTTGTTCTTGTTGTGTTGCTTATAAACCTTGAACATTTTCAACTTTCCTTCAAATTTGTAATGTTCCCCTTGTTGATGATGATATGTTTTTATGGACCTGTTCTTATCGAGAGAATGGTGTCAACTGCAAATAATACTAGAAGATAGAGTTAGCAATTATGATGACACCCTCGTGATTGATAGAAATAGCACTCAAGAGATCAAAAAGTAGTGCTGAAATTGGTGCGAAGTTGGGTAGCTCCTCATTCTACTCGGAATTTGCGCAGATGAAATACTCTAACGGATAATTGAATGTTTGGTGCCTCATTCAGGGTATTGAATGATCAACTTCTCTAATAGTGAACTCACCACCGGCGGTTTAAGTCCCATTTTGTCATCTCTAGCCTCTCAACAACTAAGTACCCCGAATGTAGTTCTCTAATACTTCTAAGTTCAGTTATTTCGGTAAGAATTCCTTATGTAAACGTAGCTAGAAGTATACTAAGTGACTCTAAAACATCTAAAAATTGGAGGTTTCATGCAAATAATTACAAGAAAGTTGAAAAAATTTTGCCTAAAAAGTTAAGAACTTTATATGCTTAATCACTCTCCCACACTTAAACTTTACATTGTCCTCAATGTAAATTGAATCATCCAATGTAAAAATCAAGATGGGAAATCCTAAAATGATATGTAAAAAGTAAATAACTAAATATCAAAGATAAAGTGAAGGAAACAAATCTGATGGATTGACTCCCATGAAGCAAATGATACTTGTTTCCCTGCTTATGCCATAGTTAATCTCAAACAAAATGATAATGGTACCAAAAAGTCAGCTGCCAAGCATAAATATAAAGTCTGAAAAGTTAGGGATCATCCCAATATATAAATTTTGCTACAAATATGAACCTGCAAACACTAGATTTATTAGTACCAATAAAGCTAAATAAAGTGAATTCAACCTTAAGGTTCAAAAGAGCAAACTTCTGACTTTTACATTTATTCATAGTAACACAAAGTAAATTAGACTCACGGATTGCAAGGAAAGATTGTTGAGATATTTCAACACTTGTTGTGTACCCTAAATCAGGTTCTAAGTCCGCGGAAATAACTTCCATGGTTGTGTTACCTTCATCAACCACTCAAGGACGCAATGCATTGACAATGTCAATAAGCATCAGATCATCGGAATCTGCAAATTGAGCTAAACATACATCTAGTGGTTCAAAATCAACAAAATCAATAGTCTGGCCATTATAAATTTGCTCATCTTTTATACAAGCATTTGTAAAAGCACTAGATGAATTAGTGAAAAAACCATTCAATGCAATATCAGTTTCATGAGTAATTGGATCATTATCATCCTCTTCTAGATGACCGGTAGGAATCTCACAATTCACATGATTATAAGGTATATCAATTTGCACATCTACTTCCTCTGAGTCATTAAACTCGACAATAGTATCCCCTGTATAAACAGGCTCTTCTAAATTATCATCATCATCTGAATAAATAGTGTCTCTAATCCAAACCTCATCCTTTTGAATAGGCGTATCATCATTAATATGATCGTGAGTTAGACAAGATACACTAGATTCAAATGCCACAACAGTATCATCATTCCTATAATCACAAGTGTCAAGTTCATCATCATTCTCAAAACATATATATTCATCATCACTATAATGGGTAAGAGAAAAATAAAAACTTGAAGCATTATATGAACGAGGATGACGTTCCCCTGCTCTCTAAATATACTTATCCATTGAACTATTAGATGACTCTTCTTTCTCTTCCCCCTTGGAAAGATTCCAAAATGAAATAAAAGAAGCCAAATCATCGGGATCCATAATACCAAGCAAAATTTACCTAATAACTCACCTTGCAAAATCTTTGCGAGAATATCAAATATTTACTTACTTTTCACCCGTGAATGATTCCAATGGCACTCTTCAAACTACGAATAGTACCAGACGGAAAACTTGGAAGGGAATTCTAAACAATCACAAACAAGGATGACTCAACCAAACAAAAAGCATGATGACTCCACTTAGATTGTTTCCAGGCCAGCTTTTATTCTTTGAAAAGCCAACTAGTAGCAAACCTCTTAGAACGATCTGAATTAGATTAAGTCGAATAGAACAGGATAAGCTCTAAGGAGATTTGATAACCCTTTCTCTTTGGCAACGTTTCCTTAGGTTACAAGGCGGCTCGAATCTTCTTAAAATAATCTTCATGAAATTTGAGTTAAGCTAATAGAGTAACCAATTCAGTCCTTTTGAATGACTTTCCTATAAGCTCGTTACCCTATCGGTCTCTTTCTAATCAAAATTTTAAGCTTAGGTTCGCGTTTGGTAACATGTTCCTAAACTGGGAAAGAAGGAAACGATGATGAAATCCGAGTCCTTATCTTGTATGGCCACTTCTTGCCCTTTACTAGAAAATAAATCCGTATTCAGTCCTCAACATATATGCATTACGAAGGAATACAGAAAATCCACTTGCAGGGGTTTCGTGTATTGATAGAGTTTTACCTCCCGTACCAGACGGGCGATGAACCGTTGAAGTCGACTCGGGCCACTGACTCCTGTGTCAGTGTACAAACCCAAGGGGCTGAGACAATATCGTAATTGTCGTCCTTCACTGTGTAGTTTATATTTAATACTACCCTTCCATAGGGTATAAAAATAAAAATAATGTCCAAAAATAAAAGAAAATTACAAAAACAATTAAAGATTTCCTAATACAAATTTTCTAAATTAAAATAACAAATAAAAACCGTAAAAGGTAAAAATTAAATAAAAATAAACTCTTTGTCTTTTTTTCCGTTCTTTTAGCTTTAACTTTACTCCAAGTCTTTTAATCACCAAAATCGTTGGCTCAATTTCTTTTTATTTTCGTTCCAAAACCTGTAGCAAAAGAGAAATACCCAAAAAAAAAAACGTAAAATAAAATAAAATAATAAAAATCTAAAAATAAAATCTAACCTAAAAACAACTCCCCTGCAGCGGCACCAAAAACTTGATGCGTCGGAAAACCGACTTTGTTTTACCGCAAGTGCACAGTGTTGAAAGATGTAGACAATAGCAAATACGGTTCGTTCCCACGAGGAGTGTGTATCAATTATACTAATTAATTCAAGTAACTTTCAGGGATGTAACCTAATAAAACACATAAACTACAAAAGTAATAATAACACACAGTAATTCACACAAAATTTAGCAAATAAGTATAAGGAAATGATACTTGAAATATTTAAATTATGCACTTATCACATAAGAGGATCTTTTATTAACGAATCCAAAAAGGAATTCTTGATACAAAAAAAGAATCCCTTTTTGTTTTTCCTTATTTTCTATAACCTACCGTCTTCCATATACAACAATTTGATGAGGTATCATCTGACCCGTCTTTCATTTCAATCAGTCACAAAACCAAACAGTAGAAATGAAATGGAAAAAAGTGAAGTTCGAAACTCATTTAGTTTGTTATGATCTAAATTTCTTAGAAGACAAAGAGGTGCGATAAAGATGGATTCGGGTATAATAGAAATGACATAACTAAAGGTAAAGGTCTTGGCAGAATCTTAGTCAAAAAGTGACTAAGGAATGAAAGAATAAAACCTTGAACCCTTCAAGGGATAGGGACAAAGTCACTCAACTAAAAGAAGAGGATCTTGGTCGTGGTTGATCTCAGGTGCACCTTGCAAGATGGGTAAAAAATTTCACTAAACTATTGACTTTGAGCATATTCTCTAGAGAAGCTTTGTTCTCAGATAGAGTAGATGGTCCAACTGTAGAACTTTTTCTTTTTTATTACTTCCATGGTAGTCCTTTGTGGTACGACAGCACCCGTCTTATTGAAATGGTTTGTCAGTAGAGATGTTTCCACAGGTTTCCCTTCTTTCAATGGTACTATAATTCCTATTTCTATCTCTGTATTCCCTCTTTTGATCTATCTACATTCCAAGAAATTCATACGCTTCATCGACGGAGCCAAAAGTAAAGTTTTGGTCAGAGCAAGCCGTCCTATTCTATTACCATACATAATTGGGAGAAACTCATCCAAAAATAGAGCTAGAAACGCTTCATTTCCTTTCGTTCCTCTTCTTCATTTCATTCTTCTCGAATCAAAGGGTGACTTGTCATATTTAGAATCTTTCTGCGGTGTACTCTGTTTACTATTCTTTCGTACTCTCTTCTTATTACCACGTGATAGGTCAGCGAAGCGTGAGCGGGCGCGGAGAATGAAGATTCATCTTTCACATGGAGGAGTGTGCATGTTTATGTTGGGTATTCTTCTGTCTAACACAAAGAAGTTACAGTTCACTCAACGACTGCCTTTGGGTTCCAAACTCAATATAGGCAGGGAGCGTTGTTCTTTGCGAGGTCCCGATCATTTATATGGACCCACTTTTCGTGGAATGAAAAATATCAAACATAAGAATTTCTGGTTGACCATGTTGATAGACACATTTTAGTGTCTAATTTGCACCTTAATTTCTAGTGAGTTAGCATTCGATTTTGTGTCTATTACGTGTTTTATTGCTTTTGTAGGGACATTAGAAGAATAAAGATTTGTGGAAAAATTGGCTCAAAAAGTGTTCAAAACACCCGGGAAAATGGATCAAGGCACCCACACTTTGGATTAGGGCACCCTTGGATCGGGATGGGCTGGATCGGACCAACTCAGCGGATCAACTCGGCCCAGTCAACTCGGTCAAAGTCAGTTGACCGAGTCAAACCCAGTTGACCAGGTCAAAGCTTCATCGGCAAAACAGAACTCAAATCAAATCGCAATTTTGATGGGATTTCAGCAAATTGATAAGTACCCAATCTAATTGAAGGTTCGTATAATTGATTAGAAGCTCTAGAAGCCGAAGATAAGGGCTGGAGAATCATGAATTTGGACGGGAAAAGGAATATGTTTCGGTTTTGGATAACTAGTGATTTCTCGTCAAATCACCGAGTTCTAATGGGATTGGAACATCCTAGAAGACTCACAGGGCCTATATAAAGAGTTTACAATCCTCAGAATCAGAGTACGAAGCTCCAGAACCACTTTTGCAATTTTCCGATCAAGTTCCGACTACGGCCGGTCACTGCTGCTGCTCCCGGTGATCGGTGTTCTTCACCATCGCCGCTGAAGAAGAAGACAGTGCAACAGTTTTAACTGTTGCTGTTTCAAATCTGTCTGTCACCATTTCTTCTCTCTTTTGTTGCTTGAAACTGTGCTGTAACAGTTGAACCCTGTTCCTGTGACGTTTATATCCGTTGCTGTTTGGCTGTTGCACTATTATTTCATCTTGTAATCGATATTTTGAGCAATGAAATCAACTTTTGAGCAATCTTTTTCCACCATGAGCTAAGTCTATTTACTGGGATGATGGATAAGGTAATTTTCTCAATTTTATGTGATTTAATTATTTTCTAATAATTATTTATAATTCTTTTATCATTAAAATTGCATAGCTTTGAATAGTAAAAACGGTTTTCTTTCAACAGTTGTGCTTTTGCTTGATGGATTATGCTTAGTTAATTAATTTTGATAATCCATGCTTGTGATTTACCTCTGTTTGTTAGCATAACAAAAACCAATTTTGGCAATTATTTGGGCTTCAATTAATTTAAAAAGAATTATCTGATTAATCACATAGGTTGTTAGAATTACCTGATTCCTAATTCCTGGTATTTTTAAATTTATTCAAAAATCATCTTTAAGTTATTTAGTCTTTTTCTTACTCCTGGAATTTTCTAGAGTTAGTTTAAATCATTATTTTCTAAAATCATCACCTTCACAAGTTCGAGAATCGAATCTCTTTTTACCACTATATAAAATTACATCACATGTTCCCAAAAAAAATATACATCTTTTCTATTCGAGAATCGACGAGCACGACTGAAGTGGATATACATACAAATCTATTTACGGATCTATATGCTTCGATTGGAACAGGGAGTTCCAGAACAGGCGGATGGTATACGACACTAATGAAACTGCCTTTTATCTTTTGTATTCATCTTGGGATTTTTGTTGGCTTCGTCGAGAGGCTCGCGTAGTTTGAGAATTCTCCTCAAAAAGGAGAATTTGCATTGGAATCAAGAAAGGTTATTTCAGAATTGCGTAAAAGGAGTCGATGTTACGCGGCGTTCATTCAAGAAGTGAATGATTTAGAAGGAATCTGAGGTTCAACTCACACAACTCTTCTTGCTCATGATCTTCTTATTCGGGGTGAACCTGACTCTGTTTTCTCAAGTTGCTACCTTTATGACCTCTGAGAGAGAGGTCACAAAGGGATAGAAGGGAAGCTTCTAAGTCCCTTAAGGCATCGGCTTCTAAGTACTTTCTACCTATCCTACGGGTCAATGATTTGAGTCACTAGCATAGCTCATTGTGGCAGGCAAGATGTACCGCCGAGATATGCACTTTATTATTTCATTGATTCCAAAGCACCTTTGTGGATATTTATCTAAAATTATAAAGAAAAACTGACCAACTGACCCATTTCTTAGTAACCTGTTCGAGTAGTTGTCTCTTCTCACCGAGTACATAGTATAAATAGCATCATCTATAGTATATATTTTATAATGGGGGCAAAGGGGTCTTAAAATCTGTCCGTCAAAGAAGGGCCTTCGCCTCTGCTCAAATTTGTGAGTAGTAAGCAGTGACTTGGATCGTATTGATTAATCAAAGGAAGAAAGAGTAGTTGAGGATTGTTGTAACTTCCAGATTCACACAACGATCCAATCCAGCCGCGGTGGATAAAAAAACCATATAGTGAGTCTAGTTCCATCTGGTTAAGAAATGAGCTAACTTGGCTCAAGCCTTGCATAAATTTTTTCTACGCTCATAAGCGTTCTATAAACTTCCAACGCACTACATAGCTAACTGGCACTAACCCATTACCCCAAGGATCGCAAATCATGCCCTTCCAACAAGAAAAGGTCTAAATTCAGAATATTACCAAACACGTTCTTTCGTGCTCGTAGGTTGACTCTACTTCTACCTCGGTCTCAAAAATGTGCACTTATGCATCCATCCTTCTACTGAAACTCCCTTCTCTTGGATGGGTGTATATAAATATTACAGGATTGACTATGGCGTTGGTAGTACCCATCCATGTCATGCTTGTAGCCTAAAGGATGGTGTAAGCATGATGCTAGGGTGAAGAGAGGCACAAAGACAAAATGAGGGGAAAGGATAAGGATAGCATTGGCACTAAAACACGCTAGCGCTGCTGTTGGAGATAACGCTAGCGCTGCTGTCAGTGCTACTGCAAGCAATTCTAGGGCCTGTTTGGCGCTTGCTTTGTTATCTTTGTTGCCTTTTGGCTTTTTGGCTTTTTTTGATTTTTTAAGCCTCTTGGAACATGTGTGTGCTGCTCATTGGTGTTGGGAGTGTGGCTAGGGTTCGTTAAGGATGGCACTTTCTAGTGCCATGGTTATTGCTTATGCACAACTAGATTTGGCATTTGTTGATGTCGTGGCCATATTTATGGCCGGTTTTGGGTTTCTCAATTGTATGAGATTTAATGTTAGCATTTTTTCTTAACTTTCATGCAGTGCATACAAAATTTTTTCAAGAGCTTCAGTTGTGGAAGTTTACTACTTAAGATAATGATTGATGCGACTCTGCAATTAGATGGTATGCATCTAATTAGTATTTTTATTCAGACATGATATGGCATTCATTCTGAATGTTTATAATTTTATATAATTAGCGTATTCTGATTGATACAAATAATTTGTATGGATGCACATAAAATAACGAGAGTTTAGCCGGGTAAAGCCCTGAAATTTCTACCGGCTTATATATATGAAAAAGAGTTATAGAGCTACTTTAGCCATGAGCTGAATATGTATTCTCAGTTCTCTTGCGGAATGTAAAATAGAAGTATGTATCCATAATTCTGATGCCGGTTTAGGAATTCATACATATTTATTTCACGCTTCTGCAGCTAGGAGAAAAGCAATATTACAATTTTCTCCTTCGTCAAAAATCCACCATCAATATTAAGTCCCCTGCTTAGCGCGAATAGTAATGTTTCATGGTAAGCAGTAGATGGTGGTATCACTACTAGGGAGATATTTATAATTCGTGGTCTAATCAGACTGCAGGTTGCTTCAAACATATGAGTTGCTAAAAGTAAAATAAGGGGAAAATAACTTATTATATATTCAAATAAATAGAGTTCGTAAAATATCCAGGCTTCTTCTTCAGTAAGTGTTGTTGAATGGGTTAGTAGAGCTATCGAAGTATAATATCCAGACTTCTTCTTCAGCAAGTGAGATATCTGGGAATTCTCCGGGTACGTCTTCATGTATTGTAGTATCATCTTCTCTTGGAAAAGCTGCAAGCAGGTCTGCGACTGCTTGCCCTTTATTGTTTTTGGGGGTACGCACGATATGTCAAACTCTGACATCTGTAGCAACCATTTTTCTGCTCGTCTTATGAGAGTAGGTTTTGATAGTAAGAATTTTATAGGGTTATCCTTATCCATTAACACTACCTTATTCGCTAGTAGGTAATGCCGAAACTTCTGAATAACATGTACCAAAGATAGACACGCTATTTCAAACTTGGGATATCTCAACTACGCATCTCTCAGTGTACGAATGAGATAGTAGATGGGACATTCAGTCCCCATATCGTTTTCTTGAGCTAATAAGGCTCCTATGGCAGCTTCGCGGAAGGCTGTGTAGAGGAGTATCGGTTTTCCTGGGGTTGAAGATTTCATAACAGTTGGTGAGAACAGTAATTATTGGATTTGGCGAAATGCATTTTGTTGTGTAGCCGACAAGAAAAAACTTTCCTATTTCTTTAGGAGGGGTGTAAATGAAGCAACAAATTGAGCTAGTCCAAGAATTAAGCGTCGAATATATGATACCTTTCCCATAAATATTTTTAGCACCCTTGCAGTGGAGATAGCGGAATGGTGGTGATAGCCGGTGTTTTGATCGGGTCCACCTTGATCCCTTATGTTGTTACCTGAAATCCCAAAAAATTTCCAGATGGGACAAGAAAGGCGTATTTCATAGGATTCATCTTCAAGTGGTATTCGCGGTATCTCTCGAAGACTTGACGCAGTATGTCCACTTAGGAGGCTCTGTTTTTTTATTTTACTACTACGTCATCGACATAGTTTTCTACTTGCTTGTGCATCATTTCGTGAAATATCGATGTCATGGCTCTTTGGTAAGTAGCGTCAGCATTCTTCAATCTAAAGGGCGTCAATGTGTAATAGAAGTTCCCGATAGTAGTTTGAAATACGGTTTTCTCAGCATCATACTAGTACATCTTATGTGATTGTAGCTGTTATAGCCATCCATGAACAAGAACATTCCGTGTCTGTTGGTTGCGTCTACACGCATGTCGATGTTCAGGAGAGGAAAGTCATCCTTAGGGAAAGACTTGTTCAGGTTCCTGAAGTCCACGCAACATCTTATTTGACCATTCTATTTCTTTACGGGGACGATATTAGATAGCCATGTGGGGTGTTGGATAGGCTTGATGGAGCCTGCTGCCAGCAACTTCTGAATTTCGATCTTAATTTGTTCCTCAACTTCGTGCCTGAACTTCCTAAGATGTTGTTTGACTGGTTTAGCGTCAGGATCGACGTACAGGTGATGGGTCACCATTTTAAAATATAACCCTGGCATATCTTCATAGGTCCAAGCGAATACGTCTTGGTATTCTTTGCGTATACTGATGAGTTTCTTCTTCTTTATGATGACAAGGATGAACTGATTGAAACAGGCCATGGATTTTCTTTCGTTCCTAGGTTGATAGTCTTGAGCATATCAGCCGTAGCGTCTGTCCCGTCTTGTAATTATCGTGGCGCCTCTTGAAACTCTTCATGATATGTCTCCTCGCTGTGGTTACATATCTGTGGCCGGGAAGACTCTCGGTAGGCCTCCCCTGTTAATTGTTAACAACGATTTCATAGGTAGACCACTTTTCCCTTGTTGTCACATCTAGTTACGAAGCTATGAACTCTCTTGGAAGGTGAAGGATTTGTGCTACTGGAGGTTCCATAACGGTATCCAGAGGGCTTATCGTTGGAAGTCGTTCTTGATGGCTCGACTCTTATGGAAAAGTTTAATAGTTCGTCTTCTATCGATACCCAGTCAGGTAAAAACATACTGTAGAATTTTTTGGATGGTTTGACGGCATCATCCTCTGGCTTGAAGAACTTAACATCATATATTGGAGTGTAGGGTGATGGTGACACTGTTATGCGGATAATTTTCCCGTTCAGCACTACTTTCACGCATTGATGGTAGGTGGAAGGAACAACCTTGTTGTCATATAGCCATGGACGCCCTAGTATCATATGATACTTGGGATCATTCATAATGACGTGGAATTTTACCTTGGAAATGATAGGACCGACTTGTAAGTTAAAATAAACATGGTCGTAGGAGTTAGTGCGGTTACCTTCAAAATCCTTCATCACTATGGGATGTTGCGTGATCTGATTCTGCGGGATTTGGGCCGCTTTGAGCGTCTTGAATGTAATAATATAGCAGTCATTCCTGTGTCGATAAGGGCCCTTCTGAATTCGAACTCCTTGACATGAGCAGTAACATACAGGGAACGGTGTTGACCTTCTTCGGCCATCATATCCTCCTCGGTAAAAGATTGTTGTTCATAGCTAGGCTGTCTGATATAACTGTTTATGTTTCCATTGGAAACAGCATCAGGTGTATGTTCACAGTTATGTGGTTGAGAGCGGCAAAGGTGTTGACACGTTGATCTTTGGAAAAGTGAAGAAACTCGCACAATTTTACAATTAGAAATATGGCTTCCTGGTTTACTGTTTTTTCTGTAGTGGTGAAGCTCCCAATATCGTGAGATGGAGAATCACCAGTCGAGAAATCTATCCCTGGTTCTTTGGAGCCTCGGCCTTGTTCGAAAGCGCCACGACATCCTATTTCTTCTATTAATTTGACAAGGGAAGAGAACAAAGCACCTACAACATCTTCCAGTCTTGCTAGAATTCTTGCTTGAGATTTTTTTCTTCGCATCAACTCAGTCAGAGTGATTGGAGTTTCGACTACTTCGGTAGTTCCATTGGTGAGACATGGGTTGGTGGCACCATTGACTGTTGGAGAAGGGTTATGTGTATCGTCATTGGTATTGACATGAGAAATGTTAGAATTGGTAGTAATTGAATCTGACCTAACACCAACCATTTTTATTTGATGATTGAAGAATTGATTTTCAGATGGTTGAAAAATTGGATTTATGACCGAGAGATTGATCTCCCACAGTGGTCGCCAATTGTTAGTACCTAAAAATTACTTCTAGCCAAAACAATATACTGTTGAAGTACTTTATTTAGATTCGGAAATCAAATTCGTACAAGACAAGTCTAAACAACGATAGTAGTCGTTCCTTCTTGCTTCAGTCATAAGGAGAGAGAAAATGGATTTATCTTAGGGGAGGGAAGCAAAGAAAGTAAAAGGAATTTGTGTATTGAACTGTGTGCAGAGATGTTGAACTATTGATAAAATACCAGAGCTTGAGAGAATGATAAGCTTGTTATGTTTCTGAAATGGGCTAAATAAACTATTTATAATATTTAGGAACACACATGTTTCCTTGTAAAGTAGTGGAGGTAGTGAGTAGATGGAATGATGGAGATCATGGGGTAATGGTGTAACCGCCTTGGAATCTTCGGGAAACCATTACTCCATTAACTGCTTCAACCTTACCACTACTTTGTAACTTCCTTATCATGGGGTGTTTCCACGCCACATGTTGCTATAACCACCAGACCAAAACCCCATGATGAATCCCCTCATGTAATATGATTTGATTTCTCGTAAGAGTTAATGGAGTCATGTACTCTGAGTTTTTTTGCAACAAAATGTTTGTGCTAGCTACAATGATGTATATGAATATTACAGGCTTGATAGTGGTGTTTCCAGTACCCACCGATGTCATGGTTGTAGCCTAAATGATGGTGTAAGCATGATGCTAGGGTGAAGAGACGCGCAAAGGAAAAAAAAGGGGAAAGGCTAAGGCTAGCATTGGCACTTACCACGGCTAGCGCTAGTGTCAGCACTAAGCATAGCTAGCACTGCTAGGGCCTGTTTGGCGCGTGCTTTGTTAGCTTTGTTGGCCTTTTGGCTTTTTTTGATTTTTTTTTAGCCTTTTGGCACATGTGTGTGTTATTCATTGGTGTTGGGAATGTGGCTAGGGTTCGCTAAGGCTGGCACTTGCTAGTTCCATAGTTATTGCCTATGCACTACTAACTTTGGCATCTGTTAATGTCGTGGCTATATTTATGGTCTGTTTAAGGTTTCTCAATTGTATGAGATTTAATGTTAGCATTTATGCTTAAATTTCATGCAATGCATACAATTTTTTTTTGAAGAGATTCAGCTGTGGAAGTTTGCAACTTGAGATAATGCTTGATGCGACTTTGCAATTAAATGGTATGCATCTAATTAGCATTTTTTATTCGGACATGATATGGCATTCATTCTGGACGTTTATAATTTTGTATAACCAACGTATTCTGATTGATACAACTAATTTGCATGGATGCACATAAAATAACAAAGGTTTATCTGGGTTAAGCCCTGAAATTTCTACCGGCCCCTATATATGCAAAAGAGTTATAGAGCTAATTTAGCCATGAGCTGAATATGTATTCTCAATTCTCTTGCGGAATGTAAAATAGAAGTATGTATCCATAATTCTGATGCCGGTTTAGGAATTCATACATATTTATTTCACGCTTCTGCAGCTAGGCGAAAAGAAATATTACAATTTTCTCCTTTGTCAAAAATCCACCATCAACAAATGTAAAAGAGAAAATAAAATAAATCATAATTAACCTAATTAACACAAAAATTGTCAAATAACCACAAAGAATATTTCTCAATCCATGGCAGTGGCGCCAAAAATTGATAGGCCAAAAGTCTATATCCGCAATCGCACGACGTCTACATAAGAAATACTAATTAAGTCTAATAAAACTAAATACTATAGAAAAAATCAGGGTTTCAGAATCCACCGAATTAATTATGTAAAACATTCATTGCATCTTTAGAAATTATTCATATTATGACTCAAGACTATCGAACCCAATCAATACGTCTCAAAAAATATTACGGTTAAAATAATATTTATAACTTTTGTTGTACTAAAACAATATAATCTCCTACGCATATAAAAGATCGATAGCCGAAGACTATTCAAAACAATTTAGGAACAAAGCTATTAATAAAGAAAAATTAATTAAACAATTAAATTTTAAAAAAATATTTTATTAGAGAGCATCAAAACTTCTTATATTATCAATTTAGCTTCATATTAAACCTCATTAGAGAGGGACTAGTTATTTATTACAACGATGAGAAGAATTCCAAATACAAGAAAACAGAGAATAAAACCTAAACTAATATATCTATCGGCTCCCCTCCTTTCTTTCCACTGCTCGATCTTATATACTAGAGCTTCCCAAAAACTATGACGACATGATGAGTCCACCTTAAAATCTTCTGCCATTACATGTTTTTGAAAAACCAAAGGAAACGAAGTTATTTTATGGGAAAATTGAAAATATATCCTGGATTTGAACTAGCAATGGAGGGATATATCCTGTAACGGTCGAAATTAAGGGATATGTCTCAGCCGTCCATTTTTTCCATTAAATACATATTTTTAGACAGTTATGCCCTCCACACATAAAACATTTAATGGTTAAAGAGAGGGAAAATTGAAAATATATCCCGGATTCATGAAGTTGATCATGATGGTGATTGATTGACAGAAGCTGGGGTTGATTTAACGGGAAAAAAAAATGAAGTTGATCAAGAACATAATTGTCTAAAAGTATGTATTTAACGGAAAAAATGGACGACTGAGATATATCCCTTAATTCCGATCGTTACAGGACATATCCTCAACTAATAATTCAAATCCGGAACATATTTCCAATTACCCCTTATTTTATTTCCTTATTATCATAATACCTGCCATCCATCTCATTTATCTCATGAGCGGATTTGTAAAACTCTTTAATTCCATGATTTTATGAGTCGACTATACATTTGGAAAGAGTTAATTTCCTTTTCCAAGCCTGCACCTTGTCTCCCACATTTTACTTCTTTACGTCCATTATGTACGAGCCTTTGGTAGTGAGTCTTTACTACCCCATAACAAGTCGGCATGTTGTTTTCCTTGGACATTCATTTGAAAATAAATTAAGCCATATATTGCCGAACTCACGAGCACAGAATTGCTTCCAAATACTAATTAAGTGCCTCCTTGCTAAGTACGACAGAACAATAAATGTCCGGCTTTACCGATACGCACCCACAAACGTATGCCTTTAGTATCCGTGTCTTGAATTATCAGAGATAGTTATTTGGGATTGGCTTTTATTTCCATCCATTTTATGGTAAAATTCCATATTCTAGTCCATTGAGTTCTATTTTTTTAAAACCGCAAAACTAAATAAAATCATTAAATTTATATAAAATAAAAAATTAAATAAATATAAATTAAGATGTAATTATGTCGTGTTTACACATTCATCACATTCAAGTATGAAATCCAAGTATAAACTATAAAGACATATTAGTGAACAAGCTAGTGAGAGTAGAAAACTTAGAAATCACTATCAAGTGGCAAGCCAAATTCCATGTATAAGAGTACTCTAGAACTTATGTAACTTAATTAGAACACTTTTGTGAGAAGCAGCAGATCGTAGACGAGGTGTCTCTTGATCCTAATAAATAGAGACCCTGAACCTCCAAGTTAAGGGATGGAACCGACTGGATGGAAGTCAAATGGTCATTGGTTTCTCTCTCATTAAATAAAGAGCATATTTTTTCTCTCATGTATTTTACTCGTGTTTAACTTAATAGTAAGTAATCCTTTACTTGGGTATGTTGTCTAGTATTTCTAGCAACTACAAGAATTTAATTTGTTATATATGCTGGTGTTTTTAGAGAAGTATTATAGTGGAGAAGTTTCCAAGTTCTTACTTCCATGTCACCTATGTATTTAGAAAACATCATGGAAGAGCAAGTCTAATGGTGGATGTTTTTAAAAGGTTCCAAAGCGTTGAGTCTATTGACCTTGACCATTAAGAGACTCGACGTATCATCTTAAACCACAAGATCAACGTTCAAGGAAGAAGGTCAAGTTGTTTAATATTCCAGAACCGTCAGATCGAGCCTTACGAAAACTAACGCTCAATGTCAAGAGAATTAACGCTTTAGATTAAATTATGAGTTATGTTTTAAGGAACCTTGAGCGTTGAGCCTATATTAAACCCAACTTGGAAATTTAGCGTTCTTCGTATGTTTTTCATAGCTTGGACTCTTCCAGGATAATTCTTACAACTATATGAAACTATTTTCAGACGCAAAAGTAGAGTAGTTGTTGTTGGGATATCTCCTTCTATTAGATCTCTTGCTTAGAAAGGCTAGAATTCAAGTCGCTAGTTCGTCGAAAGAAGATATTTCTTTTGTACATGTTTGAAAGTTTTACACAGATTAGTGAAATATTCAAGAAACCTATTATTTGGGCTGCACCCTTTGGGTTTGAGGGATGCATAGGATTATAATGTCCTAAATGTGGATATGGGGAATCTAATATATAATAAAAATCAAAAATACCTTTACTCTTGTGTTTAGGGTAAAAACAAATATACGGTAAATCGTATTTTCAATTAGGTCCGAGAGATCAAACTCGAACAGGACGAGCCTAAACCAAAGATATGGCAGCTCATGTCCTGTTTCGATCACAAAGGTGGAGAAGATTGGGTAGGTCTTAGAGGAGGAAGCAACGAAGGTTGGGAAATATCAGTATTATAAGTAATGTGTGAAAAAGAAGGATTATCTCTAAGATGAATCGCTAATTTTGTATATCTTAATTTCTTCTGTCTTGTTGTCCTGTTTTGAATAAGTGAGAACTATCTATTTATAGTTCAAAGGAGAAATACTGATTTATTGTAAGTGTTGCAAGCCAGGGAGAGGTGGAGAAGTGATGATTGTGGAGATTGTAGTGGGGTCGTGTTCGGAAAGTGGGGAAGTCCTGTCTGACCACTACTCTTCATCCTATCAACTGCCCTGTAACCGTCCCACTACTTGTTACCTTCTTGTTCGTGGATGTTTTGCCAGAATGCATGATAACCGTAGGCCGTTAGTCCAACACCCTAATGAGAATCCTCCCATGTGTTGTATTTGATATTTCGTAGATTGTGGATTCATAAACCACTATTGTTTTGATTAATTCAATTCAAGTCAAATGACTTGCTAAGTCAGTGACGCAAGTTGCACAACTCACCAAATTGATAATCAGAATGATTAGTGTTGAGTCTGGTAAGTTCAGTGGTCATGTACTAGCTTAGGAGTAACATGGCATATTTAATGACTAAGTATTAACTCAGAAGTGTCTTAGCATAAACCTGGAAGGCATTTGAAGCCAAGATTATGAAAAGTTTCTTAAGCAAGAAGACTTTTTAGAAAACCATATAAGATTTAGTATTATGTCAATATTAAATAGAAGGGCGTATTTCTTAAGGAAGTAGATAACAAGGCTAGCACTAGCTACTTAACAAAAATAGTAATGTGCTAGCTCTTTAGACACAAACCTAATGTGCTAACGTTTCAGGAGCAAGGCTTGTGTGTTAGCAAGGAAGCTATATTATGTTAGGGCTAGGAAGCTAGCACCAAGAACGTTTCAAGCTAGTACTTCTCAAAGAAGTCATCTAGGTCAGTGATAGTTAACATCGGTGTACTAGCGCAATGCACTTGCGCTAAGTTACTAAGCATAGACAAGCTAGGCCAAGGCGCATCATCTAGGGATGCTAAGCCAGGGACGCATCATCTAAGGTGCATCAGCTTGGGACACATCAGCTGGACGTATCAACTAGGGCCGTATAAGCTAGGACGCATCAGGTTAAGGACGCGCTAGACTTGATGGGGATGGTACTCGGGGGCGTATCACCATAGACGTGCTAGGCTTGATGGCACTTCAGATAGTTAAGCTAGAGGAGGAATGGCCAAGGGAGCGCATCAAGCTAGGGACGTGTTCTCGGGGACGTGCCAGCCAAGATGCGCTATCCATGAATGTTGATGCTTTTAGCGCTAGGGTTCTCGCTAAGAAAGTTAGGGCCTTTAGTACTAAGGTGGGGAACTGGCGCCAATTTGGTGCTAAGCCATGCGCCTGGTATTGATATAGAGAAAATGCTAAGGTTATCCTAGCTCGGACGCTCAATGTATCTTTTGAGGTAGTGCTTCTTGTTTATGGCGAGTCCAAGAGGAGTGGTGTATAGTTCGTGGTTTATCTTTGAGCAAAGTGCTAAAGTAGTATATTTGAGGTCAGAAGAGCAGTTTGGGAAGAGTTCGTTGCGAACGAAGCATTATGCTAGAGTATATTTTGGCGTTTAAGCATTAGTTATTCCCGAATTTGATAGATATTACTGGAACATTGATGTGCACTCGAGGCAAGTTCAAGGAATTCAGTTGTGGAATTTATGCGACTTGAGACTAGTTCGATAAAACATAAATATTAAGGAGGCTGCGAGGCAAGTTTAGAATGTTTGTAGAGAATTTGTATTCTTAATTCGCTTGCGGAATATAAGTAAAGATAAAATATTCCATGTTTTTTATAGGACGAGGCATATGCGCATAAATACATACATATCCTTTTATATTCCTACTGCTTGGGAGAGGGAAATTTTACAATTTTATCGCTTGCCAAAAACTCACCATTTACAACTCCATAAATAAACCCAAATGTAATTATATAATAAAAAAAATCTATTATTCTTTTCCTTCTCTTCTCCTTCATGATCCATGATGAAGATGATGAACTCAAAATAAAAATAAAAAGAATGATGGATTAATAAATAAAAGAATTTTAAACACCTCAAGAACTAGATAATCTTCAATTCATAACTTATATTAGGTAAGAATCGACAAACTCACTATTTTATTGTTGTTTTTGATTGCTAAAATTGGTTAGAATAATCAAAGTAGAATTCAATTTCAGTTTCAGGAACTACTTACATCTAGGAACGACTGAAATCCTAACCGTAAACACTCCATAAGGCTAGGAGTTCATATGTTCCTGACCACAAGTAGTTCAATCTACGTTAGGAATTCATCATTTCCCAACTGTGGGTTGGTAATTTTTTATTATTTACAGCTGGAAAATGATGAATTCCTAGCCATCAGGTATTTTACGGCTAGATCGAAGGTTTGCTTCCTATCCATACGTGGATATAAAATTCTGTAATAAAAATTTATACTCATTTTAAGAATGAGTATAATTGTATACTTATTTTATCACTTTATACTCGATTTAAGAATGAGTATATAGTTATACTCATTCCTAAAATGAATATAGACGTATTAGGGCTAAGAATTAATGAGTTCATAACTGTAAATGAACTACTTAGGCTGGTAATATAATATTTTCTAACCGTAATTTGTTGTTTACGGCTAGGAAATGATGAATTCCTAAACGTAAGTGACTCCTAGAAATACAAAATTTTCGTCACACAGTTTCTAGCCGTAAGTACTTAGGCTTGGAAATGATGAACTCCTAACTGTAAGATGTCTTGAAAACGAAAAAAATGAAAGGGGGGCGTATACCCTTCGTTGATTCTAAAATTTAATCAATTTATTAACCTAATCAAATTACTAATATAATCTAATTAATAATCTTCATTAATTTTAGTTAATTAATTTTATCATCACTAATTAATCGAGGGCATTCTAGCCAAAAATGATAGAATAAAGGGTTTTTTAGTTGCATACATAATGATCTTATTTTATTATTTTGAAAACCCTCTATAATCAAGGGTTAGGGCGTCAACAGTTATAAGATCAAACCCAAAGATCAAAGAGTAAAAATTTTACTCTTTGATCCGGTCCAAATGCTACGGGTTAACGACTAAAAATGATCGGGCGGTTGTCTAGTATAACTCTTGTAGTTGGGAGGACGTCTGGGTATACTTTTGTTGAGACGGGCGTAGTCTAAGAAAACGCTTGCGTGGGGAGGATATTTGGTTAACGCTTGATAAGAGGCGGTAACGAAAATTACGCCTGATGATAGACGGACTCCTACATGCACGCCCCAGAGACGGGTGCTTTACTAGACGAACGCCTGATGGGGCGGTTTAATAGGCATACACCTGATCAATTGTCTACACGTGCAAGTGCATCATGTGCGTAAAAATACGGGCATGCAGCTAGCCAACCGCTTGAAGAACCGGGCGGATCCTTCGCATTATGCCTACAAAACCAAGCAGACGCTTGCATCACCGCCCTATCAAGCGGACTTCTTCTACTCCTCTTCGCTTCATTTTCTCCTGAACCCTCTTGAACCCTCTTCACAGACGAACATCCATTGCACCGCTACGTTTGAACCCTTGATAAACTCATTTCTCCCTCCAAATCAAGCTCCAATTCAAGTTCAACCTTTTTTCAAACACCCAAAAACTAGGCAGATTTGATACAAGTGGTATTATTTCAAAGCAATCAAGGTAACAAAATTAAACTTTTATATAGATTGTAATTGATTTCATAGGTTTAGATTATGATGTAGTACTATGTTTTGTAAATTAAATTTGTTTATATATGTTGTATGATTCAACATGTGATTATGAAATAAACATATTAGGTTTTAGAAATTGTAATTTTGGAACTGGGATAATTTTTAGGGTTTATGGATGTTGTAAATTGGGTTCATAAAAATTGATGAGAATTTGTTGAATTGAAGTAAGAATTGATTAAGTTGTTGGTTAATTTTATGATGAATTGACTTGATTGTCTTTCAAATTTGGGAATTACGAATGTTTATGTTTTATAAAGAATGTTTATGGAATTATAGAATTGGGGAATTATGATAATTTTTTGTACAATTGATGATTTGATTAGTAGTGGACTATTTTGTGAATCATGAATTTTCTAATTTGGTTGATTTTTGTATGTTGGTACATTTGATTATCTAATTAGATAATTACTTTTGTAATGATGAAATTATTATTTTTGTGGATTTATTGATTAATGTAGAGTTTTATATTTGTGCATTGTGAGGATTACTCTTGATTTTCAAACTTGTATTTACTGTTTGCCCAGATGTCGAGCAGTGTGACGTCGAGATTCGTGGGTCGAAGAAAGAGGAACAAGAGGGCTAAAATTGTTGAGGATTAAGAAGAAGACCATATTACTGAAGAAAGGGTCGATGTTCCCGGGTTTGCGAACTATAATGTTGTGGAAGATACTCAGGTTCACACCTCGACCAATATAACATATTCAACGGATACAAAATTCAAGTATTTACATCGTGGTTACCTCAAATCGGTCATTCAGACCTATGCAGGTATTATTAAACACAGTCCTAGGGTAAAATATATTATTGAAAAGGCAGGATGGGACCGTTTACTTACCATGGATGTAGTAGATTCATCACACGCATTGATTGACTACATTGTTGAACGTTTTAGGGATACCACGAACACTTTTCACTTCTCCCTTTGGTGAGATTGGGTTCACACCCCTTGATTGGGTAATGTTGACAGGAGTAAGTATTAGTATTGGTAGTGCTATTCCGTATGACTCGGGGAAGTACCAATTTGAATATGTCCGGGCGCATATTTTTCCTGAAATCAAAGATAGTGAGGTTTGTAGAAGAGAACATATTCCCAACCAGTGGGTTTCAGATGCAATTACAGTTGCATTTTTGAGCACATATTTTGATCCACAAACGTTGTTTACGGCTAACGATGATAGCATACTTGCTGATAGAGTGGCCAGAGCCTTTTATATGTATGTTTTGTGTCAATTTTTCTTTTCAAATGCAAAAACCTATATTGATGTTGGATGGTTAGCTGCTTTTGAGGATCTAAATGCAGTTGCCAATTATGAATGGGGTAGTACTGTATTTTTTAAATTGTATTCCGGTCTCGCCGCATCTGGCAGGGGAGAAAGGTTATTAGCCGGACCCTTACAAATATTGGAGGTAAATTTCTTAGTCTTATTTATAATTCTTTTAAATTTTTATTTCTTGCTAACTTATTTATTCTGTTGGTTGTCTTCACATTCTAGTTTTGGGGGTACGAATATTTGGGCATATGTCGACCAAAGAACCCAACGGGTGAAAGTGAATCAGTGTGTCCTAGAAGTTCTCGGTGGAAGGTTACACGAAGGAAGAGTATTGATATTGTTTGTTCAAGGATTCTCTTAATCAGTTGTTTGTAGACGATGTAACCCGGCAACCGTGGGAATCCGCGATCTTAGTCCTGGAAAGTGATATTGGACGGAAAGAAATAAAGCCCTCAGAGAAAAGGGTTATATTTTCTTGGTTAGGCACTTTGAGATTATAATTTATTTCCATAGGATTGTTTTTTATTTTCTTTGGATTTCGGTTAATTGATTGGTTTATTTGTTGATAATTATTTTCTTTTCACAGAATAACATGTATCTCGGAGAACGGTGTTGGAGGCAATACCATGAAACATGGGGCGTTCCAAGCAACCCACCTATTCGTATTACCAGCTTGAACAACGACGAATCTGAGGAGATGAGGGAAAACGATTTGGTCCCTGCAAGTCAATTAGTGCGTATTGTTACGTATGATCTGTATTTGAAGTATTGGCGAAATGTAACTAACCTGCAGAAATATGCTACCAAAGTTGATTGGGAGGTTGAAACATACGGTTATGCTGGTGCCGTATTAAAAACAATATCCAACATTCTGATGAACATGTACCCATTCCGCCTCAACAACAGTTGTCATACATAAGTATACATCAAACCACTATAAAAAAAATTAGATTATGATAATGGTTGAGAATTTGATTTAATTTTTTTCATTATGATTTAGTTCAAGAATATGCTGATTTTACGCAAAAGTTTCGTAACTTTACGTTAAATGAAACAAAGGAGATGATGGATTTTTTTCATGGCAAAAGATGAAGAAATACGGGGTCTACAAAATCAAAACAAACTTTTGGAGTCACAGCTTGCCTATTTTCGTCAACAACAACCACCCATTGGGTTTGGCATGTTCTCTCAAACTTTTCCACCACAAATGTGAAATACCATGGGTCAGGGATCATCATCAACAATGCAATCAAGTAACTACACATCCATATCATCTTTGCCTCTATTTATGCCCCTGCGCTCGGCGTCCAGAAATCAAGATACGGAAAAGTAGTAATTCATTTGCATTGAATTTTCAGTTGAACATATAATTTTTTCTTTTGTCAGATTTGAATTGTCATTTCAAAAAACTTTTCTTACATTTTTGTTGTCTTTTACCTGCTTTGTGTTGTCATCTCCAAAGATATTAATAATCTTTTCTTTTGTCCTTTATATCTGTTTTGTATTGTCAATTCAAAAAGAAACTTATTTCTGATGTGTCTATTCAACCCACTTGCCTCAACTTTGTTTTTGTATTAAAATACCAAGCGTGTTTGGTCATATGAAAACTCAAAGACTTATCTTAATATGCCTATAAATTGAACACTCGATTCTCCAAGTATACAAACCAAAACTACAACCATCAATAATAAATGGCATACTATCAGAATAACAATCACAATTATGCTTCTTGTTCTTCTATTTCTCCTCCTCTTTCTTCCTCTTCTTCTTCTTCTTCTTCTTCTTCTTCTTCTTCTTCTTCTTCTTCTTCTTCTTCTAGTGATGATGATAACAATAGTTTGTACTCATCAGACAAAGGTTTACTTGCATTGAGCCAAAATAACCAAGCAGTCACTGCGGGATTCATCTTTTCAAGTATGAACTGGCCACATACTCGTATCTAAATACCAAGAGAACGTGATGCCGGTGCAAAACTTTTATGGAAAGATTACTTTTGCAGAAACCCGACTTTTCCACCTAATGTATTTCGTAGAAGATTTAGAATGCGCCGAGAATTGTTCAACCGTATATTGGGAGATGTCGTAGCTATAAATAATTATTTTGTTCAAAAAAAAAGATGCTTGTGGCATTCTTGGATTAACTACTCATCAAAAAGTTATTGCAGCAATACGAATGTAAGCTTATGGATGTGCGGCCGATGCAATATATGAGTATTTACGGATCAGAGAAACCACTGTTTTGGGAGCAACTCGTAGGTTTTGTAAGACGATAGTGCATTTATATGAGAAAGAATACTTGTGCACACCAAATGAGCGTGATGTTGAACTGCTTCTTAATGAGAACAAGGATAGGGGATTTCCGGGGATGCTAGGTAGTGTAGATTGCATGCACTGGAAATGGGATAAATGTCCATCAGCGGAATTAGGTGCTTACACTGCATACAAAGGTAGTGAAAGTATTGTGCTGGAGGCAGTGGTGTCATATGATCTCTGGTTTTGGCATGCATTTTTTGATATGCCTAGTTCTAACAATGATATTAATGTTATGAACATTTCTTATATTTTCAAAAAGCTTATCAACGGGAAAGCACCCCTGTGAACTTTGTTGTAAACGGACATCAATATG
Organism: Papaver californicum; assembly: GCA_023531435.1. NCBI lineage: Eukaryota > Viridiplantae > Streptophyta > Magnoliopsida > Ranunculales > Papaveraceae > Papaver > Papaver californicum. The sequence continues at coordinate 3,556,959 of JAJJMC010007730.1, forward strand.
ATATGGGGTATTATCTTGGTGATGGAATATACCCAGAGATTGCTACTATTGTGATGTCTATTAAACATCCAGATTCCGAAAAGAAACAAAAAATTTCAGCAATGCAAGAGGGTTGTCGAAAAGATGTAGAACGAGGCTTCGGGTACTAAAAAACCAATTCGCAATCGTAAAGCAACCAGCACGTATGTGGAATCCAAACGTACTAGCATATATAATGAAAAATGTAATCATTCTACATAATATGATAGTGGAGGATGAGCGTTTACCCGATGATTGGCCGCATGAGTATGATCAACGCAGCCACCATGCACCGGTAAATATTTCTAGACAGAACACTGCTGAACTTTCAAGAATAAGAGCGGACCAACACCGACGTGCAGTACACAACAAAGATACTCATATTCATTTGCGAAATGACTTGATCGAACACTTATGGTCATGTTTTTGTGAGGAATAACAAATTCTAAATCCTGCGGATAAGTTTTGTGGGTAAATCTCTTGTAAACCCGCCCAAGACACCACTCGTCCGCTAGGGGAACCTAGGGGTTTAAAGGCTTGCTGCACATGCTAACTGTAGCCGCGATGCCTGCGAAATTGAGTTTAGGTCTACTTATTAGCTCATGTATTATCAATATATTTTATTAAATGGCTAAAGTGCCCACATTTTATTAGTCCTAAAATGTGATTAGATTAGTTAATTGCTTTTGTAAAATAGTTGAACGTAAAATCATTTCATTGAATCGAAAAGGCATACATCGCGTAATATTAAAGAAAATAAAATACAATAAATCATTAGATTACACTTAAACACTTAAGCAAACCTATATTCAAACCTTCAACGGGTCGTATGACGCCCTCGATGACATTATTCACATCTTCGGAGAATAATCAACACAAAAGGGTTGTATTCTTCCATCACCCTTAAGATCTCGAAATGAGGTTGGAACGTGAAATCTGAACATTTCCATCTTCTCCATTCCTCCAGAGATCTGGCAACAACTTTGTCATCAGTTTCATTCCTAATTCTTCTTTCATTCACCTTAGCGGTTAAAGTAGAAAATTGGATTATTGCCCTACCTATTTCCTGAAATCGACAAAAAAGACCTGCTATGTTTCGGTTATTGGGGTTACCGGTTTCATTACAAAAGTTAGCATGGATATGTTCTAACCATTCCATGCTCATTGAACCATTCATCCGACGTTCATGACCCCTTGCTGGATAATATAATAATATGTTTCGACATAGGGATAAATCTTCCTCTATGGTAAAATTCTCTGCATTAAGGCTAACATTTTCGTAAGCCATAATTATGAAAATGAGAGATTATAGTCTTCTATGAAATGTGAAAGCTGTGGATTTGAAATGGGAATGAAAGGTATAAATTCATTTTATAGGTATATTAGAATACAAACCAAAATATAGTCGTTGATCAACGGTAACAAATCAGCATACAACCAGGCGTACCCATAGACGCACGTCTAGAACCAGGCACAGCATCATACGCATGCTTGAAGTAGGGCGAAGCCATAGCCTTACGCCCTGTCCAGGCGGATCTCTAGCGTCACGCTTCATTGGGACGTTGATTTGGTTTACGCCTGTAACTGGGCGTGCTCCTAGTGTAACGCTTCATCAGGCGTAATTCTGGGTGAACGCTTCATCAGGCGGAGTTTTGGTTAACGCCCGTGTTTCGAAGCGTTATTCTAGATAAGCGCCTGCCACCAGACGGTTCACTACATACCCGTCTAGAATCAGACGGTTCACTACATACCCGCTCGACTATAGTTCGTTTGGTCCGGAAATTAGACCATTTTTGGTCGTGAACAGTAGAAAATCCGTACCAAAGACTATAAATGCTCGTCCCATTATGGTTGGCTTTTGACGGACCAAAGATAAAATATGGGTTTGGTCTGTATTTTAGTCCAACGATTGTGGACGCTCTTATAGCCCAATAATAGGTTTCATATTCAAACATCTTTTACCTCTACGTTCTATGGTCCTTGTGGTCGACGTAGTGGACTTACGTCCAATAATGACATTCGATGAATCCTGTGTTGAGGATAATCACATATTTTCGTATGTACGGTTTTTTTTTCTTTAGGATGTTAGGAAACCAAAATTTAAAACAGAAACACCTAGTAGAACCCAGAGAGAATCGAAATTAAAACTCTCAATAACACAAGTATAGGCGACAATTAGGGCTGTCAATCCCAATCCAAATCCGATTGCCCTTTCCGAAAATCCGGGATCTTATAGGATATTATCTGAAAACCCCTTTTCTCAAAACCCTATTACTCTTCGTATCTTCAAAACCCTATTTTCGTTTTCAATTCTCATCAGGTAATGTTTTGGTTTTACAAAGTAAATTTTCTTGTTTTGTTTATAATTTTTGGATATTAGGGTTTTAATTAAATTTTTATTTTTTTTAATGTAGAAGAAATCCTTCAGGTGCAGTGAGATTAATCTTCAGGTATAACATCTCCATCACTTTGATTCGATTTGAAGTTTTTAAAAGTTAATTTGGTGGTAGATCATCCAGTTCCTTTGTTCAATTTCTTTGTTAGGGTTTTAATTGAAGTTTTGTTTTGTTTTTTTATTTTTTTTATGTTTAAGACCTTCAGGTGCAGTTGAATTTCTCAAAGATCCTCAGGTATAACATCTCTATCAGAGTTTTGTTTTAGTATTTTCTATGGTTTTGAGAATCTTGATATCTAGCTTTTCATATTTTGGTTTGATTCGTGTTTAGTGTGTTATCATGATATCCTTATAGTTGAATCAGGATGTTTTCCATGTTCTTACATTTGGCTTTTGATATTACTGTTTACAAGGGAACTCTGCCGAAAATAGGTTTGCTTGTAAATTGTTAGTGATGCCCTTTTTTGTGGGAGCTCATAATATTCATAGTCGGTGATTTAGGGTGTGAATCGTGATGGGGTTTCTGAAATTGAACTTAGGCTATGCTACTTGGGACACATGTCCTACATTACACTATTAGGAATTTGTATGTCATTGTAGGTTTAGTGCAGATGTTGTTTCAAGTTAGCATCTTGGTTTAGGGAAGATGCTGTTTCAAGTTAGCATTTTGATGGGAAACTGTGTAGACCTTCAGTAGCATTAGTTGTGAAAACTAGTTTTGTAAAATTGACAGATAACAGGTTCATTTTACTCCTTTTTGTTTGTGGTGAAATGTAATGGCTATGTTAGATTTTATTTGTTCTACACTACACTATTAGACAGGATTTTGTTAAGATGGCTTCATGTTATACCTACAGGTCCTACACTACACTACCTTCAGTATTAATTCCTGATTTTGTTAAGTTGGCTTCATGTTAGACCTAATTTTTACACTTGTATGAGCCTGTAATAGCTAACATGTGTGATTCTGTTCAATTCAGGGTGATGTCACAAAGTCAAAGAGCAACAAATCAATTGGGTGCCTCAACTTCATCAGTTGCATCACATTCACATTTACAAGAAGAAAATGTACAAACCTTGCAGGAAGGTTCGGAAATAAACTCTATTTCTGTGATTACAATAAAACATGTAATTTATAAACTGTGATCATTTGTATGTGTTTTCTATGTGTTTGAACTGAATTATGAACTAGAAATGCTTAAATGAACTGAAAAACAGTTTTATAAGATTTCTATCAGCTATCGAATATTTATCTGATAATATATGATATCCGATAAGCTTATCGAAACTGAATCAAAATTATATATTAAGATTCCGTCGAAACTTATTGGATATCGGATATCCGATAAGGTTTATCGGAAACGAAACCGGCTGAGCCAGTTTCTGCTTTGATAGCATCCGTTGACATCCTAGCGACAATGAAAGCTACCAGTCTAACAAAAGGGCCAATCTTAATTTGTACATGGGGTTTATACTTGTTTAGGGGAGGGGCCACCTACTCAAACATTTTCTGTTCCAAAACATGGGAATAACTATCTATGCTTACGTGGCAAACACTGTGCAGTGTACCATCATTGAACACATCATGATGCGTATAAATTAAGTTTGGGCGGTGGAAAGTGTCGGCTCAAAATCATCGGTAGATGTTTGTAAGAAGTCGTGAGTCGTGACTCATGATGGGTTTGGTACAATACCCAGAGGTAAAGTCATTATAATTACTAGTACTGTTCTACACGGATATTTTGCACCTTGATCCACTAGATTAGAGATTCATGATTACGATTTAGAGATGGGATGAAACTGCATAATCGCACACAGAAATCAAACCCATAATCTATTCAAAACACTCATATGTACTGCGAGAAAAGCGACATCCAAATCGTTTCTTTCACACCAATTCTTATTGGGTACATGATATTTTTTTAGTAGAAACTCACCATTCTCCAAAGAAACACACAATTTTTCTTTTCGAAGTATATATGGTTTTGGGGTTTTGTTTAGAACGATTTTAATCTTAATAAGAATTGGAAATGATTATTTCACAATGAGTTTCTTTTGACTATATGTCCCTTTTATAATGTTATAATTACAAATATATCAGTCTTTAAAACAGATTACAAATATATCTTTTCAGTTAATTTTTTCATTCGTTTTTTTTTTAAATAAAAAATGGTGCCATGTCATACTTTTTTACACCCAATTTCGGACAAACTTGTCCTCAGGTAATTAATGTTACCCGGTTCTTTTAACCTAACCTTGGACACGTGGTAGACTAGCCACGTGGCAGACACAATAAGACCGTTCAATGGTTATATTTTCTCTTTTTGCTATATAAATCAGTGAAACATTCCTCCCATTATCCCTGCAAAAACAAAAAAAAATCATAAAACACATCTTCAAAACTTGGACTAAATTCAATTTTTTCTTACAATGGATGGTGGAATTATGCACACAAAAGTAGTAGCAGTGACTATGAGGTATGTAACAACAATTCATCCAACATTGTATGTTCTATGTGTGAGATAGGTAATCATGAAGCAACTTTGTGTCCATGGATCTACTCTAGGTTCAAGAATGTACCTTGCAATGGTTTTAAGAAAATGTTGTTATCTCAAACTGCTGAGCATCCTGGTGAGAAATTCTTTAGTTGCTCCATATGTAACTACTTTGAATGGTTTGTAGATCTAACCAACTCTGCAACAGCAATGGATTTTCATCTCCCAAACCCAAACTCTTGTTATGCCTGTGGTGATGTGAACTATCATTTCAATGTATGTCCATCCCAAAATCAACCTTGTAAGAAAAACTGCAATGAAAAAGTAATGTTAAGGATTTGCAGAAATCAATACAACTACCATTTATGTTACCTGATATGTAACAACACTAACTGCTAAGTCTCTGATGATGTTTTCCTTGCTGCCAAATCCAAACAAAGATCTTCAAAAATGAAGATGGCTGACCTGTGTAAGCAGTTACAAAAACTCTATATATGTAATGAAAAAAATAAGTATGTAATGAAAAAACCAAGAAATTTTCTAATATAATCTACTACTTATATATCATTCATCCTAAATAATTAATTGTCTACAAACACTCACCATTAATACATACATTAACTAGATCCAAAGATCATAATCCAAAAAAGATAATCCAAAAAAGTAATAAATTGTCTTGGATATAACAACAAGAAATAGAAATTACAACAAATCAGTCTATTGAGTGGCAGAGAATGAGGATTGTCCCTTCTTTGGTTTTGGAACTTCGAAAGTTTGGCTCAAATTCAGGGTGAACCAACTAACACTAACTGTCTGGCTCAATGTCTGCCGGACAGTTGCTCTTCCACCCCTTGCTCCTCTACCTATTTTACCACCCCCTCCACTCCTTCCACCCATTGAGCTTCTAGATGCAGTTGCAGATGTTGTTGGTGTAGTGTAAGATGTGGATTCTGGGTTTGAAAAAGCAACGACAGCAGATGATACAAATCTTCTTCCTCCCCTAGAACCTCTGCCTCCTTTAGTCCTGCTCCTACTAGAATTAAGCTCAGATGGATCTGAGTAAGAAGTTGTTTTGGTTCCTCCATCTACCATGGTTCTTGTCCTGATTTCTTTTGGATTTTAACCAACCTCACCACCACCACATGTTCTAGTGTTGTGGCCAGTCTTCTTGTATCTTTGCATGTTCTTTGTCTCTTCTCTTCGACGGCTTATCATGCCCCCTCTTTCTCTTCTTAGAAGGCCTTCCTGGTTTCCTCATATTTATAGGCGGTAATATGATAAGAAGTGGTGGCTATAAATGAAAGAAGGAAGAACAAGTTAGAAATATTTACAAATACAAAAGGAAGAAAGATACCCTAAAGAGTATTAAAGAAACGGGACAAGATTCCTAACAACTAAGATGAAGTTATTTAAGTAAAAAAATTACATAAAGGGTAAAACATTAAATGAACTCGTTTTAGAAATGATGTCACCTCTTTCTAATTTTCTCACCCTACTAATATTTGCATCTGAGGAGCATAAGTGGCCTTGTATGCACCAACAAAATAATATGGACTGTAATACCTGCACAACCGCACATCAATACACATACATTATTACCTACTCAGCAAACTACATGATTAAATGCAAAAGTATAAGTAAGTATACTTACTCTGCCCAATTGGGTTTTAAAGTCTTCAACACACGGACTGCATGCTGGCAGGGAAACCTCTGAGCTGCCATTGCACACAACTGCAAGTCTTGTTCACTAGATCAACTTGAAAGACAGGCTTGTGGATTGATGTGACATCATAAGACTCACCATATACATCACCATTAACTCTAAAATCTCTAGTACAATCTTTCATCTTCTCAATCAATTTCAAAGCAGTAGGGACGTACAATCTTTCATCTTCTCAATCAATTTCAAAGCAGTAGGGACTTAAGTTCCAATTTCCAAGCCTTAAGATAATTGTTTTCTCTTATACCACAAGCCCATTATGAGTTGTCCATACATTAAACCCAAAGAACAAATAGGCTTATCTCTCATTTTCCTTATCATGTTATTGAAAGACTCACATAAATTATTGTCCATATGTTCACAAGAAACAGACTGGTCAAAGAAGGCTCAAAACCATTGGGTAGGATCTCCATTCATCATATATTGAGCAGCAACATGATTTTCCGTCACCAAATTATCCATATGCACCTACACATTACAATTTAAACAGTCACTTAACATCATTTCACGTATCTGCAAACACTACTATTAAATTGCAGTTTCATACATTTGTTAAGTGTAAATAATAAAATTACCTTCCGGTATCTATGTTTATAACATTGGCATCATTCCAGGCAATATGTAATTTTGACCCTTTGAAGTAAGTCATAAAATTCTTAAACATATGTCTGCAAAGTCAGAAACATGGTAAAATAAAAAAGATATTCAAAGAACAAAAAGATACTAAGAATAGTTATAAATGAAGATACCTGAAACACTATCTGTGTGGGTTGGCTAGGAATAAAGTTGATTCCTTGCTTGGATTCTATCTTAGGCTTCAACTGATTCAAAAACAAGTGTCAGTTCTCACCACACTCATTTCTACATACTTGGATTGCTAATGGCACAACCCAATTTTGTGCATCTAAAGAAATTGCAGCCATGAGACAACACCCATACTTCCCAGTTAGATGACATGCATCTAATCCAATCATTCCCCAAATCCTTGAATTGGTGGATCAAATGAAATCATCATAGACTCAAAGCAGTTATCATCCCTGCAACACAACACAAATAATGTTAGTAAATGTCTTTAACATTAACATAATAACTAAATAATATAAAGTATTAATATCAAAGTAAAAGATACCTTTCATAAGTGTGATTTTCCTCAGAACCAGGATTAGTATTTGCTACCATCTCTACAAAGGATGGAAGCAGTCTATAAGACTCTTCATAACACCATGTATTCTTTCCAAGCAAATAGTCATAGTTTTCCAAACAACATGATATGGCATAGTAGTGTAAAAATCATCAGCAATAGCCCATGGATGCTTAATTTACCACCAGTCTTCATCTTCTCAAACAGATTTTGAGCAACAAACTCTAGATTGGCAGACTTGTTCCTGCTTTCTGTATCTCCAATACATGTATGCTTTAGATTCACACTTCTAACAATAAAAGTCTTCTCACCCTTTGTGTTTGATGCAAAAATTTGAAACTTACATTCTTCAGACTTATAAAACCTACATTTTAATCTAATGCTAACATTGTCACACGGCTTTAGAATGTACTGAAATTTCTTTAGAACTGCATAAGCCCTAAGGTGTTTCTTACTGCAACATATCTTCAAACTGCATTCCAACCTCCATCAAATCAGGTGCATACACCACATGTCCATCATCAATATGAAATAAATCCTCTTCACCATCTTCAGTTTCTTTTCCACATGTTTGCTACCACTTTTGGTAAATTGTAGAATCAACCTCAGCTACAAGAAAAGAAAATATAAAATATTACTATAAATAATAGTATAAAACAGAATTAAAAGTTGAACTGAAATTTACTAAAAGCATACATTCAACTGCACCAGAGTCATCATTAGAGTCTAAGGTACTATCGTTCTTATCATCATGAAAATTAAAACCAGTTGGAACTAGATCAAGACTGTTTCCTTTATCCACCACAACATTATCAACTGCAACACCCTTTCCTTTATCCACTACAATATTTCCAGTTACAACATTGTTCCCTTTATCCACTGAAGGTACATCATTTTCTTTTGAAGCTACAATTAAAACATATCACAATTTCTAACCAAATTATAAAATATAAGTAAAAAAATACAAAATATAAGTACATAAAATACAAAATATATAAGTTAGTAACATTACCTTCCTTTGCAAAGATCTTCCAGAAGTCATTATCAAAGTAATTGTTGACAAAATCGCTTATATAATCTATCTCAATATCATCTGCTTCAACATCTGAGCAAACTGGACTTCTATCATCATCAATTGGATGGCACTCGTCCTCATTCATATTTTCCAGCTGAATATTTTCACATTATATATCCTATGCATTATATTCCAAACTTGTTTGATTCCCAACTACACCGTCCTCCTCATTATCTTCCACATTTACAAAAAACCTTTTCATTGAAATCACATGACCCTAATTTGTGCCTCAATTGACTTACCTTCTAACATTGGACTCTTTTTTGTGGCAGCAGATACAATTGGTGTTTTAGTGAAATTCCTACTTGGTGTTGAGAATCTAATATCAGAGTCTGCAGTCACCTTCTTTGTAGGAGTTAAATACCTAACTTCATTTATAACCCCAGAAGATGATGGGCATTCATCACCAGACCTAAGAATCCTGTCACTAATACTCATGTAAAGATGCACATAACCATCATTTTCAGCTATAGCCTTGTTCCACATGTAAAACAATTCATCATCATTAGTAAGCAATTCAGTTATATTATCTGAACTAAACCAAAATAAATTAATTCTCTTAAAATTCACTTGTCTGTAGCTCAAAACTAATTAAATCATATAGAAACTCTTGTCCCCCATACTTCACATCCATATCATTAAAGGTTACTGCTCTATTAGTGGTAAAAAGTTCAACCCTAAAGCTTATTTTTGGGTAATTAACATATTTTCTTCATACGAAAGATAAAACATGCATATAAACATAAATCAGTTTGCAGAAGTTTTACATGTTACCATCCTAATTACAACGTATTGTAACACTAAATTATTATTTAGGGTTCTGAAAATCAAAATAAACAAACATAGTCTACATGATTCATTGAATTAATAAATACGCAATTCCCGTGTTAGGTTTTCGACAAAATCAATTTAGGGTTTTGAAAATTAAAACAAACAAACGCTAGTGACAACAGTTTCACATCTAAATGACACATTGGATTAAGAAATCCCCAAATTTCAAAATTAAGGTTTTTACAAAATCCTCTCTTTTAAAAATATAGGGTTCTGAAAATCAAAACAATAACACAAATTTATACCATGTTAATCGATACTCATTTAACATCAAACTCAATAACACATATTATTCTACAATTTCAGAATCAATAAAGCAATAACTAAAATATCTATAAAACAGAAAGCTGACCTTCCATCGATCGTTGTACTTTCTTCCACCATCCTTTTTGTAGTAGTTCTCCAGTTTCTCATCACTAGATCATTTCTTCATGAGGGTATTATTTACAGTCGAAGAAGAGAGGGAGGAGAAGGGAAGAAAAACCACGGTCGAGAAAAAAATAATTAGGGTTTGTATTTTCTATTTATTTAAAGTTCTCCTTACTGTTCGATTTCCTTGAAACACATACTAACATCTCAGCACACGTATCAATAGATCTAATCGTTCCTTCATCCTCGAGAAGAGTATTAACTTAGATATTATTTTAACCATAGGACAAAAATATAATTTTCATATTATATGGATAAACTGGTAATTTACCTATATTATTTAATGATTTCTTATGTGTCCCACAAACTCTTAACGACGTTGTGATGGAAAATCCTCTTGAAGGGACATATTAATGAATCTGTCTCAAACAATGATGTATTTTTAATTAGGACATTAAGAGATGTACATTTTATGATAATACCCTTTCATAATATAAGTCTGTTAAAAAATCCGGTTGGTAAATATAGGTTCGTTTTCTCAAACTTTTCAAATATAGGCCTACAGTCCATATTTTCATCTATCTTGGTGAAGTCGGTCAGCAGTTTCATTATAGATGTTGACATTCTATATCATTTTTAAAGTTTGTAGAACTCGATTCAGGATTGTTTCACCGTTTTGCATCATTTCCAAGTATCTTTTTGTTGGTGAGGAATCAACCTTTTATAATATTTTTCAGGGTTTATCGAATTCGGTTCAGGATCGTTATAACGCTTTCAGGTTTGTCGAGTCCAGTTCGAAATCGTGATACCGTAGGATTGTCGAACCGTTTACCTTTCCCAACAAAAAGATATGGTTTAGAAATAAATATGATTTTTAATAGGTGAGATAACTGCTATCTAGCACTTAACGAAACATAAACTTTTTTTTTAAACTGTATGACCTAACAAGTACTCAAAATATTAAAAAACAAACAAACGAAAAACAAGCCCATATTCGATAACGCAAAAAAAGAAAGAAAGGTCTATATTCGAAAACAATCAGAAATTAGGATCATCATTTATAAGTAGGGTTATCTAGATATCACACATTAATGTAAATTAATATGTCATATACATGCACTACTTAGATTTAAAAATTGTGATGTGCAATTTACATATTAACAAATTAGGACGGTTAAAAATTAATAATATCTGTTTAGTAGTATTATTGTGTATGCTTATGAATGGTCATTAAGAGTTTTTTAATTAACGTTGATTAAATATAAAAAAGGTATAAAATGAGATAATCTATATAAATCATGGATCATTACTATATTTGTTAGGTACTTAAGTGATCTATCATTTATATATTTTAATTCACTATACTTATCCTCGGACGCTTATGATAATCACATTTATGTATACATAATTCGATTGCGTCTCCCATTTTCTTCGTCTTCATCTAACTACTTATCAAAATGTGTCCCAGACAATGAACATATTTTTACATGTAAATGTCATAAAAGTGGTTAGTTATCTCTCGTATCCTCACAAATTTTACTAGAAAAGTGAGATTAACATCGAAAATTCAACACGACAGATATAATGTTGTGCATTTGGCTCTCTTGTGACCGTCTCGATGTGGGTTGGAACCGTCCACTTGCATTATGGACAAGATATGCATTTTAAATTGAGAAATTAGGTTAGGTAACATGCTAAGCTAGTAGCTACAATGCCAAACTGTGCACGATTGGCCTGATTAATCATACAGATTTTGTTTGAGCATACTATAACATGTTTACAACACATAATATATCCATGAAATAATTCCGGTACTAAGGAGCTAGTGTGTCCATTAAACTGAATCTCTCATACTGCGCGGCGGAAATTTTAGTGTCTGATTCGGTCAATTACTAATACTGATCAATATAATCACCTTTGGATTTAAATCGGACCCACAAGTGCAGTGTTTGTATGGTATTTATTTGATCATAAGTTTTCGTTGTTTCTGAAAGGATCATGGATATGGGCGCATAAGCTTGGGAATCGCCTTCCTAGGTTTATGGACTCCAAACTCCAAAATTAAAATAATATTAAAGCCCTAATAAACATATATATCCCACAATCTTATGGTCGCTAAGAGTGTCCACAATGGTTAGATCAAACGACGGACCAAACTTATTTTATGGTTTTTAGTCCGTCAAAACTATACCACAGCGGGGCGAGCACAAATGATCTTTGGTCCGTTTTTGACACTGTTCAGGACCAAGTTTGGTATTTTTTCCGGACCAAACACATTATACTCGAGCGGTGGTGTAGTTAACCGTCTGATTCTAAGCGATGTGTAGTGAACCGTTTGATGGCAGGCGTTATTCTAGCGTAACGCTTGAAAACACGGGCGTTAACCAAATCTCCGCCTGATCAAGCGTTCACCTAAGATTACGCCTGATGGAGCGTGCATCTAGGATCACGCCCACTAACAGGCGGTAACCAAATCACCGCCCCATTGAAGCGTAACACTAGAAAACCGCTTGGTCCTTGCGTAATGCTAAGGCTCCGCGCAACATGGAGCGTGCGTCTGATGCTCCTCCTAGTTCTAGGCGTGCCCCTAGGCGTCTTCCTGGATAATTTGATTTGTTTGTCGTTCTGATTTTGTTATCGTTCTGATTTGTTACCGTTGATCAACGCCTATAATTTGTATTCTGATACACCTATAAATGAATTTATACCTCTCATTCCCATTTCAAACCCACAGCTTTTACATTTTATAGAAGATTTATAATCTCTCGTTTTCATAATTATGGCTTACGAAGATTTTAGCCTTAATGCAGAGAATTTTACCGTAGAGGAAGATTTATCCCTATGTCGAAACATAGTATTACATTATCCAGCAAGGGGTCATGAACGTCGGATGAATGGTTCAATGAGCATGGAATGGTTAGAACATATCCATGAAAACTTTTGTAATGAAACCGGTAACCCCAATTACCGGAACACAGCAGGTCTATTTTTTCGATTTCAGGAAATAAGTAGGGCAGTAATCCAATTTTTGACTTTAACTGATAAGGTGAGTGAAAGAAGAATTAGGAATGAAACTGATGATGAAGTTGTTGCTAGATCTCTGGAGGAATTGAGAAGATAGAAAGGTTCATATTTCAGGTACCAACCTCATTTCGAGATCTTGCGAGTGATGGAAGAATACAACCCTTTTGTGTTGATTATTCTCCGAAGATGTGAAGAACGTCGTCCAGGGCGTCATACGACCCGTTGAAGGTTTGATTATTGATTTTCTTAAGTGTTTAAGTGTAATCTAATGATTTATTGTATTTCATTTTCTTTAATGTTACGCGATGTATGCCTTTTCGATTCAATGAAATGATTTTACGTTCAACTGTTTTACAAAAGCAATTAACTAATATACTCACATTTTAGGACTAATCAAATGTGGGCACATCTATTAAAATATATTGATAATACATGAGCTAATAAGTAGACCTAAACTCACTTTCTCAGGCATCGCGGCTGCACTTAGCATGTGCAACAAGCCTTTAAACCCCTAGGTGCCCCTAGCGGCCGAGTGGTGTCTCGGGCGGGTTTACAAGAGATTTACCCACAAAACTTATCCAAAGGATTTACAATTTTTTATTCCTCACCAAAATATGACCATAAGTGTTCGATCAAGTCATTTCGCAAACGAATATAAGTATCTTTGTTGTGTACTGCACGTCGGCGTTGGTCCAGTCTCATTCTCGAAAGTTCAGCACTGTTGTGTCTAGAAATATTTACCGGTGCATGGTGGCTGCGTTGATCATACTCATGCGGCCAATCACCGGGTAAACGCTCATCCTCCACTATAATATTATGTAGAATGACTACAGTTTTCATTATATATGCTAGTACGTCAGGATTCCACATTCGTGCTGGTTGCTTGATGATTGCAAATTGATTTTGTAGTACGCCGAAGCCTCGTTCTCTATCTTTTCGGCAACCCTCTTGTATTGCAGAAATTTTTTGTTTCTTCTGGGAATCTGGATGTTTAATTAACATCACAATATTAGATATCTATGGGTATATTCCATCACCAAGATAATACCCCATATCGTACTGATGTCCGTTGACAACAAAGTTCACAGGCGGTGCTTTCCCGTTGATAAGCTTTTTGAAAATATAATAACGGTTCATCACATTTATACATTGTTAGAACCAGGCATACCAAAAAATGCATGCCAATACCAGAGATCATATGACACCACTGCCTCCATGATAATACTTTCACTACCTTTGTACGCAGTGTAAGCACCTGATTCAGCCGATGAGCATTTATCCCATTTCCAGTGCATGCAATCTACACTACCCAGCATCCCCGGAAATCCCCTTTCCTTGTTCTCATTAAGAAGCATTTCAACATCACGCTCAGTTGGTGTGCGCAAATATTATTTCTCATACAAATGCACTATCGTCTTACAAAATCTTCAAGTTTCTTCCAAAACTGTGGTTTCTCTGATCCGTAAATACTCATCTACTGCATCGGCCGCATATCCATAAACTAACATTCATATTGCTGCAGTAATGTTTTGCTGAGGGGTTAATCCAAGAACACCACAAACATCTTTTTTTGAACAAAATAATTATTTACAGCTACGACATCTCCCAATATACGGTTGAATAATTCTCGCCGTATTCTAAATCTTCTACGAAATATATTAGGAGAAAACGTTGGGTTTCTTCAAAAGTAATCTTTCCATAGAAGTTTTGCACCGGCATCACGTTCTCTTGGTATTATGATACGAGTATGTGGCCATTTCATACTTGAAACAATGAATCCCGCAGTGAATGCTTGGTTATTTTGGCTCAATACAAGTAAACCTTCGTCTGATGAGTACAAACTATTGTTATCATCATCACCAGAAGAAGAAGAAGAAGAAGAAGAAGAAGAAGAAGAAGAAAAAAAAGGATGAGGAATAGAAGAACAGGAAGCATAAAAGTGATTGTTATTTTGATAGTATGCCATTTGCTTATTGATGGTTGTAGTTTTAGTTTGTATACTTGGAGAATCGAGTGTTCAATTTATATGCAAATTAAGACAAGTCTTTGAGTTTTAATATGACCAAACACGCTTGGTATTTTAATGCAAAAACAAAGTTCAGACAAGTGGGGTGAACAGACGCATCAGAGATATGAAGTGTTGGTTGACAAGACAATACCAAATGACCAAAACGACAAAGGAAAAAAAAATCGTTTTGAATTGACAATACAAAACAGATATAAAGGACAAAAGAAAAGGTTATTAATATCTTTGGAGATGACAACACAAAGCAGGTAAAAGACAACGATAATGTAAGAAAAGTATTTTGAAAATACAATTCAAATCTGACAAAAGAAAAAGTTTTATGTTCAACTGAAAATTCAATGCAAATGAATTACTACTCTTCCGTATCTTGATTCCCAGACGCCGAGCGCGGGGGCATAAATGGAGGCAAAGATGATCTGGAATTATAGTTACTTGATTGCATTGTTGATGATGATCCCTGACCCATGGTATTCCACATCGGTGGTGGCATAGTTTGAGCATACGTGCCAAACCCAATGGGTGGTTGTTGATGACGAAAATGGGCAAGTTGTGAGTTCAACATGCTGTTTTCATTTTGTAGACCCCGTATTTCTTCATCTTTGGCCATGAAAAATTTTATCCTCTCCTTTGTTTCATTTAACGTAAAGTTACGAAACTCTTGCGTAAAATCAGCATATTCTTGAACTAAACCATAAGCCTCGACCTGTTATGAAAAATTGTTGTTGAGGCGGAATTGGTACATGTTCACGAGGATGTTGGATGTTGTGTTTAATACAGTCACCAGCATAACCGTATGTTTCAACCTCCCAATCGACTTTGGTGGCATATTTCTGCAGGTTAGTTACATGTCGTTAATACTCCATATACATATCATACGTAACAACACGTACTAATTCACTTGCAGGGACCAGACCGTTTTCCCTCATCTCCTCAGGATTGTCGTTGTTCAAGTTGGTAATACGGCTAGGCGGGTTGCTAGGAACACCCCATGTTTCATGGTATTTCCTCCAACACTATTCTCCGAGATACATGTTATTATTTGAAAAGAAAATTACAATCAACAAATAAACCAATCAATTAACCAGAAATTCAAAGAAAATAAGTAACAATCCTATGGAAATAAATTATAAACTTACAGTGCCTAGCCAAGAGAATATAACCCTTTTCTCTGAGAGCTCTATTGATTTTCGTCCAATTTCAGTTTCCAGGACTAAGATCGCAGATTCCCATGGTTGCCAGGTCACATCGTCTACAGACAAATGATTAAGAGAAGTCCTTGAACGAACAATATCAATACTCTTCCTTCGTGTACCCTTCTACCGAGAACATCTAGGCCACATTGATTCACTTTCAGGTCCTGGGTTCTTTGGTCGACATATGCCCAGATATTCGTACCCCCAAAACTAGAATGTCAAGACAACCAATTGAATAAATAAGTGAGCAAGAAATAAAAATTTAAAAGAATTATAAATAAAACTAAGAAATTTACCTCTAGTATTTTGAAGGGTCCGGCCAATGACTTTTGCCCCCTTCCAGATGCGGCGAGAACGGAATACAATTTCAAAAATGCAGCACTACCCCAATCATAATCATTAACTTCATTTAGTAATCAAAAGCAGCTAACCATCCAGCATCAATATAGGTTTTTGCATTTGAAAAGAAAAATTGACCCAAAACATACATATAAAAGGCTCTGAACACTCTATCAGCAAGTATGCTATCATCGTTAACCGTAACCAACGTTTGTGGATCAAAATATGTGCTCAAAAATACAACCGTAATTGCGTCTGAAACCCACTAGTTGGGAATATGTTCTCTTCTACAAACCTCACTATCTTTAATTTCAGGAAAAATATACGCCCGGACATATTCAAATTGGTACTTCCCCGAGTCATACCGAATAGCACTACCAATACCAATACTAAGTCCTGTCAGCATTACCCAATCAAGGGGTGTGAACCCAAGCTCACCAAACGAGAAGTGAAAAGTGTTCGTGGTATCCCAAAAACGCTCAACATTGTAGTCAATCAGTGCGTGCGATAAATCTACTACATCCATGGTAAGTAATCGGTCGCATCCTCGCTTTTCAATAATATATTTAATCCTAAGGATGTGCTTAACAATACCTGCATAGTTCTGAATGACCGATTTGAGGGAACCACGATGTAAAAACTTGAATTTGGTGTCGGTTGAATATGTAATATTGGTGGAGGCGTGACCTTCAGTATCTTCCACAACATTATAGTTATCCAACCCGGGAACCTCGACTCTTTCTTCAGTAATAGGGTCTTCATCTGAATCCTCAATAATTTTAACCTTCTTGTTCCTCTTTCTTCGACCAATGAATCTCGACGTTACACTGCTCGATATCTGGCCAAACAATACATACAAGTTTGAAAATCAAGAGTAATCCTCACAATGCACAAATATAAAAATCTACATTAATCAAGGAATAACATAATACTTTCATAATTACAAAAGTAATTATCTAATTAGATAATCAAATGTACCAACATACAAAAATCAAACATTTTTGAACAAAATTCATGATTCACAAAATACTCCACTACTAATCAAATCCTCAATTGTATCAAAAATCATCAAAATTCCCCAATTACATAATTCCATACACATAGGTTTTAAAACATAAACATTCCTAATTCCCATATTTGAAAGACAATGTAGTCAATTCATCATAAAATTAACCACAACCCAACTCAAATTAATCAACAACTTAACCAATTCTAACTTCAATTCAACAAATTATCATCAATTTTTTATACCCAATTTACAACATCCATAAACCCTAAAAATTATCCCAATTCCAAAATTACAATTTCTAAAACATAATATCTCTATTTCATAATCACATGTTTAATCATTCAACATATATAAACCAATTTAATTAACAAAATATAATAATAAAACAATCTAAACTTAATTTACAAAACAAATTTAATTTACAAAATTAAAAGAAATTACCTTGATTGCTATAATACCACTTGGTTGTTTGAAAAAAGATTGAGCGAAGCCTTGATTTGGAGGGAAAAACGTAGGCGGATCTTTGGGGTTTCGTCAGTGAAGAAGAGGGTTCACATGAGAGGGAAGAGGGTTCACAAGAGAGGGTTCACAGGAGAAAATTAGGGTTCAGGTGAAAAGAAAATGCTGCGGCTTTGGAGAAGAAGAGTCTGTTTGATGGGGCGGGACGCTAGGATTTCGCTTGTTTTGTAGACGGGATGCTATGACACCGCCCATGTTTTTCCTCTCGCACGCTTCTCTCGCACATTACACAATCGATCAGGCGTAATGCTCGGAAACCGCTCCATCAGGCGTTTGTCTAGTAAAGCGCCCGTCTCTTAGGTGTGCATCTAGGAGTCCGTCTATCATCAGGCGTAATCTTTTTTACCGCCTCACATCAAGCGTTCAACCATATGTCCTCCTCACGCAAGCGTTACGCTAGACAACCGTCCGTCTCAACAAGCGTATACCCAGACGCCCTCCCAACAACAAGCGTTATACTGGAGCACCGCCCGATCATTTTTAGTCATTTAACCGTTGTTTTTGGGCCCGACCAAAGAGTAAAAATTTTACTCTTTGGTCTTTGGTAATGGTCTTACCATTGTGGACGCGCTAATGGGTACCAATTTATTTGGGGTTTTAATCGAAATCCATATATAATAAAAAATATCTATCACTATTGGATTGGTAACCCCATTGATAATATTGTCAAAATTATGTCTAGGTTTCTCTAAATGCAGCTTTAGAGCCGAAGTTGAAGTGGGTATTGATTTCTCGTTCGAAAAAGTGAAAATAAATGCTCTTGTTGTTCGTTTTATATAAATTTAGATGGATCTTTCTCATATGTTATAAAAATATCTATATTTTTTTAAATTTTTTTTCAAATGTAAAAGTGATAGTAACACTTTTCCAAAAACGGAGGGAGTACAATAAGTGACGCCAATATATCATAAATAAAGGGAAAACAAAATTACTAATTCAAAAATCGTAATAGGCCTAACAAAATAATTCATAATTTATGCTTAATAAAGTGGAAATGGACATTTAGAATGAAATGTTGATGGCTAAAGATATGGGTTTCAAGAAGTTGGAGGTGGAAAGTGATCCTACTTATGTTATCCAACTGTGTAAAAAAGAAGTTCAGGTACCATGGGGCTTTGTGCTCTAATTGAAGACATTGATGCTCTTCAAGGGGAAGTTTGAAGATATTTCTTTTCGACAAATATATAAAGAGGCAAACTTTGTGGTTGACTTTCAAGCCAAGAGAGGTGTTGCAAAAGAGATGGAGGATATGTGTGGATTTCTCAGCCTCCAGATGATACAAGGCATTTGATCAGTGTCAATCTTGCTGGGAGAGCAGACACAAGAGAAGTGAGAGTGTTTTTCTAGTTTTCTTTGTTTCAATCCAATGCAAAAAAAAAGAAGTGGACGAAGGGAGTAATAACTTCCTTTATTCTTTTCTTTTTCTCTTTTTTTCCTCCTTTTTTTTCGTCCAATTTTTTCTTTTTTTTGTCTCTTTAGATACCGACTTTAAAGAATGGGTTTCCTGCAATTTTCAAGGTTTTCAGGAATAAACAAGCTACAATTATAGAAATGATGGTGGATGGAAGATTACAGTGTCAGATAAGGAGAGGACTCTACTCCAATGAACAACTAAAATGTGACTTATTGTGTAATGAATTGGGTCATGTTCATAGTTTGCATGATGAGGAAGATAGAGTGGATATTTTAGGTGGTTTTACAGTGAAGAAATGTTATGAATAACAATTGAATGAGGTTACTGATTGTGATTTTGAGAAATACTTATGACCGAAAAACATTCCTCCAAAGGTTGATTTATGTTTTGGGAAAAATTTCATAATTATTTACCTACTTTGAGTATGATGAGATATAGGGGCATGAATGTGCAAGACGATAAATATTTTTTCTGTAAGGTGGATGAAGAAAATAGAGACCATATTTTTGTTTGATGACAGTATGCATTTGTAGTTTGGTCGCATTTATTTAATGCTTTTAAAGTCTGCTGGGAAGCTCCTAATATTGTGAAGAAACAATTTGAGTCCTGAAAACTTAACAATTTAGGAGGAAGGTGCAGGAAGTTTGGTGGAAGACGATGTTTTGAAAACTTGACCGGGCATTGAACCAGTAGCAACCAGAGCTGCTTGAGATTTCTTTTATCATTTTCCTAAACCATGTACTATGACGCTACGGTATCTGGTATATGATATAACCTTCTCACATAATATAAAAGCAACAAAGGAAACTCTTTATTTTCATCAACAACTTCTAGTAAAAAGTCCAGTAAAAAGTCCAAACTGACGAGCAAAAGCGTCATCATCTACTTTCATTGGAGAGTCAACTTTACCAGAGATCTCAAATAACGTTTTAACTTTTAACACCCAAATATTCAAATCCTAAATTAGAAAATTAAACTCACAGTGGAGCCAAACACTGACTTTAGGTGTTATGATTGAAATCAGAAACTCACTTCATAAGATGAATCATTCATAGTTTAAGGTGATAAACAGTAAAAGATCGAATACGAATAATTTCATTAGCAAAAGAGAATCTAAATTAAAAGAAATATTCACCTAATGGAGATATATTCCATTTAATACAACAAAAACCGTGCATACTTTAACATGTTATAAATTTTATTTGTCTTACCCATTAAAGAGATTTTACTGACTTCTATACCTTTTTCATATTCGTCCTCCAAAATATTATTAGAGATGTGATTCCTTTGAAGCATGGCTTTGGCGATCGCAATAGACAGACTTCAAGAGACTGTGCATATATACCTTGATACAACGTTAGTATTTTGATTATGGTTTGCTGTGAAAATCTCTAGGTTATCTGTGTTGTTTTAATGATGAAAAGGCTCAAAAGATAGCTTGCAACATCCGTATTTTTCACATGATACTTACCCTAGGATGTGTCATTGTATGGGATAAAGTTATATCTCAACCTTGTGAAGCTTACTTAGGGATGCATCACTTCATTTGGTTGTAAAATCAGTTTGACATTATAATGCTACGTTTGTCCCTTGCTCAGAAATGCAACATTTTACCATGTTGCTTACTAGTGGAAGCACTGATACTACAACATCATTATGCTTGACATTTATTAAGACATGCAACATTAGCGAATGTTGCTTATCCGAGAAAGCATTATAGTGCTACGGCACTATCATGCCCCGATGCTTACTAGAGGAAGTATCACATCCCCAATGTTGCTTATCATAGAAAGAATTATAGTGCTAAGGAACAATCTTGCCGTGATATTTACTGCAGGAAGCATCACAACCCAATATTGCTTACCTAAGAAAGCATTATAGTGCTAAGGAACTATAATGCCGTGATGCTTACTATAGGAAGCATCACAGCCCTAATGTTGCTTACCCGAGAAAGCATTATAGTGCTAAGGCACTATCATGTCGTGATGCTTACTAGAAGAAGCATCACATCCCCAATATTGCTTACCCGAGAACGTATTATAGTGAAAATGCACTATTAGACCGTGATGCATAGTCAAGGATGCATCACTTTCCAAATGTCGCATTTAAAATGGCCAGACAGTTGATGAATGTCCTCTCCCCTTATTTATTTTTTTACTTGTAGAAATGCTAGCAAAACATATATAGAGAGGAGGTGTTGGTTGGAAATTCATAATGCTCACTCAAGGAAGCATTACTGACGCTATGTAGCTTACTCGAGGATGTTTACCCCAGGAAGCATCACTGTTCCGTGTAGCTTACCCGAGGAACAATCATAGTGCTAACGCACTATTATGATTGTCGCAAAAGTGGTGGAAGTTGGTATATGACATTCGATGGATGTCCCTTACTTTTCTTTTCCAAATATATGGAAATGCGCTTAAGACATATATAGGGAGGGGGCCTTGGTTGAATGTGCATGAGCAGTAATGCACATTTATGTGATGTGGCCTATACGTTGGTGCATACCTGATGCGTAAGCGTCAATATGCTTGTAGCTTAGCCGATAAATCTTGAATTATGAAAAAGAATCATTCATTCGTGTTGCTTACTCGAGAATGCATATTTGCATATTATGTGACATTACTTATGCACAATCTTGTGCATATCTTGCGAAAGTCCCTTGGCCTATATGGACTAAGCTTTGCTTGGCCTTGCAATGCAAGTTGGAAATAATTGGTTAAGAGGACTGTGTATGACTAAGCATATCCTTTTGAAACAATTGGCCTTTGGCGTTGATGTTTGCTTTTCCTTAATAGGCTTAAGTTACTTGTCACACACGAAATGACCCTTCAAATGAACTACGGTCATGCTTGATTCCTTCAAGGTATGGGTTGGGTACGTAGACAGCCGCAATGCGATGCATTTGTGGTCCATCACCTTGTCACTCATATCATCTAATTTGGAGATGATCGTGATATTTTGGTAACTCATATCATATGGCTCGACAGTTCGAGGCAAGAGGTGATTGTTGCCACACTTGATGAGGTAGTTGATTCCTTTTTATGGATGTTCATACTTCCTATCAAGCTATATGGTAATAATGATATTTTCCTGGTTGATGCACCCATGGCAAGAGCAAGATTGGTGCACGCACCCAATGCATAAGTCGGACTAGAGTTGAGGAATCGAAAAATAAGTCTAATGTGCTAGTCCAAGGCGTCACTTAGGCTTGGAAAATGCTTAGATATGACGGACCGAAAAATTTCTCTTTTAAAGGGTTGGATTTCGACCCGTCAAGCAAAGATAACCTCCCATTACATCAATCGGAAATAAAAATAAAAATAGTAAAAGGATACAACCAATTTAGAAATTAACCAACAATGGATACAAGGTCAATGGGAAGAATGATAACAGAGAACGAAAATAATCATTTATCTTAGATCATTTTGAATACTGGATATCATAGTTAACCAAGTTAAAATAAAAAGGATAAAAAGCAATTATGTTAAAAGAAAACACAGGGAATCATCCCGACATACTGCATACAAATGAAAATGAGTACTTAAAGTAGCTCAAGAAAGTAGGCCTGTACTTCGGAATTTGAAAGAATCTATTCATTTCATTTCTCCATACAAACACACTTAACAATTTAAATACTTAGTTCTAAGCATAAGATTAAACATACTCAGAACACTAGGATAGTTATATACATCCATAGGATAGTTATATACATCCATATTGGGTTGGGATAGGGCTCAAATCCCTAAAGAAATTCTCGGATGTCACATTGGAAATATATGATGCATGCCAAAGGCGTCATCATTGGATTTTATGTCCTTGCACTTTTTGCAGACAAGGGGAAGTTGAGAATGGTGTGAAGCAACATATGGAAACTACGTTTCGAGTATCATGCTTGTAAAGCATGTTTGAAAAGGATAATTTGCGTGTATTTTCCTAGCGAGAAGTGAAGCTTTAAGGATTGAAGACTGTCATCAGAGTGGTGCATCGGGGAGTTCTTGCCTACACAACGCATAAGGCTGAAGGAGGAATTTTCCGGTCTTTCACATAACTATAGGAGGCTTATTGGGTGTTTAGATACTAGAAGCAGAATTGCTTATGTTTTTCCAGAAGAAAAAGTCAAACCCAGAAATCAAAAGCAAAAACATTTTGCTTCACAAAAAGTTCACTTTTTTTCTTTTAAAAGTCATCTTGAAACTGTGTACTCAAACTAGCTTTTGACTTCTTGCATCCAGAAGTCGAAAAATAACTTTTTAAGTGGTATCCAAACAAGCTATTTGATAAATTCAAGTAATTCCAAGGACATTTGAGCATTATTATATTTCCTATTGAGATCAGGTTGAGAGGAGAGGTTAAATGTGATATTTCCTCCCTTAAAAACCGTAAAAAAACTTCTTATATTTTTGGACTTAAATTATCATTTATCCATCTACTCTAAATATTTTTTTGAGGCGTTCATTAATAACATGGGAAGAAATGACACATTTTATATTTGTCATGGACTCGCCCCAAAATAGGTGTTATTTTATACATGGGAGCTTGTTTCATATCACTAGCGGAACTAGTAAATGTCTTATCCAGGCCCTCGTAAAAAAGACCGCTCCCAGTTGTTTTAGGGTGAAAACAACAAATACACGGTAAAATCGTACTTTCAAGTGGGTTCGAGAGATCAAGCTCGAACAAAACGATCCTAAACCAAAGATATCGCCATTCAAGTCCTTCTTTTATCACAAAAGCGGAGAAGATTGGGTAGGTTTTAGGGGAAGGAAGCAAAGAAGGTTGAGAAATATTAGTGTGATAAGTAGTGTGTGAAGAACAAAGAAATATCTCTGAGATGAATTGTTAATTATGTATATTTAGTTTCTTTTGTCTTGTTGTCCTGTTTCGAATAGATGAAAATCATCTATTTATAGTTCAAAGGGGACACATTGATTTCTCGTAAGTGGTGAAAGTCAGGGAGAGGTGTACAAGTGATGATTCTTGAGATTGTAATGGGGTCGTGTCCAGAAAGTAAGGAAGACCTGTCTGACCGCTACTCCTCATCCTCTCGACTGCTCTGTAACCGCCTCACTACTTGTTACTTTCTTGTTCGTGGATGTGTTGCCTCAACGCATGATTTCCGTAGACCGCCAGACCAGTACCCCAATGAGAATCTCCCCATATGTTGTATTTGTTATCTCGTAGAAAGTGGAGTCATAAACCACTAGTGTTTTGATTAAGTTAAGTCAAGTCAAATGACTTGCTAAGTCATTGAGGCAAGTTGCGGAATTCACTGAATTGATAAACTGATTAGTGTCGAGTCTGGTAAGTTCAGTGATCATGTACTAGCTTAGGAGTAACATGGCTTATTAATGACTAAGTATTAACTTAGAAGTGACTTAGTCTGTACCTGAAAGATATTTGAAGCCAATATTGTAGAGAGCTTCTTAAGCAAGATAGCTTATAATCATATGATATTGGTGTTGGCACTAGGCTAGTATTGAAAAAAACGGGGCATTTCTGAGGGATGTAGCTAGTAAGGCTAGCACTTGCCAAAGTCAATGAAGTACTTGCTCCAAAGTCAAGGAAGCACTAGCGCCAAGGAAATACTACCGGCAAGGAAGTACTTTCCCCAAGGAAGTGCTAAGCCAAAACGCGCTAGGCATGGTCGTGCTAGCTGAGACGTGCTATCCAAGATGTGCTAGTTGTGGAACGTGCTAGCCAAGGTAGGCGCTCTCAGGGACGCGCTAGGCTAGGGACTTGCTAGGCCAAGAAAGGCATTGGCTAATTGGGATTAAGCATTAGCTACTCCCAAATTATGCTTATAGCAGTAAATTAATGTTGTTTGAATAAGAATTTGAGTATCAACAAGCTCTAGGAATTGCACTAGAGAAGACATTAAACTCTAGGAATAACACTAGAGAAGACTCAAGTCGCTCTATACTAGTGGACAATCCATCTAGAAGCTTGAGACTTATTATGTAGAGATTATAGACTACCGGATCAGTATAGAATGCATGTAGTTATTTGTAGAGAATTTATTCTTAATTTTCCTGCAGAATCTAAGTAGGAATACAATATTTATATTTTGATGTGAAGTCATAAGTATGCGCACAAGTATGTATGAATACTTTTATGTTCCTGCAACTAGGAAGAAGGGAGATTTTACAATTCTGATCCTTGTTAAAAATTATCCATCTACATTAAGTCCCCTTCTTAGTGAGGAACAGTAATGTTGCGCAGTAAGCACTAGACGGTGACAATATGCTTATAGCAAATATATATGCATAATTAAAACTTTAAGAGTATAAGAAGATGTACTTAGATCATGCTTCTTCTGAGATTAAAATATGTGCCCCTTAGTGCTAACCCTGGTTGGGATTAACACATGTCCACGTTCT
The DNA here is from genome assembly GCA_023531435.1 of Papaver californicum. Lineage (NCBI taxonomy): Eukaryota > Viridiplantae > Streptophyta > Magnoliopsida > Ranunculales > Papaveraceae > Papaver > Papaver californicum. The sequence continues at coordinate 3,582,907 of JAJJMC010007730.1, forward strand.
TGTCAGTAATGCTAAATTATTCGTGAGTAGAGAGGGGATATGGTCGGCGTTTTCTCTCTTTATTTTTGAAACAGGTTCGCTTCATCTTAAATAGAGGATCAAGTCAGTTGGATCGATTTTCACGTATGTTTTCAGGAAGAAATATTATTAGCTTTGTCTCCTCCGGGCAATGTTTTTGATGCAGAGTTATGCCTTAGATTTAAACTTTCTTGTGAGCAAGTAGTTGGTTCCGGTACTTGCTTAGGTTTTGAGTATGAAGCAATCAAGTGCTAGTGATAGCGTTAGTAATGTGACAGTAGATGAGAGTTTGGACACCCCAAGAAGATGCATTGAGTTGTACCTAGTAGCACCAAAGTTGGAATATTAGAAACCGGCAGAAGAAGATGATGGTAGATCAGAACTGCAGGTGAGGCTGGCGGTGGACTCCATTGTTCTTATTGTTGAGATGTTGATGGGGTATTCTAGTGTTGTGAGATTTAGTGCGAACTGACATGATGGTATGTCTAAGAAGATGAAAGTCCACGGGAAAATGAGGTCTCTATAAAGTTGGGTGTTCTAAATCCCGTTTAGAAACCCTAGTTTGCACACCATTCGTTTACAAAGTTATTGGAGTTTCATACAATGTTGGAATTAGACATTTGACCCCAACTTTTGAAGTTAAGAGACCAAGTTATCGTATGCAAAAAGAAATACTCAATTCGAAGATTGCTAGGTCAGTTAACCATGTGTAAACATTTGTGATTAGTAATCCCGTGTGAATTTTCAGATCCTATAGACTTTAGTGTAAGGCCATATTTCCTAGCCCATGTCTCTGATTGATGTGCCCTTCTGGTATGTCATAGTAGAGACATAGACGAACACTTATCGTGAATGATGCTTTGACCAGTTGTTGATTGTGGATTTTTGACAATGAAGAAAACTGTAATATTGCTTTTCGCCTAGCTGGAGAAGCATGAAATAAATATACATAAATCCTGACATAGCATCAGAATTATAAATATTACTGCCATCTTACATTCCGCAAGAGAATTGAGAATACATACTCATCTCATGACTAAAATTACCTTTGTAGCTCTTTTGCATATATATGCGCCATAGAAATTTCAGGTTTTTACCCAGCTAAACCTTTGTTATTTCATGTATGCATATGCAAATCATCTGTATTAATCAGGACACACTGATTATATAAATTGCGAACATTCAAAATAAAGGATATGTCATATCTGAATAAAAACGCTAATTAGATACATACCATCTAAAATTGCAGAGTCGCACCAAGCATAATCTCAAGTTACAAACTTCCACAACTGAATCTCTTGAAATTGTTTTGTATACGCTGCATAAAAGTTACATCAAATCTCATACAGTTGAGAAAACTATAAACAGGTCATAAATATGGCCACGAAATTAATAAATATCAAAGCTAGTGGTGCATAAGCAATAACCACGGCACTAGTGAATACCAGCCTTGGAAAATCCATAGCCACACTCCACACTCCCAATATAAACAAGTAGCACACACATGTGTCAAAAGGCCAGGAAAAGCCAACAAGGAAAATATTCCAAAATTTGCACTAGGGAAGAAATAGGCTAGCACCAATCTTAGTTAGTGCTTCTAGCAGCACTAGCGTTTGTGTTATCACAGAAGCGAACTAGTTAGCTGCCATGGCACAATGCTAGAAGCGCAAACCTCCCTCCTTCTTCTTTGCGTGTCTTCTCACCCTTCACGCCTATACTTATGTTTATGCTTATGCTAGCACCAATCATGGCTCACTTGAGCCAAACTATTCACGTGTTTTCAGTTCATTACTCCACTAACTCTACGAGAAATCAAAATAATTATATAGGGGGACAAAACATGGGGTTTTGGTCTGGCAGTTACATCAACATGGGCGTGGAAACACCCCATGATAAGAAAGTTACAAAGTAGTGGTAAGGCTGAAGCTATTAATGGAGTATGGAATATTGGTTTCCCGAAGATTCCAAGGCGGTTGAACCATTAACCCCATGAATTCCCACTTCTCTATCTCTTCACTACCTCCACTACTTTACAAGGAAACGTGTGTTCCCAAGCTATTATAAATATGCTCCTTAGTCCATTCAGAAAAACAACAAGCTTATCATTCTTTAAAGCTCTGTTATTTTCTCAATAGTTCAACATTTCCACATACAATACAACACACGAATTCCTTCAACTTTCTTTACTTCCCTCCCTTAAGATCAACCCATTTTCTCTCCTTGTGACCGAAGCATGGCGGAACGGCTACTATTGTGGTTTAGGTTTGCTCTGTACGATTTTTATTTCCGTATCTAAAGAAATTACTTCTAAAGTATATTGTTTTTCCTAGAATCAATTTTTAGGTATTAACAATTGGCAACCACAGTGGGAGATCAATCTCTCGGTTACGAATCCAATATTTGAACTATTTGGAATTCAAATCTTTAATCTTCTTAAAATGGTGGAGCTTAGGTCAAGTTCATCAACCAATCCCAATTCGGGTTCAACATCCATTTCTAACCCCAACAACATCAGTGGTGAAACTCCAGAGATCATTCCTCAAAATACCACCAGTGAAAATACCAAAACTCCTCTTTGTACCACTGAAAGCGACAAAAACAAGGAGCAGGCATCACCAACCATAACTAATTTCATGAAGCGACAAGAAACTTTGGCTGAAAGTCAAGTAGCCATGGCCATTACCCAAAAGGAAGTTCTTACCTTTCTCAAGACTTTGACAAAGCAATTATCACAGGGGAAACGTTATCATCAAATGGAGAAAGCTAAGAACACAATTGCCGGCGAAGCCAACACGTCAAGACTAATTTCCAAGAAGATGACAAGGTAGAGATTATCACCGACCATGCGTCAGAAAGGATCAACAACAACAGAACTTTGTTACTCGCAAAGATCTGGAAAGACTCCTGCAAAATCGTGGAAAGGAAGGTTCATCTACGTTCCATCAACACCGACCCCCTTACCCAGCAGAAATTCAGAGGGTTGCGCTTCCAAGCGTATGTTCGTCTCCTCCATTCGCATTGTACAATAACACCGGGAACTTTTGAGAGATATTTCTCGATTCCTGGAATCATTGGGAATGCATGAATATAACCAAGTGTTAGGTCTCAAATAATTATCCAAATCTCTTACAGGGAAATCTCATACTTGGTACAACAACCTCGCCCCCAATAACATATCTAGTTGGTCTCAGATGGTCAATGCTTTTTATAAAAAATATTTCTTTTTCTTTAAGGAATCACTCTCTCGGACCAGGGAAAAATGTTCTAGATGAACAACGAACATCCCAACGAATATGTGAAGAGGATAAGAACGTAGGCGCTCGACCGCCATGACTAGAACGTGACTGAACAAAAATTGGTGGAGCTTTGCATTAACGGTATGATTCCTGTTTATCGTGCTCTGTTAGAAAATTTATGATTCCAAACCTTCTCTGAGCTACATGAGGCCGCCAAGAGATCAGCAACAACAGCTTTATCCCTGTTGGAAAGAACAAGGCCCGCCAGAGAAGAAAAATATGGAGACACCCATGGAAGCAGACGTTTGGTAAACAAACAACATTTTACCCAACACTTTATAGGTGTTGTCACTGAACAAGGGGGAAAGAGAAAAGCATCAGCTAAATCGGCATCACAATCTAAGCATACTGCATCAGCCTCGGCAACAACACCAACACCAATTCAAGGACAATGCTCAGTCAAGACTCTACGTCAAACACAACAAACCAAGACAGATACAACCATCCCAGACTTCCCTTTCCCCATGGAGGAGGTCCTCGAAATGTTGGAATTATGGGTACAAAATGGAGATATCAAGTTACCACCAGTGTGACACCCACCAACTGAAGTGGACATATCAAATCCAAAATATTTTCACTTCCACAGGTTAATCAACCATCCCACTAGTAAATGCAACGGTTTAAGGCGTATCTTCAGAGAAAATATCGATTCAGGAGAGCTATGCTTGGGGACTGAAGGTGTCCACAAAGATCCCCTTCCTGTCAGGAGCTTTACTCTCTCTGGGGATTCCGTCAACAGAAATGTCCAATCCATGATGGAGTGCATATGCGAATTTCTTTACCTGTCGAAGGTACAACGTAAAGATATTTTTACTGCTCTCAATTGTGTTATGTCGGGTAAGCGTCTGCTTTTCGCCAAAAAGCTACTGTGTATCCCAAGTCCGCCTCGGAAGACGTAGTCAACCAGCACAATGAGAAGCCTAACTGGGGACTTCTCACCACCGCTCGCCTCAAAGACACCGAATTCGAGCAAACACTAATCGATGCAGGCACCGATGTCAATTCCAAGACTCTGAGAGCCACGGGAATTTCCAGGAACGAAGCCATACACTCGCAAATAATAATCAAGAATTCCGAAGGGATATCTAAGACTGCCTATGTCTACATCACTCTTGAGGTAAAAATAGGCGACGCCCAGACGCATACCAAGTTTCACTTTGTCAAAGAGGATCCAAATTATGACATTATTCTGGGACACCCATGGGTCTGTAGCAACAAGATGGAATCAGGTGTATCTCATTCGTCAGCGCCAACACCGCCAAAACTCTCAAACAAGCCAGCAAATCCCAGAGTCCTATCAGACGAGTTTCTCCGCGCAATGAATCTGGATGTGAAGCAACTGCCAGGAGAAGATATGGCATCATACTTCTGAAGGTTTCACACACAAGTAAGTCATATCCCACCAACTCCTTTGCAACCAGCGATACCACGTCCCATCAAATCTTGGGGACTTAACCCAGATATCAACCCTACTCTGACTCGACGATGTGAATGGAAAGTTGATCATTTTTAAAATTTTATCAAATTGGTATGGATTGTCTCTAATGGAGATGAGGAAATTAATAACCCGGTAATTCAAAAGACATGCCATAAAGACAAGGGGGATGAACCCAATTTTTTCATGTCGGAGATACGGTGGAGAAAATTACAGCCTCTCCTGGAGAAGAACCGTATCTTTTCACTGAAGCCTTAATCGGCGGTTACTACTAGCTTGTCAATACAGACAAGACAAAAGGAGTGGTCGTACATGGCAAGTGTCTTGAATCTCACAATTCTTAAAGCAGTCTACTACCACCCCATAACATTTCCCTGTTTTATGCAATATTTGTAATTCCTCTAAAATGTATTTAATATCTTGCATTCATAAATAGGATTCCAATTTATTAATCAAAAAAACATTCTTTTTTCAAAAAAAATATATATCCTGGCAAATCATTCAAAAAAATCCCCACCTACTCAAAATCCCAAAATAAAACCATAAAAAAGCCATATGTCTCAGAAATCTATAAAACTCAGAAAGCCTAGAAAAACTCCTTGAAAACCGGGTCAGCACCTTCAGCGTATGCCTTCTCCAACTGCTCAAGATTCATAAGATTCAGCTCCCGACAAAGCCTATCAATATCACATTTAGCCTTGGCAACCGTCTCCAAGTTATAAGATACGTATTTCTCCTACAAATTCTTTTCAATAGCTTCTAAGTGACGACGAAGCCAAGAAACATTAAGCTCGGCTCTTTCACTCTCATTCCAGGAATCCTTCCAGTCTTGAAGCACTACCTCATAAATTTCTCTACGGGGAAGAGAAAACATCTCATTCACAGTTGGCAGTAGCACAGATACATTCTTCTCCAGAGTACTATAGTTTTCATGGTTACCTACGAAGAAGTGGCCAAACTTCTTCCATACTTTGGCATATAGCTCAATGTAAGCGGAATAAACAGTGAATCCTCCGACGCACACATGTCCATGACGTATTCTATCAAACTTGAAGTCAAAATTAACTCCAATATTCGGGTATTCAATTGGAACAATCTCCATCATATCAACATTCTGTACGATAATGCCACTCGAAGTACTTTCTTAGACAACCACATCAGAAGGAGCTTGCTCATGATTGTAAGATGGAAAAGACACGTCGCCAGCACCACGTCTCATGGTAATCTCCAATACTTCGCCTTCAAGTTCATCTCTTCGTTTTGGTTCATTCCCCCTAAAACAAAGACATTATATAGATAATGAGCCAAAATATCTCAAAACATAAAGAATTAAAACATAGATCATAAAGTTTATAAAATATGTCCATTAAAAACTAAACATTTATTAAAAATATTTTTGGGTGATGGAATATGGTTTAGAAGAGATATGGGTCGTTTCAAAATAATTACGTCAGAAACGTTTTCACATAACCCTCTGGAAGAACTGAAACTGGTGCTAATTGGTAAGGAATATGGGGATTTTTTATATATCAAATAATTCATATGGATGTATACTACAACATGATAAAAAGGTATGCCAATCATAGGAGCGAGCTAATAAGGGCAAACTAAACGATCGACTACATGATAGCTGAAAACCTACAGAATTCTGTCTGGAAAAGTTATGGACGCTCGGTGTCAGGTGTTTTTCACCTAGAAAACGGACTCAAAATTCATAAATTATTTTTTCATAATTTATGTCTATCTCTTATATAAAATAATGAGAGGTCAACCACCCCATTCCGACTTCGGACGAAGATTCTACGATCATTACGGAAAGAAGACCTGAATTTGAATTTTTCTGACAACGAAAATTGCTAAAGTCTTTCATGAAATCACGTATGGTTCTACACATTTGGTGGTTTTAGAGTTATAATCATGCTATTATAATTATAAAACATTGGAGTAAACTCACGTTAAGCTGTGACAAGCCATCGGAAGCAGAATGCACATCATAATACGAATCACCACCAAGTTCTTCATTTTCAGCTTCAGATTCTTCAATTACTTCAGTGTGGGACGATATTTCAGGTCCGTTGTCATCTTGGTCTTCTTCCTACATACTTTCAACCAAAGTGTTACTTTCTGATACTAGAGTACTTATATTGTTAGTTATCTAAAAATGATAATTATCTATAAGAATCAGAATTCAGTAAGTTCAACAAGACGAAAAATTTCTACAACTCGAGAATTTTCAAAAGAAATTTTACTTACAACATAAGGTTTTGAGGACCCAATCACTACTGGGACGCCAAACTTGAAAGGTTGAATAATCAAGTCACCTTGATGTTATGCTCCCAGACTATGCAAGGGTGTTTGTCAAGATAAGATATAACTATACTTCGTACAGAAAAGAAGAACAAGAGAAAACACAACGAATTTACCTTTTTCAAAGGACGGTCCCCATTTCCAGGCATAACTACCCGCGGTCTCTTCTTCCCAGACTAAGGAATGGTGTTCACTGCAGTATCAGGTGCAAAGTGTTCTGGGAACCACACCTATAAAGAACAAGTTAAACGTTTAAATACTAAATAAAAGATGGAGATTAAACTAAGAGATTATTCGAGATACCTGTGTCAAATTGACAATCGAATCATGCCTCACTCTATAAGTAATTTTCAAGTTTGGTCGACCTTCTAACTGTTGCTCAAAAGGCACACCACGTACATCAGAAGGCTTACTAGACACAAGTTTCTCAATGAGAGTAAGTTGTGCGTTCCAGAAACCAGTATATTCATCAGTGACACGTCATTT
>JAJJMC010007730.1:3590458-3603887 GCA_023531435.1 Papaver californicum
ATTAAATCCCATTTGCCGAGCCGCCCTATCAATGTTATACTTCTGCGTGACGTAACTATCACCGCGAATAACAAAAATATACCATGGAGTATAACTACTCATAAAATTAGCTTCACCGACTATAACACTATTGCCTTTATCACATGGACCAGAGCGTAGAACAATATCAGGGCCCTCATCAAAGGTATCAGATGGAATCACGTATGGAAGCCTCGAACCGCAAGGTCTGAAATTCACCTTCTTCACATTGTCCATTAAACTTATAAGACTAACAGAAGAAGGCTTCTTTCTACTCCAAAGAAGTATTTTAGCATACTCCATCTCTGTACTCGGATAACAAGGCTCGGTATTTGGCGCATATTCAGGAAAATGTTCCCACATCCAGGCTTGCATAAATATAACAGGGATAAAATACTTTATCTTGGCATGACCATTAGAAATTCTCATGTCACGAATGAAAATACCCAAATGCGAGTATAAAGATCCAAGAAATAGATTACCAAGGGGAAGATCCTTTCCACGAGCAAGCACAACATCAAGCAGAACAAGTGAAGACTTCACTTGACCACCAGGAGTATCTTCGAATACGTCTCTGGAAAGACAAAGTAAAAGGAATGCAGCAATGTATAAAGGGTCGTCAATAGCAAGGCCGTCGATATTTATACTTTCGTTCCACCATTAGTCAACCCAAGCCGAATAATTCTTGTTATTGCAACGATTAGACTTCTGCAAATATCCTATTTTTTGAACAAGGATGATGTCATGCTTCTTCTCCTCCTCAGACCATTCAAGTGGAATGCTTCCAACAATAGGCAGTTACAGCAAGACCTCCACATCCTCCAAGGTGATTTTTAAATCACCCCAAGCACATACTGCTGAATGAACTGGACCACGTCAACGAGAGGAAAATGCAAGAAGACGATTCATGTTCTTGATAATGTTCAAAGTCTCAGATACTTGCACGATATGGAATATCTTGCCCTTTTCTAAAACCTGCTTCACCTGATGATTCTTCAACATAACTTTAGCTCATCCTTTCCCATTCAGACTGAGGATTCTGGAACGTCTTAAATAAACAAATGTAGGCATGTATTCCCCTTTTTGTAAACATCACCTGACAAGAGCCAATGGATAAATACTCTGAAGCTGAGGAGCTCTATTAATGTTTTGAATGAAAGTGCCAACATAATCAGAGCTAACAGCCTCTTCAATAACACCATTAAAAATCTTATCATGGATGTTTGGCACATCGTCTAGGAAAGTAATATCAGATTTTTTGCTTCCTCCACGACTAGAAGAAGTGGTGGCATAATCTTCATGATCGTTCAACATCTACAACGAGTTTAGATAATATTCATGTGAACTAATGGGTAATCATGCACAAGGTTTGGTTCTATTATATATATATAGTTTTACCTGGTTAAGGCCGAAAACAGCAGCAGTGAATCCAATAAAGGATTAACACATTCAGAAACAACAATTGTGGAGTTGGAATTCACTCACAAGAAGCTGTCAAGAGAAGACCAATGTCAAGTGAATAGCATGCTTATGCAATGAAGCAAGCAACGAAAATTGAAAAGAGGAGAACAAAATACGTGAAGTATTAATTCACGTAAATTTTTTTTTACCGAAAAATGGCTGGAATATCGTCGGCGGTGATCAGTCGGTGACAGAGCTCCGGCGAGAGAGAAATGTTGCTGTCGGCGTCGCTGAAGGATAAGGGAGAGAAGGTAAAAGTGTTGGTGATGAAAAAGAGAGAAAATAAAAAATAAGGGTTTACTCTCTTTTATAGTGATTGGTTTCCAAGTTTGGGTCAAACAAGGGTTTCCTCTTTGAAGGCATGTTCCCGTATAACACCCGAGTAATTTTAGTCTCTTTATCGCACAAATTATCCATGCTCCACTCATTTGTGCTCTACAGACAATGCTCTATCATCCTAAAGGTACAATTACATCAACTATTACTCCTTCAACGATTATTCGACAGCATCGGAATATCATTGAATCATAATTTCTGGTAACTTCCGTCAACTAAGCTTGTTGACTTATTTTGCTTATATCAGTAAAAGAAAAATCACCATCTAGCGCTTACCACGAAACACAACTGTTCCGCACTAAGAAGGGGATTTAATGTTGATGGTGGATTTTTGACAAAGGAGAAAATTTTAATATTCTTTTCGCCTAGCAGCAGAAGCATGAAATAAATATACATAAATTCCTGACATAACATCAAAATTATGAATATTACTGCTATCTTACATTCTGCAAGAGAATTGAGATTGCATACTCAGCTCATGACTAAAATAATCTTTATAGCTCTTTTGCATATATATGCGCCATAGAAATTTCAGGGCTTTCCCCAACTAAACATTTGTTATTTCAGGTATGCCTATGCAAATCATCTGTATTAATCAGGACACACCAATTATATAAAATTGTGAATATTCAGAATAGAGGTTATGTCATATCTGAATAAAAACGCTACTTAGATGCATACCATCTAAATTGCAGAGTTGCACCAAGCATAATCTCAAGTTACAAACTTCCACAGCTGAATCTCTTGAAAATGTTTTGTATACGCTGCATAAAAGTAACATCAAATCTCATATAGTTGAGAAAACTATAAACATGCCTTAAATATGGCCATGACATTAATAAATATCAAAGCTAGTGGCGCATAAGCAATAACCATGGCACTAGCGAATACCAGCCTTGGAAAAGCCATAACCTAACTCCCAACACAAACAAGTATCACAAACATGTACCAAAAGGCCAGGATAAACCAACAAGGCTAATATGCCAAAATTTACACTAGGGAAGAAATGAGCTAGCACCAGCCCTAGTTAGCGCTGCCATGGCACAATGCTAGCGCCAATGCTAGCAGCACAAACCTCCCTGCATCTTCTTTGTGTGACTTCTCACCCTTCACGCCTATACCTATGTTTATGCTTATGCAAGCACCAATCATTTCTCACTTGTGACAAACTATTCACGTGTTTACAGTTCATGACTCCACTAACTTTACGAAAAATCAAAACAATTACATGGGGGGATAAAACATGGGGTTTTGGTCTGGCGGTTACAACAACATAGGCGTAGAAACACCCCATGATAAGGAAGTTACAAAGTAGTGGTAAGGATGAAGCAGTTAATGGAGTAATGGTTTCCCGAAAATTCCAAGGCGGTTGAACCATTAACCCCACGAATTCCCGTTTTTCCATCTCTTTACTACCTCCACTACTATACAAGGAAACGTGTGTTCCCCAAGCTATTTTAAACAGGCTCCTTAGCCCATTCAGAAAAACAATAAGCTTATCATTCTCTAAAGCTTTGTTATTTTCTCAATAGTTCAACATATCTACACACAGTACAACACACGAAGTACTTCAAATATCTTTGGTTCCCTCACCTAAGATCAACCAATTTTCTCTCCTTGTGACCAAAGCAGGGCGGGACGGCTACTATTGTGGTTTAGGCTTGCTCTGTATGATTTTGATTTCCAGATCTAAAGAAAGTAATTCTACAATATATTTTTTTTCCTAGAATCAACTTTTAGGTATTAACACCCGCTGCTTAACGGTTATTGTCGATTCCTGAATTTGTAAATTTAAGAGGTACTGGCGGAAGCATCAAAAAATGGAAGAGTGGACCGAGTTGGTGCCTGAAGGTGGCGTGTGTTGGAGGTGCAGGGCGTGTACACTAGAAGAGGCAGTGCGTGTTAATATTTTAAGGTGAGCATATCACTGGATCCCTGACTATCAACTTGTAAACCAATATTCTGTAAGTTGAGAGGAGAGCCTGAATCTGGGGCGACTGTCATTGGATGTTTGTTTTGAGATGGAGATGGTTGTGGTTTCCAAGTCTGGTACGTTTCCAACAGTAGCACCATTTGATTGTAGTAAGTAGCATCAATAATAGTGGAGTTACCGTTCTGGTGGTAATTAGGTAGAAGAGGAGACTTCCTAGTCGTGTGAATACTGATGTAGAGAGGTCTTGTTTCTAGTACCGTTGCTGATCAGACCTTCTGGTTACTGTGTTAAATTTTCAGAAGTGAGGGAGTCGTCAGTCCTAAAGTGTAACTCACTTGGATCCTCTACCTGGTATAAAATAGTTTTACGGTGTCGTCACGGGTTTATGCTTCAAGGAATTTTAGAGGATATGGGAAATCATGAAAGTTGGAGCCGTCCTTTGTTGTCGTTGAAGCACTTGGACTGGAAGATTATCTGAATTGAAGGTTAATCCATTGTTGTCGTCTGAGCTGCTGAGATACCACATGACTGCTTTCTAAGAGTTACACATTTTCATGCTCCTTAGAATCACAAGTTTGTTGTATTCTTCTGGAGGTGGTAAAGGGACGATGTACTCCTATGGTCTCCATTATTCTTTAATCTTCTTGACTCAAAGCATAACAGAGGGAGGTGCTTCACTGAGGGACTGTTACCAGAGTGAGAGACGTCCCTAGGACTACCATATCTTGACCAATCAGTTATCATGTGCATGTGGTGCGTCCTCGAGTGGATACTACTCTTCTTGTTGTTGGAAGTACCCAGTTTGTAAGAAAAAGACCGCGAATGATTCTTCCATGTTTCTAAGGCTTTGGGAGACACCGTGAATATAGAGGATGTGGACCATTCTGAAGAAGAAAGGCTTCAATAAGCATCCCCAACTGATAGACTTTGTGAAGAGTCTGGTCCCACTATTGTTGACGGAGAACTAATGTAACACCCGCAATTTTCGCATGGCGCTTACTTATGGACGCGTCATGGCCTGGGTTGAAGCTTTATCCTAAGCTTATAAAGCTTATCCAGAAATGCATTGGGGTGTGGATGCCTTGACCTTGAATTATAGTATTAAGGCCCTATTACGCGTGATGCGTATTCGAGGAGGCATGATAGTGCAAAGGCACTATTATACCGATCCGAAGTTGCATAAGTTGGAGCATCATAGTGCTAAGGCACTATTATGCCGTGATGCATGACCCAATGCATCACCGAGCCGAAGTTGCATAAGTGAGAGCATCATAGTGCTAAGGCACTATTATGCCGTGATGCATGACCCAATGCATCACCGAGCCAATGTCGCTATTCGATAAATGCATCATAGTGCTAAGGCACTATTATGCCGTGATGCATTATCGAGAATGCATCACCGAGCCAAGAATGCTCGGTTTTGGCAAGAAATCTTCATTTTCGGCCTTGCAGTCGATGGATGGCCCTTACCTTTCAAATATTTATTTGTGGAAATGCAAATAAAACATATATAGGGAGGGAGCTTTGCTTGAATGTGGAAGAGCGGTAACGCACATATAAATACGATGTAGCCTATACGATGGAGCATACTTGATGCTCATCAGCGTGTTTAATTGTAGCTTACCCGAGAATGCTTCGCTTGGCTTTGGCAAGAAATCTTCATTTACGGCCTTGCAGTCGATGGATGACCCCTACCTTTCTAATATTTGTTTGTAGAAATACGAATAAAACATATATAGGGAGGGAGCTTTGTTTAAATGTGCATGAGCGGTAATGCACATATAGATATACGAAGTGGCCAATACGTTGGAGCATACTTGATGCATAAGCATCAATATCCTTGTAGCTTAACCGATGAAGCTTGAATGTGCATGAGGGGTAATGCACATGTAGATATGCGAAGTAGCCTATACATTGGAGCATACTTGATGCATAAGCATCAATATGCTGGTAGCTTAGCCGATGAAGCTTGAATTATGCGAAAGCATCTTTCGATCGTGCTACGTACTTGAGAATGCATATTTGAAAAATAAAGAGCGATAGTTATGCACAAGCTAGTGCATACCTTGCGAAATCCCTATGGCCTACACGGACTAGGCTTTGCTTGGCCTTTGTCTTTGCGATGAAGTTGGAATCGAAGTTGGCTTTGCCTTAATAGGCTTAAGTTGCTTGTCCCTTTCGAATTGACCCTTTGATGAACTACCTTCATGCTTGATCCGATCAAGGTATGGGTTGGGTACATAGGTAGCCGCAATGCAATGCATTGAGGTGCAGCACCTTGTCGCTCATATCATCTAATTTGGGAGATGATTGCGACATTATGGTAACTCATATCATATTGCTCGGCAATGCTAATCAAGAGATGATTGTTGCCACACTTGATGGGGTAGTTGCAATTCCATTTGATGGATTTTTTATACTTCTTTGGAACCGTCGCGGCATGAATGGCATGTGCCTAGATGTTGCACCCTTGGAAAGAACAAGATAAGTGCAGGCTCCAGCGTATGGTCTAAGCAGAATTGATGAAGCAAAAACTTTGGCTTGAAATAGCCTAGGTGTTGGTCCAAGGCATGAGTTAGGCCTGGACAATGATCGAAATTATGTGATGCTTGCCAAAGGCATCCCCCTTAGCTTGTATAGCCTTCAACCCTTGCTATAATGAGGGTAAGTTGGAATGGTAGGCTAGTTATCATGGGCTTTAATGGCCTTGCACCCTTTATAGGTCAAGGGTGAGTTGGAACGATATGGAGACTACAATATGAGTACCATGCTTGCTAAGCATGTTTGAAAGGGAAAATATACCTGGAACGGTATAAACGTAGCTTGAACGATGTGGGAACTACGTTTCAAGTATAATGCTGACAAGGCATGCTTGGAAAGCAAAACTTTACCTGCACTTTCCAGCGAGAAGTTAAGCTATAAGGTCCGGAGACTCTCTTTAATTCACGCATCGGGGAGTTCTGGCCTTCCTAGCGTAACGCGCTGGGGCGAAATTTTCCGGTCCGTGACAACAAAGCAGAAGAGATGAAGTAACATCGGGTTCCTCTGTTACCTTGGATTCGTCTTGGGTAAGTTTCTTACTTTATGACTATGATGGAACATGTAAACTCCTCAAACTTCTCATGTAAGCATAGTCGTATGCGAATTTATAAAACTTTATGGACTTTATCGTCATCAAAAAAATTCAGAAGTATAGTAAAAAACGTTGTAGAATCTTCATACGACCTCCGTTTTTGATGATTGACCCCTCGTTTCGGCCATAACTCTTGGCTCGTTTATCCGAATAATGCGTACTTTTAGTATATCGTAGTAGACATCCATACAAAAATTTTGATATAAGAATCATGCCCAGATTCATTACCAATTTTCTCCAGCTTTAGAGTTTCCAGGAGGCACTATAAACGATTTATGACGCGGTTTTTGTGAAATGAATTGTAATAGCTTGGGCTCATGAAATACTTCAAATATCACTTTATAATGAATGTATATAATATTTATGGATATATATATATATATATTAGGTTTTATGGTTTATGCTCAAGAATTTCATGTTAGAGACATTCTGACCTAATATGCCTGTAACCTCTCTACTTTTAGGGGCGGAATGACCAAAATCAGAGAGCTAAGCTTGTTAGAGAAGCAAAAAGAGTTATCGTTTCTTTAGATATGGATAGTGTACCTACCCATACTAAAATCCATATGCGATCTCCCTTTTTCGTACTTGTTGAGGATGGTGCTCTTACTGACGTTGATATGCGGAACAACGGTGTAACAGAGAATGTGTCAGTTGAGTACCCTAATGTAGGCATTAATGTTGAGTACTCATGTGTTGGAGGTTTCACCATTCCACCGGTTTATGCTAATTTGTAATGATCCATCTCCCTCAGAGTGAAATATGAATCGTCCTCAAAATAAAAAGAAGTTGTAGATAAACCTGAGAGTTTTGATCTTGACATTACATGGATTTATCGTCCTTAGGAAGATGAACGGAAGCGTGAGGTAGGTAGCGTCTTTGGGCTGGTGTTGGTACAAGACTGAAAGGTAATGGTACCTGTATGAAGGGGAAAATTTAAGAATGTCATAACTGACTTTGGCTTTTGTTGTTGTTGTTGTAGAGTTTTATCTGGGACGTGGAGCATAGCTTGTCTTTGGGCTGGTGTTGGGGCTAAGGATGGAGTTATGGTTGAGGTTGATGGTGAGCGTTCAATTGGTGATGCTTGTTGATAAGTGCATATTTTACTTATTTAGAGTGTCAATTTCATGCTAGTATATGCTAGATTTCTTGTGAATTATTGTATATTATGTTTGTTTTTGTTTAGTTATTTTTTATTAGGTGAAATAATCCAAAAGAAGTTAATCGGTACTTAATTGTGCAACTAAAGAAGTGCTACAATTGAAGAAGGCCCAAAGACTAGGTGGAACTTTTCCAAAGTCACGGTTTCTTGTCATCATGACGTAGAGAACGAAGAAATAAATCCAACGCGAAAGAACAAAGTCATTCCAACTTCGTATGATAAAGTTATAAGCAAAGCAAAAACTAAGAGAAAATTGGGCATTTCAAGGGCGACTAATATTGGCACTTTGTTTTACGCTAAGGGGCTGCTGAAGTTCAAAAGTTTATATAAACACCGCCACTTCTACTAGGGGCAACCACTTATTATAAATACACCCAAGTTTATACTTATTACAACCCCATTTATATCAACACCTACTTAGTTACTAAGGGTGCCGACATCTTCTTCTCCATGCAACCAACATGTCACTATATTCGTCTTTGATTTTCACGGTGGCTGTAATTTCCGGTCTAAGTGTCATTGTTAGTTGGGATAGGCTCTTATCTGCTAGAAACCAGTTGACAGCGAGTTTTGTTTCTTGCCAATATCCATTGATAACTGTTGCTCGTATTTTTGAAAGAATGATTAATGGAAGTTAGGGATCGAGTGATGATTGATGGAAGATTGAATGATGGCTAGATGTTGTTGGATTCAGTGGTGCTTGATTTTTATATTTGATGAGATGATAACGTTGTAGTTGGTGATTGATAGAACTCGAGTTGTGATCAATGGTGATTACGATGATGTAGGTGTTCCTGATGACCAATGGTTGTTAGATATTAATGAATGTTGATAGTTGGCATCTACAATGTGAGAACTCGAGCCTGGAAGTGATGGAGAAGGTCAATAGTTGAGGGAGATGTGTTCGAGTTTGGAATAAAACATGGGAAAAAGGCATTAGCTCGAGAAAACAGGATAAAACAGAGTTGGGTTCGAAATTGTTTGCTATCATTCTCGGTGATTGGAAATGGAGAAGATAGTGGTAGAGAGGATTGAGATATGGGGTTGTGAATAAAGTTTGAGAAAGATGGAGAACTAGTTTCCTTATATGAATTGGAGAGAATACAGGGAGAAACTAGAGAAAGTTATCTCTTGGAGAAATTTTCTCACACGTAGAGGGTGAAGGCGAGAATTTCTTATAGAATAAAGTAGCGAAATAGATGTACAATACGTGATGGAGAAGACACACTCGTTCATATGAGTTCCACTGAAATCTAAGCCAATCAGGATTCGGTTCTACTCAATTAAGTTACTCCGCGATATACGAAATCAGAAGCACATGTTTTCCACCGACTTTCATTCCTTATCAGACACATATTTTGGCGTGTGCAAGATCTGAGTTTTGTGCCTATATATATCCTCTAACCGAACGGAATACCTTCACACTGAAAACATAAGAAGAGCACACAGAACTGGGTACAGACCGGGACGGACAGAAAAAAAAGACGCAGAGTACTTTGACGCTGAAGTTGGAGAAGTCTTGAACAGTAAAGAAGGCTACTTTTTTTTTGTTTTCGGTTTTAATTATATTTATTATTTTAATCAATTTTTTTTATGTCTTTTAAGAAACCATGCTTAGCTAAATCTCTTTGTTAGGGTAAAAGGATGAACTTGTAGAGATAGATTTTCTTGTGTTTCAAAACTAGGGTTTTGAACTACTAAAGCTTAATGTTAATGTGTTGTCTCTCTTTCAATGTTTGACTTTCTCAATGATTTATCATATTCAATGTCATGCATAGTTCATCGTTGGATTAGTAGAAGAACTCATTGACCCTTTTGCGATAATCGTTTTATGAATATTCTTTGACTATTTATACCACGTATACTTACCACTTCGAAATTCTACCTTAGGTTGAGAACAAACAATTCTTTTTGAAAATTCTTTTCTACGATTCTTAAACGAAATATCTTCCGTGTATTAGTAGCTAGATTTGCTATTTTGCACGAGAAAATTCGATACCCTTTGTGATGAACGCAAGTAAACTCTAATCTACAAGGAATTCTCGAAACCTTAACGTTTTTCTATTATTGATTTTAATCTTCGTTAAATAGTTCTAATTCATTTATTAGTTTAATTCTTTATAAAAATCGGAAAAACATCTTTTGACTCGAAATTTACTTGAATTAATTAGTATAATTGATACACACCCTCTTGTGAGAACGAACCGTATTTGCTATTGTCTACATCTTTCGACACTGTGCGCTTGCGGTAAAACAAAGTCGGTTTCCGACGCATCAATTTTTTGGCGCCGCTGCCGGGGAGTTGTTTTTAGGTTAGATTTTTAGTTTAGTTTTTGTTTTTAGTATAAGTTTTATTTTTTTATTTTTATTATTTTGCTCTATTTTACGTTTTCTTTTTGGTATTTCTCTTTTTCTACAGGTTTTGGAACGAAAATGAAAAGAAATTGAGCCAAAGATTTTGGTGATTAAAAGACTTGGAGTAAAGTTAAAGCTAAAAGAACGGAAAAGAAGACAAAGAGTTTATTTTTATTTAATTTTTACTTTTTAGGGTTTTTATTTGTTATTTTAATTTAGAAAAACTGTATTAGAAAATCTTTAATTGTTTTTGTAATTTTCTTTTATTTTTGGACATTATATTTATTTTTAAACCCTACAGAAGGGTAGTATTAAATATGAACAGCACAATGAAGGAAGAAAATTACGATATTGTCTCAACCCCTTGGGTTCGTACACTGAAACAGGAGTCAGTGGCCCGAGTCGACTTCCACGGTTCGTCGCGCGTCTGGTACGGGAGGTAAAAATCCACGAAACCCCTACAAGTGGATTTTCTGTATTCCTTCGTAATGCACATATGTTGAGGAATGAATACAGATTTATTTTCTAGTAAAGGGCAAGAACTGGCCATACAAGATAAGGACTCGGATTTGATCACCGTTTCCTTCTTGCCCGCTTTAGGAACACGTTACCAAACGTGAACCTAAGCTTAAAATTTTGATTAGAAAGAGACCGATAGGTTAACGAGCTTATAGGAAAGTCATTCAAAAGGACTGAATTGGTTACCTTGTTAGCCGAACTCGAAGTTCAAGAAGATTATTTTAAGTTGATTAGAGCCGCCTTGTAACCCAAGGAAACGTTGCCAAAGAGACAGGGTTATCAAAGCTCATTAGAGCTTATCCTGTTTCTATTCGACTTAATCTAATTCGGATTTTTCTAAAAGGTTTGTTAAAACTTTAGCTAGTTTCCTTTTGAAATAATAGAAGCTGGTCTAGAAACATCTGAGTAGAGCCATCATGTTTTTTTTTTGTTAGATTCAATAGGTTTGATTTGGTTGAGTCAGACTTGCTTGTGATTGTTTAGAATTCCCTTCCAAATATGATTTATTTTATTTTATTTTATTTTAGTGTATGCAAGATATACCGGTAGGTTGGGATAGAGATCATGATAATCGTCTTGTTAGAATTAAGCCATCATTCATAGATGGAACCGATGATGAGGGTGTAGATCCTCCAGTTAAAAGTTTGAGAGACTACATGTACCCAACTAGAGTCTCTCAACCGTCATGCATTGTTTTTCCCACCACCAAATCTCACTTTGAAATTAAGACTAATACCATCCAGGCTTTGCCAAACTTCTATGGCAGAGAAAATGAAAACCCTTACTACCACATTACAGACTTTGAGGAACTATGTGGTACCGTGAAAATTAAAGACTTGACCGAGGAGTATTTGAATTTGAGATTGTTTCCATTCTCTTTAAAAGATAAAGTGAAATCGTGGCTTGATGCTTTACCATCTTCTTCCATCCAAACTTGGGATGCGATGACTAAGTTGCTTTTGCATAAATTTTTCCCTAGGCATAGAACCACAGCCTTACGTCAAAGTCTTAATAGGTTCTCGCAGCAAGATGGAGAATCTCTCCATGTTTATTTATAAAGGTTCCATGAACTATTGTTGTAATATCCACACCATAGACTCGATACCTTGAGACTCACTATGATTCTCTATGAAGGATTAGATCACAAAACAATGACTATGATAGAATTACTATGCGGTGGTAATTTTTCTGATAAAACTGCTGAAGAAGGTTATAAAGTTTTGCATGATGTGTCTGATAAAACCAAGAGTTGGAGGATAAGGAACCCATAAGACCAATTGCTAATAGAAAGGGTGCGTATAGAGTTGATATCCAATTCGCTATGACGCTAAAATAGCTTCTTTGGCAAGAAGACTTGAACCATTAGAACATAGTGCTAAATCTAAGCTTTTTGTTGAGTCTGTAGACCAAGTCATTCATGACGACGGTGGAGAACAAGTCCATGCTCTACCAAGATAATCATCATAGACTTGGCCCCTATTCCAATACGTACAACCCATGGTGGGCAAGACACCCTAACTTTTCCTGGTCTAGAGGTCAGTATGAAGGTCAACTTAATAATGTTAGTGTTTTCACGCATAAATCATCCGGTCCTACTGATTCCTCTAACCAAAGAGTACCTAGTATGGAAGAGAGTCTTAAATTGTTTATACAGGCCACCCAAAAACAACTAGCCAACATAAAACCGACTACTGCAAGGTCCATAACAAACTTAAAAGTACAACTAGCCAACATAAAACAGACTACTGCAAGTGCATATTTTTCTTATTTAGAGTGTCAATTTCATGCTAGTATATACTAGATTTCTTGTGAATTATTGTATATTATGTTTTTTTTTTGTTTAGTTATCTTTTATTAGGTGAAATCATCCAAAAGAAGTCAATCGGTACTTAACTGTGCAATTAAAGAAGTGCTACAAGTGAAGAAGGCTCAAAGACCAGGTGAAACTTTTCCAAAGTCAGGATTTCTTGTCATCATGACATAGAGAACAAACAAATAAAGCCAACGGCGAAAGAACAAAGTTATTCCGACTTCGTATGAGAAATTTATAAGAAAAAACTAAGGGTAAATTGGGCATTTCAAGGGAGACTGATATTTGCACTCTGTTGTATGCTAAGGGGATTATGAATTTCAAAAGTTTATATAGACATCGCCACTTCTACTAGGGGCAGCCACTTATTATAAATACACCCAAGTTTATACTTGTTACAACCCCATTTATATCAACACCTAGTTAGTTACTAAGGGCGCCAACATCTTCTTCTCCATGCGACCAACAGGCCACCATATTCGTCTCTGATTTTCACGGCGGCTGTAATTCTGGTCTAAGTGTCATTGTTAGATGGGATAGGTTCTTCTCTTCTAGAAACCAGTTGACAGCGGGTTTTAATTCTCGCCAATAGCCATTGATGGCTGTTGCTCGTATTTTTGAAAGAATGATTAATGGAAATTGGGGATCGAGTGACGATTGATGGAAGATTGAATGATGGCTAGATGTTGTTGGATTCAGTGG